>VWZN01021046.1:0-16113 GCA_013396955.1 Regulus satrapa | reverse complement strand
AGGAGAGGAGAGGAGAGGAGAGGAGAGGAGAGGAGCTGCCAGTCTCAGCACACAACTCTCTTGGCCACAAAGGAGTCCTTGTGTCATGGGGAATGTTGGGAAAATAGTGGAGTCCAAGCAGTCTTCAAGGAAACTGCCTGGACTGCAGCAAGCCAAATCTGTTTAGTTCTAAGAGCAGGGGAGAATGAGTTCAGACTTTATCCTGCGTTTGCCATCCTGGAGGAGAGGAAGATGAGGACAAAGTCCTCAGTCGAGCATTGTGTGGTGGGACTGAGCTCTGGAGGGCTGCTGCCAGCAACCATCCCATTATTCCATCACTATTCCCTGTCAGAGTGGGAGATGCATGGTGCGTTTAGGGTTGTTTATGGGATGTGTGGCTCCAACCACACAGCTCCAGGAGTGATGGACAGAGCTCGACCCCAGGGGTGCAGGCACTGCAAGTCTGGGTGCCCCCAGGCACAACGTGGTTCCATCTGTTGATCTGTTTGTTATGCATGTAGTCTTAAGTATATTTTGAAAAGAAAATTAATTTTAGAAAGGAAATATCGAGTTTTCTGCTCCAAACAAAGCCATAATAGGATTTTTTTTTTCCAAGACTTTTTTTTTTTTTTTTTTTTTTTTTTAACCGTATTTGTGGAACTCTGGTGGGGAGAGAGTTGGAGATGTGTGGTGACATTTTCCTAGGCAGCTGTTCTTCAGATCTCATTACCCTCTTCTGCTGTGGGAACCTCTCTCCAAGTGTCCTTGAAGGTCTTTTGGGTCCTGCATGTTTAAGTGCATATTTTAGCAATTTGGCCTTTATGTTTGGGACCAGAGGTGCAAATCAGTTTCATGCCCCACAGGAAAAACCTTATCCTAAACAAATAGCTGGCCTCAAAAATATTTCTATGGCTGTGGTGAAAATATACAAACTTTGGTCCCTAAGTGCTACTCTTTTTACTTTCCTACCTAAATATTTGTATTTTGGGGGGAAATATATGTCTCTTAGTGTTGGAAAAACCATTTGTTTGAGGAAAGAGAATATTGTAAAAGGAATACCTGCTAACTCCTAGTTTGAAGAATTTATTAGTTTGAAGAGATTTGGAACAAAAAAGCATTTTCTTTTTTTGAAGTCATCTATCTCTGAGTATTTTTGACCTTTAAATTTTTGCCTGAAAACCCCCAGATAGATACATTTATTACAATGTAAAATCAATGCAAGTAATTATTTCCAGTTATTTTGAAAATAGCTTTGGAAAGGCACAGGACCCCTGGAACTAAAATAACTCCACCTAACCACATAGTATTTATAATTAATTCAATAGATATAAAGAGATATGACTGGTTCTGACCTTAGCCCTGAACAACATTAAATCTAACCCTCATCCCAACTCTGTTCTTAAGTATGGAAAAAGGCTTTTGACAGAGTCAGTGGCTGCTATATATTTAAATTCTCTATAGTGTGTCCTGCAATGTTCTCATCCAAATCTTGCTCTTGTAACCGACCTCTGACAGTCAATGTATGGTCAATGTCAAACCATAAAAGGCATAAAAAGGGGAGAGGGAATAGAAAAAGAGTCGTTATGCAGATGATATATAAATGTCCATTAATGAGACATTCCTTTGTACTTTGAAGTTCATAGGAGAGTTCGACATTGAATAGGTCTCAGGGGTTTTAAGGCTTCATCACACATATTTTTGCATGGCCTTATTCTTACCAAAGAACAAAAAGAAGAGACCTTGGTAAAGTGAGGAGGCTGTAGCCCTAGATAAGATCAAAATAAAATGTATGGGAAGAAATTTCTGTGCGTGCTTGGGAGACAAAACAACACCATAAATATTGGGGGGTAGTAATCTGATGTAATAAGGCCAGTCTCAGAGGAAGTCTGAAACCACAGTCACCAAAACCCTTTCTGCAAATGAAAAATAGAGAAGTTGGGACATCAGAGGAGCTGCAGCATAAGGGGAGCGGTCAGGAACCTGTGGTGAGCTCCTCAGAGGTAATCATGTGCCTCCCACAAAAACCAGGCTACATTTCCCTGGAGCTCTGAGGACAGAGAATCCCCTCTATGACGGACTAGAAAAGATGCAGTGCCCCAGCTTGAGCCCTCTGGTGCAGGAAGGTGAACAAGAGTCAATAAAAAATAACTGCAGGGGAAGGCAAATCTCTGAGGGTTTAGCATGCAGAGGGTCGTGGGTAGGAGCTGTCCCTCTGACTTCCCCACAGCCTCGAAGTTTCCAGCACTTCTGCTGGCAGCTGGGCCTGAATGTGCTCAGGTGAATTAGTACAGAATTAGCCAGAGCAGGAAATTGGAACAGACCTTAGCTTCATTTCTCAGTTTTTCAGAACAGGGTCTGCCTCCTGATTAAAGCCGAGTGTGAAAACATTCTGGGAACAAATTTCCATACTTTTATCCATATTGGGTAGCTATTCTTTCTCCCAGTTGCAGTGAGATGAGATCTGACTGGGGTTTTGTGAGTCTGTAAATCAAACTGGGGAATTATCTTAGAAATTACTAAAGAGGGTACAGACTGTAATTCCCTTTGGCCAGCACGATTCCAAATTTTAAAAATACATAATGGTCAGGAAAGATGTGTTTAAGTGATATTTGTTGCAGTCTGGTTTGAAGAATAACCCGAACTCTCATTTTTGCACCCTTGGACTGCAGTGGTGTTGATGGAAAGCACTTTGTGAAAGTGTGTACTCACTGAGGCCAGGGGAAGGCTTGCATTGCTGGAGTGAGGGCAGTGTTTTATTTTCCATCAAACATAACTGTTTATGTTGTTTTTAATCCGTTTAATCTGGAGAAAAGTTTCGTTCCACTTCTTGAGATAAGGACGTGTTTCTTTTCTCTCTGCCTCTCCGCTCTCCTCCAAGGGGTCTGCTCAGAAAATGCACTTGATAGGAAGTGTGTGGCTGTTTGATCTACCTAGTGAAAGGCAGAGAAGATGACCTGAATCAGGGCTTCAGGGTTTTGTCCTGGTGGCAAACCAGGTCTGCATCGAACGTGTGAGATCTGTTTCCTGTAACTCTGGTTCTCTGCCTTCTGTTTCATGATTTTTTTTTTCTTGTAGTATAGGCATGAAATGTCTCAGGGTGTGTATGTTCTGTCTGAATTGACCCATTTCAGGCAAGCTGAATTCCTAGATCTGCATTAAACGTACTGGCTGAGAAAAAAGTGAATAGGAATGGTGAAGCCCTTGCTTGTCTTTGAAAATACGCCCCTGCTTATTCAGTAGTGCTCAAAAAGCCAGATTTGGGGTTATTCTCTTTTATTTTTTCTTGTTTTGGAAGGCAAAAAGTTATCTTTCTGATCTCTACATGGTCTGAAAACCAGATGTTATCATCACTTGGTTGTAGCTGTGCTGGTACAGCATGTTTTGCTTATTAAAGCAAAGACATGGTTGAAATTAGATCTTTGTGATACATGTCATCAAGCTTTATGTGTTTGCAAATAATAAACAGTTTGCAGAGCGTGGCTTGAGCTTGTGGGCTGTCACTTTAACAGAGGTTTCAGGACACCTCAGGCAGTGTAGGGTCTGTGTCTTAAGCTGGGGAGCACCCTTGAAAAATCAAGAAAGGCGCGTTTCACCCGCGGCTTTCTTTGTTAGGAAAGATGGACTCTGTCTCGTGGCAGCCGTAGTTTAAGTAAACATAAACTCTGGCCCAAATTTCATAACCATCATTTCCTCAAAGCTCGCAGCGCTGAACCAAACTACAGTTTTATTTGGCTAACCCCAAAGTAGGATGTGGTTGCCAGCCTCTGGAGCCACATGATCGGGTTTCAAGCAGACGCCACCAGAACTGCGCCGTTGTCTTAGTCAGGAAAGCCCTGGACCTGCGAGTCCCAAGGCCATCGTTATGTTTAACAAATAAATGTAACCATAACGACAGGTACGCTCCAATTAAAGCCTGCTCGCTCCTTGTCCTGCACTGGGACAGCCCGGGAGTGCCACAGCACTGCTGGGCTCAGGAGTAAAAGGTGTTAGAAAGGGAAGATTGCCAAGGGAAAAGGCCAGGTCGTAAGGGGGGACCTCAGTGCTCTGTGCAGCTGACGGCCTGGAAGGAGGTTGTATTGGTCTCTCCTCGAGCAGCAAATGGCAGAACAAGAGGAAATAGCCTCGAATTTTTGCCGTGGGATGCTTGGTTTGGATGTTAGGAAATATTTCCTCGCTCAAACGGTGGTCGAGCATTGGAACAGGCTGTCCAGGGAAGTGGTTGTGTCACCATCCTTTGATCCCTGGGAGTCTTCAAAACCACGCGGAAGTGGCACGTGGAAGTACAGCTTAGTGGCCAACACGGGACTACCCCGTTCAAGATTGGACCCATTGAGCCTAGAGGTCATTTCCAAGTGGTCCTCTGATTCCATGACTCCCAAAGATTTCCTCCTCTGCCATAAGCACAAGTCTCTGCATGGTGCTGCCGGACATGGAGTACAAGCCCAGGACAGCTGCTGTCTCCCAGAGCCCAGGCAGAAAGTTCCCTTTCCCAAACAGGAAGGTTTGAAACATAACAATTTTTGGCACGTGGCTGCAAGGTGCTGAGTTGCTCCCCTTGTCCTGCACATCCTGAAGAGCATCCAACCTCCTGCCAGCTGATTTCCAGTGGTGATGGGCAAGAGCTTCAGGACAGTGCCAAGCCAAAGGCCAGATCCCTCTGGCACAAGCGGCTGCTGCTTCGTTGTTTGAGGTGGAAATAAGCTGGTTTTGTCTCCTCAGGCTCTTCTGTTCTCACTTTCTCCCCACCCGCTTGGCTTTTCTTTTTTCTATTGCAAACACCTCAGCGGGTTGAAGGGCTGAACAGATGATGGAGTCAGTGCCCCTAGTTAATGACCAGCACTATATTCACAACCTCGTTTGGTTTTGTTTCTATTCGCTGCTTCAATGGTGCCGATGAGAAGGAATTAATTTTATTGAGGGCAACTCAGTGAATTAAATGAAAAACTGCTCACTTGGCTGGAAAGGCTTTGACAGACGGCACAGCAGCCGGTCAGATTTGAAAAACTTTACATCTCCTGGACGTGGGGAGAGAAGGAGGCAAGAGAAAGGAGGGGAGGGGAGGTCATTGCAGATAAGCTGCAAGGCGACTATTTCAAGGCCTCTGAAAAACAACAGAGCAAGCTGCAGTCTCTTATTTTGATTCATGGGTCTCCCCTCCCTTTTGTTCCTTGATGCACTAAATCTGTTCCTTAGCCCCCTCATTTCAATAAACACCCAATAAGAAACTAATCGTCGTATGGTGAATTAGAGAAGAAGAAAAGATGCTCAGAAGAAATGTTATGGTCATGGAAAACTCTTCTGCATTGTAACCATCTGGTGCACCACAATTACTATGAATGGGATAATTGAGTCCCAAATAACTTCTTTTGGGTACAAATAATAGCCGTCACCCTGATTTGTATTCTTCACAACAGCAGCGCCCCATCATTTCACATCACATCTGCACATTTCTTTGATTGGGCACTGTGCTACCAATAAGTTACTACACTTAATTAAGCCCACATAATTCTCTTCAAATGAGCAGAAAAGTTTGTGTATAGGCCAAAAAAAGAAAAGGGGCTGCAAATGAGACTTTAGTGACTCCACTTTGTATGAGGCATTGAGATTGATGGTGATCCCATGCCACCAAGGTTTTCCTTCAACACTGGAAAACTGTGAAAGCATTAGGCAGCTCGACAGCTGTGTACAATCTGAGAAAGGCCTGATTTCAGACAAACATTCTCCCGGAGGTGATTGAAACCCCATTGTACCATAATCTTGCTTTTCAGAAAGTGTTACAATACATTTGATTTGATTTCTCGGGTGTCTGGCTTTCACAGCATCATTAAAAGCTCTGTAAGAAACTGAGAAATGGAGTCCTCTGCAGAGCAGCATTGTCTGCTCCTCAAGCGCGTTTCGCTCGAGCGCTGGGAGTAAGAATCGACAGGCAACAGGCAAACGTAAGCCCCAGAGTAAATAACACAGCAAATAAAAACTTAAGGGATCTGCTTGCTCGATGGGGAAGGCGGCTTTTCTAAGATCTTGGAAGAGTTGTTGTTTCTTTTTATTTTTTTCTCTTTTTTCCTCCTGCGGTTCCCTATTTACTAGCTGAAGTAGGGAAGAGCACATTCCTTCAGTTTGCATCACTGACGTGTTATCGCTTCACATGGCTTATTAGTTCTTCATGAACTCTTCACACCTCGGAATGACAGGCCACACAGCCTGTCCTGGTGAGCAAGGCACCAGGAATGTGCTGGCGAGTCCAGTTGCTCAGGATCAAGCCCAAGAAGCCTTACTGGAATGTCAGGGTCTATGGGAAGCACAATAGTAAACAAAGAACGGGGTTACAGAGAGAGAAACAACTTAAAGTGAGAGCAAACCCCCGTCCTGCTCAAAGAGATTTTTTTTTTTTTTTTTAAATCAATGTTTTCTCATTCCACCCAAGCAAATCTAGGGCGGCTTGAATACGTTTTTTACAGAACAAGTGGCAAAATATCCCGTGAATGCTGCAGAGGTCACTTCACACACTCGCTCTGCCCCTCATTTGTTTATCTAAATGCTGACAAATTGCAGCATTTTAACAACATATCTCTGGTACTGAACTTCATGTGCATGGCTTGCCCTCTATCATTGAGCTGATAATGAGGCTAAGCATAAAGCCTTCATTCACTGCTATAAAGGCTTCTGACAGTGATGAATACCAAGTAGGAGAATTAGGTGGTTTATAGGAGAATATGCTATTGTGTAAAACCTCCGTGCCTTTTATCAGCCCTTCTGCTCATTTTCAGTTCCTTCACGTAAGCCGTCTCCAGGAGCACTTCTGTGAGCTTTCCTCTCCTCGCCTCTGCTTTTAGCGAGGCTGTCTTCCAGCCAGCCACAGCTAAGATGTTGTGTCAGCGTTTATTTCCTTCTGAAATGCCCTAGACCCCCTTCATTTCACCAGAATGATGATAAACGTTGAAAGCAGAGGTGCCTGAGCCCTTTCTCTGCGAGGCAGTTCCTGCCCCAGCCCCGTGCGTGGCACAGAGCAACAGCTGTCTGTCACGGGAACATCTTTCTTACAACAAAAGCAGCCTTGTCTTGGCATTTCTTTGAGAAGCATCAACTAATATCCCTTTTAGATGGGTGTGTTTGTAGAAGAGGTGACTTCTGGGATGTCTTTTTTTTTTTTTTTAAATTGCTGGCTGCAATGAATCCGATTAACATTTCATTGTTCGGGGCCTGAGCTCGAGGCTGGTTCTGGGAGCTGAGGGAACTGTGGGGAAAGGACGCTGGCAGATCCTGACAGAATATCGAATTTGAGTAACTAAGGACCTCCCCCTGTGCTTTTATCCTTTGGGCCATGAAGTCTGTGTTCCTGTCTGCCCCAGCATCACCCACCCGTGAGCACAACTGCGCAGCATTTTACTCCAGACGGGAACTGGACGCGTCTCAGTTTGTGCTGGTCCCCCAATGATTTGCACTAAACTGCATCTGTGCCAGAAGGACACAAGCGTAGAGGGATGGACACTGCCCTGGGGCAATTATTTCCTGCCTTCTTTACTTCTTTTTGTTGTCTTCTGCCCAAATTTTCCAGGTGTGTGGTGACTTTTTGCTGCCTACGCCACTTTTCTTTCCATTTCCCTTCTCTGCTTTTCCTCCGGCTCCTCTCTGCTATCAGTGTTGCCTCCTGGCTCCCTTCCTGCTTTTGGCCAGAAGCCTGCAAGGTTAATGCTGTCCCTGGGCTCGTGGAGAGGAGGCACTGACAGTGACATCTCCTTCCAGCTTTCAGAGGCAGCTGGAAGCACCCCAGACGTTTTCAAAGGTCCTTCAGTCATGGCTGGAAGACACAGAAGTGCTCAGTGACCCATGTGCTTGCTGCCTGTCACTTCTGCTAGCTCTTTTGGAAGCCCATGGTTGTTAACAGCTTCAGAATTTCTTTCCCTTTCCACACCAAGAATATTCCTATCACTTTAAAACACATCTTCCCCTTAAAAAAAAAAAAAGTGAGTGGAATAGCATTTTATTAAATGTGCATGACACTGAGGATACAAAAACACCAGCATGGGATGAATTTACTAATCAAATGCAGACTTGGTCTGCATTGTAGTGTGACACTGGAAAGGAAATATCTCTTCAAAAGGTTTATTTTAACTCCAAAGGAAAATTAAGGGAGAGAATGTCGAAATACAGAGGAGTCCAGGGGGTGGCAGGGAGGGAAGCTGGAGAATAATTGATGCAAGTAGGGAAGCAGAGCTTCATCCTGGGGCAGTGGGAATAATGGAGTGTCCCCCCTGTGTACAGAGTGCTTCAGTCCAATGACTGTGCCTGGAGATGCAAAAAAGCAGTGGTTAGAGGTGGGAGCAGCTCAGCCATTCAGGTCCATGAGAGGACCTGCTGCTCCTTACCCCAAATGCGTTTCACAGACCACAACCAAGGCAGGAGTTGTCTTGCAAGCACCTTCCCTTTCAGGTGCTCACGTCACCCTGCTGAGCCCCTCAGTGCTGTCCCCACAGGCCTCTTTTGAACCACCTGGATTCATCCTTCTCTGGGTTTATTTTCCAGCCTGGATCCAGTCAGTGCCACGATCCTATGGGCTGCTCCCACTAAATGCTGGCACGTCCCAGCCAGGAGGCTGCAGGCAGAGCTCAGCCCTGGGAAGCAGCACGTGGGGTGGGCACAGGCTCTGGTGTGGCTGCTGGTCCCCCACGTCCTCTGCTAGAACCATAATTGCTTTTTTCACAGGCTCTGGTGGGAAGTTCCAATTCTTATTGTTCATCCTTGATCTGCCTTTCATTATGACGGCTGCTGGGGTCCCCTCGTCGCTGTAATGAGAACCAAGAAAAGCATAACAATTCAAAGGGGAATGTGAAAATGCTCTTCAAAATCAGATGTGTGAAACGCTATAGCTAAAAGTTATATGTGAAGTGCTGGTCAGAGGACGCTGGAGCAAAGGCAGCCTAGAAGTTGTTTGGTTTCTTTTTTGCTTTCCATTATTCTCCAGAAGGATGAATTCTCATTTTTGTTTCCTGCGGAGTCTCCGAGCACTTCGAGCAGTATTTTTGTATGCTGCGAAGTTGAAGAGAGCTATTTTCACTTTAAAACTTTATTTCTTGGAGTCTCTGTTTCTTGGACTCGTGAGACATGGGATTTGGAAATGGAAACAGCTTTCGCCCTGTATTTCTCTCTGTCTTCAGGCAGAAAAGTCGCAGGTTTACAAGTGGGAAAATTGACACCACCTACATGGGGCAAATCTGTTGATTCCCTTTCCTCTTGGGAAGACTTTTCCAAACGCTGTTGGTCGGTTGTTTCATTTCTCAGGAATGGCACAGCAGGTTTGCCACACAAGCCTGAGCCCCCAAAATGCTCACAGGCAACTCTCCTGCCCCTTTGCTCCTGACACCTCTGAGCCAGTTTTCTCTGCAGCATCTTTGCACGTGTTGTGAATCCTACCCCCTGAAAATGGATGTGGTGGGGGCCTGATGGATTGTGTTATGTCAGAGGAAACTGTGCGTGCCACATTTTCAGAGGGGAGGGATGCCTTCTGAAGAGGGCCGGGGGGGTTTCTGTGGATCACAGCAGGGCAGCCCTGTGTGGAACACCAGCCATTCTTGCTGGCTTCTTATGAGCTGCCCACAGAGCACAGACAATGCCAGACACATGATGCATGGATTTTATTCCTTAAAAAAAAAAAAGGTAATAAGCCCCCTTCAAATTGTAAACTAAGGTTGCATTTTTCAGACAGTGCTCCTGCAACAAATTCTCATTGGTCTTATTCATGAGAAACCAGTGACTTCTGTAAATGTAGATGGCCGAGCCCCAAGTTCTTGAGGTTTGCTGGGAGAAAGAGCTTTCAGCAAAGCTGCAGTGGGAATGGGCTGTCCCTTACACCAGTTAATCACGGGGGAAATCTGCAGTGCCTCTGTCAGGGCAGGTCCCTTTCTCAGCTGCTGCCTGAAGGCAGCAGAGCCCACGGCAGGGTGGTGCTGGAATAACAAAACCAGGGGTGCCAGGGTTCTGGCTGGGTTTCCTGCCTGCAGGAATCTCACTCCAGGCCTCCTCGTGTCCGTGTGGTCCCCAGCCTCGGCCTCCTGATGGGCAGAGCCAGCCCTTGGGCACCAGGAGCACCGTGGGGTCGAGCAGCACTTAGGCTCAGTCTCAGGCCTGGGTCCGGCTCTGCCCCCTGTGCCAGCAGAGTCCGGCCTCATCCACTCAAGGAATGAGTGCCCTTTGCTCATTCTCTGCTGCTTCTGCTCCTTTGCAGGGAAACCCAAAGCTTTGTAACAGGGGCAGAGTCTCCCTCCACGCCTCCCCCTCGCTCTCAGCGGCAGAGATGTGTTGTAACGGAGACGATTTCAAAGGGATTTAATCAACCAGGGTGCCAAAGTGCTCCATGTGAGAGAGTTCTGTGTAATGGGAAAGCCTTTTAATGAGGAGGATATGTGCAGCTTCAGGTTTCACTGCTGGATGTGCAGGAGAGCAAACCTTGGCGCTGAGCAGCGTGTGACTTCACATCCCTGTGCAGCTCTTAAGGATGTTTAAGCTTCAGCAGGTAGTTGGACTCGCAAAATGTTTAAAAACAAGGAGAAAAGTAGATCGTGTGTTACAGGCTGTCAGTCAGCAGAAGGACTCGGCCATGGCTTTTTAGTCTGTTTTGGTAGGGGAAGGTCAGGAAGGAGATTTGAACCACAAGCTGGTTCAAAAATGTTTTATTTTTTGTAAACAACTCCATCTGGAACTAGTAAACTTTCAAAGTCTGAGCCAGCCCCTCACCACCTCCACACACCCCAGCCTGCCTGAAATGAATCCAGCAGCAACCATTGATTTCCATTGCCTTACAGAGCTGGGATATGACCACATCACCTCTGGGCCAGAAGAGAATACAATCGTTCACTCTGAGTCATTACATAAGCTGAAGTATGTGATTTATTAAACCACAAAAAGTAGGTTGTGCTAACATCGAGAGTCTGACTGGAAACCACAGGAGGAGCGACATGCGGAGTTAAAGCTGGGACTCCCTCCTTAACCCATCTTGCGGTGCCTGGGCATTGTGTGTGACCTGTGAAATCACCCCTGCCTTGGAGACTCCCTGAAAGGCAGCACACAGAGGCCGGGATGGCATTTGAGCCCTAAGGCTGATTTTTTTCCTTGCTTTTGTGGGCTTGAGTCGTGTTTAGCAAAGTGACGATTTAATTTTCTTTTCTGGTTTGGTTGGATCCTGTTCTAGTCTTCCTAGACTTGGCCCATTACCTTGGAATTCAAAAGAGCAAATATATAAAATGATAAATAATAGGAAACATTTGGGAATCTAAAATGTTTCAGTGAAATACACAGGCAGCGCTCCCAAGGAGTCTGTGTTTTATTTCTCATTCTCAGTCTCACTGGAACTATATGAGACACCACCTATTAATGATTTCTTAGGGATTCCTGACTCCGTAGGTCACTGCACCAAGAGCACATGAAGTTTCCAAAGTGCAAGCAGCAAACAGCATCTCTGGTCTCCTCTGCCTGCACACAGAGTGTGCTCAGGTTGTTACCCTCATACTCTGTCCCTGGCTCTGGCCTACCTGTTCTTCTTGGAGACCGGAGCAGTTCTGGGGCTCAGTGGGACCCTGGCCCAGCGTGGCTGTCCCTGTGCTGTTCAGAGGCTTTTCTGGAGAGGCTGAGTGCTCAGCAGCGCTTTTATTTACGGCAGAGGGGGCTGCAGCAGTGGGTTTGCACTCACAGATGTTGGTGCAATGCAAGGATCGTGCTGAGTGTTGCAATTGCTGGCTTCTGGTCCACGTTAGTGAGCATGAGACATTAGTTACAGACAGTGTTTTACAGTCCTGCCATCCCACTTAGACAAGCAGACTTGCACATCCAGGATCTCTGTGCTTCAGAGCACAAAGCCCTCCTGGGGGTTAGGTGATGACCTGAGGGGTGGTGATGTGTGTGATGCTGGCAGGGAAGTGATTCAGACAACACAGAGTGTCGTGTCAAACCTGAGCAGATCAGGGCTGCTCTCCCACTCCCCCGTGAGCCTGAGACCCTGATGCAAGGCAGTTCTGTTGTAGCTGCTGGGTTTGGTTTCTCCTGCTGAAGATGGGGCTCAGAATAAGATAGGATACTGAAGACTGGAGTAGAATTTGGGTGGATGTGAGAGCTGTTTTACCCACCCCTGTTACTCACGTTTGGTTGTGCTATATGGGACTGTTCTGGGGGAAAAGGCAGCATCCCCAGCCAGGCAGCACTGACTGTGTCAAGGAAAGGAATTACCCAGGATTCTGCCTGCTTTAGACAATGTTTTCAAGGTTAATCATCGCACAGTTTGTCCGGGCACAACTGTACAGCGTGTCCTGGAGGTGTTCTGAAATAGTCCCCATTGATGTACAGGGATTGGAACCACCATTTCCATTAGACCAGCTTTCAGTAAGTCTGAGCTCATCACACCCTGGGAGTAGAAGTGGTGGGTGCAACCCTGGTGCCAAAGGGAGACTCATGTGAGAAAACTTCTCCTTTTGTGGGCAAAATGCCAGTGAGCTCGTGTTTTTGAGTGACAGCGACACAGCAGACAAGTCAGAGCTCATCCAATCCTTCCTTCACCTGATTCCTTGCTCCCAGCATCCTACCACCTTCACATCCCTGAAGGAGAAAGGAGAAACCTCTTATATTTTGCTGGGATGCAGATATATATATATATATATATATATATGCACACACATATATACATATATATATACACACACACACATATATACATGTGCTTGTGTGCGTGTGTTTTGCTTGGGACTTCTTTCTTATTTTGCAAACCAAAGCACCCCAACAACATTTTTGAATTGCAATGATTTCTACATTACTGTAACACTGAAGACCCAGTTGCTGCAGCATCTTCTATTTTCACGGGCTCTGCAAAATACAAAACCAGAACAGTGCCAAGATTTAAAATCTAGGTGGCAATCTTACTCTCAGCTTGTCCATAAAGAAACCCTTTGTAATTTCTTCTCCTTTGCTCTCTTTTAATGGAGCTACACCACCTTCCAAACTCCACCCCATCTGCCATCTTCTAGGAACAGCAGGGTTCCCATTCCCTTTGAATCCGTGGGAACACCAGAAGAGCCACCCTGATGTGCCAAAGGGAATTTGCAGTGTGCACAGGATGATCAGACAAGTATTAGGAGCTCTCAAATTCCAGTGTGTGGGTGTGAAAATATAACCAAGTAGATTGTTTTTCAGGTGGTCTGCTTTTTGGGAAAAAGCCCTTGGGAAGTGTTTGGGAACCACTCTGACCCAGGGCTCTGGTCCTAAGAGCAGCAGATAAAAGAAAGCACAAAGCAGAAAGAGATTAAATAGTGAACCAGCAAACCTCCTGTCAGCTCCAGCTCCTCCACCCTTCCTGGCCACTGCAGGCACAGGACCCTGGCTCTCAAAATGTGACATTTTGGGTAGGGCTGGGGCAGAGCAGGCTCCTTCTGCAGCCTCCCTCCAGCAAATGGAAGAAACCCAACGTGTGTGTGTGTGTGTGTGTGTGTGGTGGGGCACACTGGGGCCTGGCAGGATCAGAGCCCCGTTCCTGAAGTCCTGGACCAACACTCGCTGTGCACTGACCCTGAGTGTCAGGAACAAACCCCTCCACAGCCCTTCTGTCTCTGCATGGCTTCTGTCAGCTGGGCCTCTTAGGTTGAGCTCCAAATAGTGCCTGCTGCAGAGAGAGAGCTGGCCAAAGGGTTTGGGGGACACATTTCCCCAGTTTTCAGCAGGCAGGAGTGATTCCTGGTCTCTGGAGGGTGATCTTGTCACACCCTCCTGGACCTTTCCCCCCCTCGTGCCCAGCACCTTTTATCAGGAGGTCCTAAGTGTCACCTGAGCCCTTTGGGTAAACAAGGTTGCATTGTACATTGATTATTCCTGTGAAAGAGCACAACAGCTCCTTTGAAGTCATTACAACCTCCTGTCCGAGGGCTCCTGGGCAGAGCACAGGGCCTGACTCCTGCTCTCCCTGGCACGGGTTTGCTGCTGCTGGGAGAGCTCTCTGCATTCCCAACAGCAGTGCTGGAATAGAGCTCTCAGTTTGTTTACTCTGCTGAGCCCCTGTCTGAAGTCTGCTCTATTAATTGTGCGGAGCCTCCAGTTAGTAAAATGAGTTGTAAAATTATTCTTGGAAAAGAAGTCGCTGCACATGGGAAGCAGTTGCTTTCGCAGACAGAAGTGCTTAATAGTTGTTAATATTCTCCCCCCATGTTCTCCAGAGCACAAGTTTGTGTTTAGGATTTACAGCAAAAGGCTTTTTCAGGATTTAATAGTCTTTAAAAGGCATCTTTTGCTGCTACTTAGTGTTTGTGTATTTATTTGTGTACTTACGGTAAAAAAGGAGAAAAATCCCCACCTCACCCTTTCTCTACCCTGAGCTGAGGCCCTGTATGCCAAATCTCATCTGGCACAGAGGTTTTTCTATAAATGGGTAATAATAAAGGCCCGAAAATAAGTTAGATATTTTTAATGGAAATGCTGACTTGACCTCAGCTGTCGAGAGCCACGAAAGGTGCTGCTGTAATAAAGGAATGACTTCATCAGGAAATCAGGAAATCCTCATTCAAACCTCCAAATGTATAAATATCACCATTTATTCCATTGTGAATCAAATGATGCCATGTCCTGTAATTAAGGATGCTGGCAGCCAAGTTGTATCATACATTTATTTCCATCACAGTACATTAATGGCTCAGCAACTTTGCATTCTTGGTCACCTGCTCTGGCAAATATCCTTGGAGCTTTGTTTCACAGCTTATTTGGTGGTGACAGTGTCTTTATTTATTCCCTACCTGAGGGGCAGGGATTGCACTAATTGCCTCAGGCCAAGTGCCTCAGAAGGTTTTATGTGCCACGGGGCAGCCACAGAATAATAAAAGAAAGTGGTGTAGCAGCAGAATGAGTTCCTGATGTGCTGATGGCAGGTGAGCCCTCACCCACAACAGGCCTAGATGGGAAAAAGTCCTCAAAAATGGGCTGTACTGGCACCTGCTTTAAAGAACTTCTGAGAAGAACAGCTGTAAGAGTATTAGTCAGTGGAACATGGCAAACTGCTCCAGCAAGATCTCAGCAGCATCAGTGACTAAACCCAAAGATGTCCCAGCAAGCCAAATGCAGACTTAGAAGAGCAGCCCCTGGGTCCGAGGAAGGCTAATCCCAAAGCAGCTGAGAAATCTTCCCACAGATTTACTGGGCAAGAAAGCAGTCACTGCACGGCTATGTGACTCCAGCAAATGATGCACAAATACCTGGGATCCCTGTGTCATGATGTTTTTCTGCTCAAGATAAATTTGTAGGGCCAAATCTTGACCTCATTGAGACTCTCACGAGGAGCAGCATCACAAGCCTTACTCCTCTCTCCTTTGAGTTCTGGATTCTGGCTTTGTATTTCCTTCCCAAAGGCCTAAACACAAACCACTGCCTTGATGACTCATCGGCAAACAAGCTAAAGGAGATGTCTTGATGCAGAAGAAAACAAACTTCCTTTAAAAGCTGGATAATAGGAGAGATTTTTCCAATCTCTGAAGGCTCCATATGAGTCCTGGTTCAGTTTGCTCTGGTTTTTTTGGGGGTTTTTTTGTTTTTTTTTTTTTTTCTCTCCAGTATCAAGGGAAAAGGCCAATGTCAATGTCTGTTCATCATTTGGATTGGCATTACACCCTAAGATCATGAGGAGTGGTGGACAAAGAAACCTCTGAAGCAGCAGAATGTGCTGTCTCAGTGTGTCATGTGTGCATGTGCTCCTCCTCTGTCCTTATCTGTTGAGGCTGTGAGGAACAGTGGGATCTGACACTTTTTCTGCACAGAAAACCAGGAGCTCCAAGAACAGCCTTTCCAATGACCCTGGAGCAAACAGGTTTTGTGTGTGTGGCACAGAGTGGAGCACAGGTTTAAGGAACTCTCAAATCCAAATCTCAGTTCCTGGGCTTGGTAAGAATAACCTCAGTTATGAGACTCCCAGTTCTACGTGCCACCAGTGCACACCTCAGCACAGTTTTTTTGTTTTTTTTTGTGGATTTCTCTTTGGTTCCATCAGCTGAATCCTTCCTGTCCTGGTTCTGTGGCTCAACCCCTCCTTGTCAGTGTTAGTTACACCTCCAGTCCCTATTACTGCACTGTGCCTGGTTGTGAGAATGCTCTGAGAGGAAAATGGGCATGTAAAAGAAA
>VWZN01021045.1:115998-135998 GCA_013396955.1 Regulus satrapa | reverse complement strand
AAATTTGCCAGTTAAGCAAATAATGACATACACTACCCATATAAACAGATTGGATAAAATTGCATATAAAAACGTGTGGGTTTTTTGTTTGTTTTTGTTTTGTTTTTTTTTTTTTTNNNTTTGTGGGTTTTTTGTTTGTTTTTTTTTTTTTTTTTTTTTTTTTAAACAATGTTTTACTGCATTTTAATATCCATTCAAATTTTGACTTTTATATCTCTTTGGTTAGTGACTGATTTCATGGCACTGTGACTAATTTTTCAGTTTCTCTCTTTCCTGTCTTTAAATTTGTAAAGATAAAACATTGACCTATATATAATTCCTGCTATAAGCTTCATGTAAGAGTTATGATAAGAAGCACTATTATTTCATTCAAAATAGGATTTCAGTTACCATGAACATTTCCCTGACAGCTCAAAGAAGGAAACTTCTGTTATTATTTTTTTTTAATAGCATTCAGGAAAGGATAAGAAAAATGCTTTGTGAAGGATATTGAGTTTCTGAGTGAGATTTTGTTTGAGGACTCATGAAAATTAGTTAAAAGTAATTAGTTGAGAAGATCCTTTCTGGCACTATCAACAGAGACCTAAATAAAAATTAATAACTAATTAATTAAATTAATTAATCTTAAAAATAATTTATATAGAACTGCACAATTCTAAAAGAGAAGCTTATTTTTATTAGTTTATCTAGGTAGTCTTGTTCCATTTTATGTGTTACATTATTGTCTACAATCCTCTTACAATAAGTTAAATTTTTGTATAAGTTTTGATCCATTTTCAAATGCCCTTTTTTTTTTTTTTGATGATTCAATAAAGCAATAAGTACATATGTATGAAAGAATCTCTTTTACAATTGCCTTGGTTTAACACAATTTAACATTATCAGAACGTTTCAGGTGTTCCAGCACTTCACCCTGTTTCAGTCTGAATCAGTCTATAGCAGATGGTCAGGCTGTGTTTCCACCCCTGGGGCACTTGATGCCAGGTACACTGACCTTCCCTCCAAGAGAAAGCATATTGCAGCCTGAACTGTCACAAAAGGGATTGGGAAAAACTCTTTAGCTATATCAGTTGTGGCTAAAACCACTTGGCTACCTTTGACTACAGTTCATATTGAAGTTCCAGCACAAACAGCAGCATTCAGAGACAGTGTGACTTCACTGAGGGTACAATAGTCTACTGTGAGCCTCCATTCCCATTAGACTCTCACCACACTGTCTTATGGGGCTGCTAAAGGGTGTGAGCAGGTCCTGCTGATCATACCTTGGCTTTCCAGTCAATTAATTAATTTATGGGTGGAAGTTACAGAGTTTTGGTCGATGTGATATTGCCTCTGGTACACCATTGTAGTAGTGATTGGAACCTGCTGTTCTTCAGCCTTCAGCAACCCCATAAGAGAAGAGCTGTCTAAGAGACCAGGCGAGACAGACAACTGTTTAATTTTCCCTGTTTCTGAGGCAGCTATACCAAAAGCTCACCAAAAGGCTTTTGAGTCCTTGAAATACCCTCTCATGAGATAGTCTATACCAAGGATGCACAGAACCTCTGGGCCAGTCATGAAATCATTTTGTATCTCCTGCTGCTTTCCCAAGTTAGGGATTGAGTGGTGGCTCATTCTTCCTGTTCCTATGATGGCTCTGCTTCTCCATCCTCTTGCCCCTCTCTGTCCTTCATCCTTCTTGTCCTCCTTGACTGCTTTTGCTAATGCTTTTTTACAGTATGACCTTTGTGTGTATTTCTTCTGCTTTTGTACAGAAGCAACTGACACTAGCACATGTTGGTTCTCTGGTTCAGTGGCAGCATCTCTCACTGACGTTTAGAGCAGCCCCACTGTCTGTGGCAATGGTTAGAATAGCTGCAGTGTGTGTTGTCTTATCCAGAAACCTTCTCTCACAAGGGTACTGAACAGCACTGAACATCACTTGATAGGCCTGAGCCAGGCCCCAACACATTGTAGTGATTTGGGTCCTCTCTGGGGTGCCAGGTTGACAGCATACCTTTTAAAAATATTTTAAAATTATTTTTTATTCTGAAATTTTTCAGGGATAAGGTGCAACACACTGGAGGTGCCCACTACCCTAAGTACTTGCCCATACCATCCCACACACCCTGACACTCAGACCTTTGGGCAGATCTCTGTGTGATATTCTTAGTTAACTATCTTAAACAAGGCTTGAAATATTTGCACCAACCTGCTGATTCCTAGCAAAAAGACCAGGTTGGCTTCAAGGGCATTTAAAGGATATTCAAAATCTTTAAAATTTTCAAGAACTATGGTAATCAGCCTGGAGGAGAAGGAAGGAAAGAAGGAAGGAAGATGCAGAAATGTATCTCTCCCATAGGTTGCCTTCTTGAGGAGAAAAGGCCAGTCATTCCCACTAGATCATTCAGTAGATGACTCCCAAAGTACTGATGTGTTTGCAATGCTGAGTACATTCACCAGGCTGGTTTACTGACCACGAGCACTAGCGTATCTTAAGCCAATACTACAAAATTCCCCTCAATGATAATCTTAGCCCAGGCCCCAAGGATAATAAACATTACCACAGGGAACACATACTGCAAGTAAGATACTACTGCTATTATTACAGTACAGAATCCTGGGCTAAAACACAAGTGTGAGAGCAAATGAATCACCATTATAACCAGCAACTATTCAACAATGAATGCTTGTAATAACTTTCATTTAATACACTATGGCCAGATCTGTCATCTCAAACCATCGAGCCTCACACTGGGCACCAAAAACAACAGTTGTAGTTGAAAGCCAGCTGGCAACTAATCACTATGCAGCTACTTGCTCACACCCTCCCCCTGCCAGTGGAATGGGGAGGGGAATCAAAAGTAAAACTTGTAGCTTGAGATAAAAACATTTTAATGACTTAAACACATACTGCACAAAACAAAACAAAAACAAAAACAAACAAACAAACAAAAACACAAATCATGCCACAGAAAAACAAATAATGAAAACATTAAATTTGCTCACCACCCACTGACTAATGCCAGACCTTGTTCCAAACCCTGATCAGCCCCCCTTCCAGATAATTTGCCCAGTTTATATACTGGGCATGAAGTTCTGTGGTATGAAATATCCCTTGGGCCAGTTTCGGGCACCTATCCCAGTCATTCTCCATCACAGCTTTTTGTGTACCTACTCACTGGCAGAGCATGAGTTCTTAAAAATTGCTTGATTCAGGAATAACACAAGCTAGCAGTAACCAAAAGATCAGTGTATTATCAAAAATATTCTCATACTGAGTCCAAAGCACAGCACATTGCTAGCTACTGAGAAGAAACCATCTCAGCCAAAACCAGGACATAAATCTATTTGTATATGGAACCACTTGTTGTTAATAGAATCTCGCAATGTAACTTTAAAAAAAAAAAGATATTTATACATGAGTATTCATCTATTTAGATGTGTTTATCAAAGAAATTTATACCTGTGGTACTAGAAGAGGGTTTGTGATAGCACATTTAATAATTGAAGACAAAAGTTCATAGCTCAGTAAGAAAACATCACTAATCAAGCAATTACTAGCCATTGGCAAGGTAAAAAGTAATGAAGCTTGATGCTGGAAGGAAAGCCTTTGAAAATGAAACGCATTCTCAGTGTTTGATACTGAAAGTGCTGTATAAACGAATAGAATTTAATGCAATATAATTATAATTAAGGCAAAGTTGAGGTCAAGTATCCTTTAAACTGAGATTAAGCATATTATTCATGATAGTGCAGGCATCATTAGACACGTATAATGTCTATGAAGAGGAAGATATGTGAGAAAATACAAGCTTGACATTAGCAGTAAGCCAATTCAGATTTCTTTTGTAATATGTAAGAGATATAAATCTTCAAATATTATTTTGGGATGGAACTGGAAACATAAACCTGTGCAACAGCAAGTTAGGGACACAAATCTCTATACTTACACAATAATTCATTTGTTAATATTTTGCTATTGATAAATGACACACACAACATGAACAGAAAAGTGGGAGGTAAATTTGGAAGGTAAAGAAATAAATGTGAGAAAGAAAAGGATGGGAGGAAAGAAAATAAAGATGAATGTCTCTCCCCAGTACCATAAAATCCAAGTCAACAGTTTCAGAATGAAATATGAGAGAAGGAAGCCTAATGAGAATAAAGGTGAAAAACATTTATGAAATTCAGTAGTTAACTGATGTAAATTATGCAGTGTGGTTCTGTTAAAGTGTTATCACCAGATGCTATGAAAGTTTAATATCTTATGTAAAATGGTAAATATACTTTTGAGAATAAATGATGTCTAACAGTTTTGTCCAAGAGAAACCAATGTCTTTTTACTACAATAATGTCACTTTGCTCATAGGGACATTTTGTCATGGAAGCCTTGATAATTTGTGACAGGGTGCTTATAAAGAGCAAAGGAGCATATGCCTTTCAATCCTGTTGATTTATACATTTAAAAAAAAAAATTGTTAATGGAAGGTGTTGGAATCACAGGTGTTGGTTAGATTTAAAAGGGCAGAAACACCACCAAAGTCATTCTTTTGATTTTCTGCATGCATGTCATTACCTTTTCTTCTCTCTTCCTTTTCTTAATCTGTTCTCTTAATTAATGTGATTTATTTTCCCTCCCCTCACACCCACATATTACTATTCTTTTGTTCAACAGTTACAATTGCAATATATTGATATCTATGTCTATATCAATACTTATATCTATATCTATGTCTATATATCCATATATGATGTAGTACTCCACTTACTTGTCAGATTAGAGACAAACATTTGACAACATTTGCAGACTGTGTGAGGCAGTGGACAGGTGTTTTACAAAATACATTCAACGATGCTTTTTTTTTCATGGTCATGGAGATAATTTCTAGCATGTAAACTATTTGTTATCATTTAAATATATCTAATATATATAAGTCTATCATCCTGGATGCTGAATTGGATATTAATCAAACACATTTCTGAGAGATGAAAGAGATAGCACAGTATCTTGTCCAATACCAAAAGAAAATCACTACAGATCAAAAAAACTCAAACAAATGAGAGAACAATGAGCACAAAGTCCATTTAAAGGGAATTTAAATATATTAATTTAACCTAGATGGTAAGCATAAAGGTAATAAACCATAAATGAGAGCATTTTACAGGTAAGCAAAATAAATTAAAAAAACACCTGCCTTGTTGCAAGACTTCCACAAATTAGATTAGATTGTGAATATTTTTTACCAAAAATCAATTAATGTTCTTCTAGATGCAAACTACTTGGTTTTTACTTCTGCACAGTCATACTTGTATTACACAGTAGCATAGAACACCTAAGAAAACCCATGTTAAATTAGAATAATATGGTGCTATGGACATGACCTCAGTCATTAAATATACAAATACACATACTTAGTGACCCATATATAATAACTATACATCAGATTTCTGTATTATTATTTGTAAGCTCTTAGTAGCACTTCAATTCAGGAGTAAAATGCTCTCCATTATGTATTACCTAAACAGACAGGCATTTATATGGAGCAGAGGACATCTCTAGGTTCCCTCATATAACTTGTTTATAGGCCTGTATCATTATTTGGATTCATGTGATAAACAGGAGAGGCATTAATCATTGCACTGAGAGGAATGAAGTAACAGTGGGATTTAGCTAGTGCAAGAAGATTAGCTCTCTTCTGTAGACTCCAGTTTTGATATCCGACTGCTGAGCACAATGCCTATCCTTCATCTCCAAAATGCTTATCACTACTATGTAACCCTTGTCAGACTACTCAATCTCTGCAATAATTTTAAGTACAATTATATTTAGCTAGAAAGTTTAAATTGTAATGAATTGTGGAGATTGTGGACAATGCAGATATTAATGATGCTATATTCTGAGAAATAACAGAGATGCTATTTATAATTAATTTATTTGCTCTTTTGTCAAAGCATTTCTTTCTGAATTTCCACTGTAGATTATTTCTTTTGGTTTTGTAAAGCGCAAGTAATTTTAAGTGCAAGATATAACATTTCTAAGTTTTTTATTTATTTATAAGTGCTGTGTAAAAGGTCTAACCAGTTATATTTGAATGCTTCATATATAGCTTTAAATATTCAGAATAAATAAGGCCAAAGGAACTTCTTGAATCTCAACTTCTATAAACACTGTCCTTGGGAATCAAGCATATCATCCATAAATTCCATCAGCCTAAAACAAAGTGTGAGTATGAAAACATTCTGAGCAAAGCTTATGCTGTTATGTTCTGGCTGTTTTTGTCCTTTCTCACTCATCTTTACTCCTGGAAACAAAACAAAACAAAACAAAACAAAACAAAAACAAACAAAAAAACACCCCCAAAAAAACAAAAACCAAAAAACCTCTCTTTTGTCTTTTGTTTAATGGAATTTTTTAGCTACCCACCTTTTGTTCATTGTGTAAACCAATCATTCTTAATTAAAAACTTAATGATAAACTTTTCTATGCTAATCTGACATTTTTTTTCTCTCATGTTAGTTATTTTCCTAATATTTTCTGATACATAAATCTTCTGTACTATATGTGGAAGTGGAGGATAATGGAAGACAGTAAGAATCCAAACCATAAGCCTGGAACCAGTCCTCAGTAAAACTGTGATGTAGAATCATTATCAACTGGATTGAGCACAAGACCAAACAGCAAAATATTATTTGCATTTTTGTTTATGTTGCTGCTGTCTGAATAAAGAGGACTTTGATATATAAAGGAAGAGTACAAGCAAGACAGATACTCCTTAGCAAGACCTCTATAACAGGATAAAGGATAATAGGTTTAAACAGAAAAGGTAGATTTAAACTGTATACAAGGAGGCATTTTTTATTGTGAGGTTGTTGAAACACTGTACCAAATTGCCCAGCAAAACCTGTGGAATCCCCATCTTTGGAAACATCTGTGGTCAGGCTGGATGGGGTTCTAACAGGGAGCTGAGATCATCTGTCATTTTCTCTGCTGCTCTTTCTTCCTCAAGGGGAAGCCTCTTCATGCTCTTTCCCTGCTCCAGTTTGGCGTCACTCTCATGGGAAACAGTTCTTCACAAAATGGTCCAGCATGACCCACTTCCACAGGGTGCAGTCTTTCAGAAACAGGCTGCTTCATCATGGGTCCCTCATGGGGTCATAAAACCTGCCTTAGCGTGGGCTCCTTTCTCCATGATTCTGCAGATCTCCACCAGGAGCCTGCCCAGTGTGGGCTTCCCACAGGGTCACAGCACCCTTTGGGCACATCAACCTGTTCCAATGCTGGGTCCATCAGGGGCTCAGGGGAATCTCTGCTCTGACACCTGAAGCACCTCCTTCCCCTCCTTTCTCACTGCCCTTGGTGTTGCAGAGCTGTTTCTCTAACATATTCTCACTCCTGTTGTTCCACAGCTTTTCCGTTCCCTTTCCAAGCACATTATTCCTGAGGTGCTAACACTGTCACTGATCAGCTCAGCCTTGGCCAGCAGAGCTGGCATCAGCCCTCTCAGACCTGCGGAACCTTCCAGCAGCCTTCACAGAAGCCACCCCTGTTAGCCCCACTAACAAAACTTTGCCATGGAAACCTAATGCAATGGCGTTTGTATCGGTGGCCATATTCAACGAGTGTTGTTTTTTTGTCAAAACCCATGTGAAGGTGGACTAATAGAAAAGGCAGTAAGTGATTGTCATGTGCTCTTACTTTCAGTTTTAGTTTAGTTTCTGTCATAATTCAGTGAAGTTGTGCTGAATGTCACTGGTTGTCAGAAATGTCAAGACTGTTAAAACCAAAGCCAAATCCCAAGATGCAAACAATGACATCGAGGTTCATAGCATTGGCCGCCAAGGGGTCTGTTTGATCCTCTGTACCATAAACCTTGGCTTCAATTTTCATTGAAGTGGGTGCTCTTTGTATTGTTTTTAAACCAAAAAAAAAAAAAAAAAAAAAAAAAAAAAAAAAAAAAAAAAAAAAAATTTTAAAAANAAAAAAAAAAAAAAAGAATAAATTCTTCAGTAAAACCTGTCACCAAAGTAGAACAGCAGCATAAGCATCCAAATAAAAGATTGATTTCTCATATTAAAATACATACTGTGCTTCTGTACCACAATATCACCTAACATAAATGTTCCCCATAAATGTCCCCCATGGTTAAACATTTCTATGTGTGAAGCCCCATCCTCAAAATAAACTGTAAGCTATGATGCAACTTCACAAAATGGCAATAACTGATAATTTATTGTTTCTCTTAAATAAAGCAACTAACTTTTTCTGCTGAAGTCTATTCATTACTGAGGGCACTAAAAGAAGACAATCTTCCTATCTAAATAACTTGGCATTTTGTATTTGAAATCAAATTGTTTGTACGTGTTTAATGGAAAATATCATGCTGTTATGAGACAATCCTTTAACAATTTTTGGTTAAATAAACTTGTTTATTTTCTCCTTTGAATTACCTGAAATTTGCTACATTTTTAAAAATTTGTATTAGTTTAATTACTTACCATGAATGATTTAAAATAGAAAAGAGTTCTGTCCTTACTGGACATATTTAAGCAAATTTTAAGAAATCATTTTATGAAATGATTTCCCCAAATTATTTTAAATTATGTTAATAATACAACATAAAGCATCAGAATGGCTGATGATCATTTGTTAGCATGCTATTACAATAACTTTTTGCAATCAGTTAACTTATCCCTTTCTTGTGCCTTTTGACATTGAAACAGTGAAACTTGATGATTTTCTCCTTTCAATTTATTTAATTTCATTTCTGTGCTGTCTGATCTGCAGCCAGGTCTCCAGCATAGTTTTTTTTTTCTAAACTGCTCTTCCTCCTCTCTTAAATTTGTTAGCTAAGATAATTTGTAGTACGACAAATTGGTCCATCTCAGTGTTCACCCCACTGTAAAAACTTAGATGCTATTTCTGCTGGGTGTAGCATCATGCCTGCTGGGCACTGCCAGTCTTTACTGTCTCCCCACAGTCCCACATTTGGGAGACCACAGTCCCTTCAGGGGAACGGAAAATTTTCTACAAAAAAAAAAAAAAAAAAATTTGATCAAATAAAGGTCCCACATATAAACTTTGGCCTCACTTCACGGGGAACATGCTTGTATTGTTGCACTGCAGAGAAAATACTTGTGAATGCACAGCACAACTTCTACCCCTGCATGGCTCAGATATGAGAGGTTCCTTATCTCTGTACTGAACATACATGACTTATTTTGGGTGGTAACAAAAGGCTCAGTATCAGAAAGAGAGTTGTAAGGCAAAATTAAGTAATGGTGTTAAGCAAGATTAAAAATTCAGTTCATAAAGATGTCATCTAAAAGATTTCAGAAACCTGGCCAAAAAAATGGAAATGGATATTTCCAATAAAACAAGGTAAAATGGTTTCCAAAGGGGTTTTTTTTGTTTTTGTTTGTTTGTTTGTTTGTTTTAATACTCTTATGTCTGCATATGGCTGAGACTTTCACAATCATTGATTTAATGTTGCTATGCCTCATGCAAAAATGTGGTGTTTCTAGCAAGTCTGTGCCCTCTAGCACCATACTTTAGTTTCTAGCTTAGTACAGACTCAAAGTAGAATTTGTCTGTCACTACCTCCCTTTGTCTACAGCTGTAGCAGAACCACAATTCAACCAATGTTTTTTATCCCTACAGTGTCATTGGAAAATAACAGTTTTCAGAAGTTTTTGTAGGGAAGTCCTCAAACAATTCTGCTCGTTCATCTATATCCATTAGCAAAATACAATTCTTAGTAACATTCCTAACATTTTGTTCCAGGTTGTACCACAGAATCAGTAGCATGGTGTACTTTTTCAATAATAATAAACACATAAGAGGAACAAAACTGACCTATTTTTATTTATTTACTTCAGCATTGTTACTTAAGGAAAGTAGTAGCAACAAACACTGGATCTGTAGTTGCTTGTGGCAGAAAAGAGGATAGTTTAGCTGACAACACAACAAAAACTGTTATAAAAAATCTAAAGCTAGAGAAATTCAGACTACATGAAGGCAAAGACTTTTTTAAGAGTGGAATGCCAGGGAGCAGTGATGAACAGCTGCACCTGGATGGATGGGAATCTGGGAGCCATGGCTGGGTCTGTGCAGGCCATTTCCCTGCTGGTGGTGGGGAAAATTCTGCAAGGACTGAATGCAGGGGCAGAGCTGAGTACAGGTGATAGGGTCCATCAGTAGGACAAGCGATGGACCTGGTTCAGAGTCCCTCCAAGATCTCACCTGGAAACAGGAGAAGAAATCAAGGCAAGCCAAATCATAGTGCGGGGGGTATATCCGGGGCACCAGGACTGGACTGCAGACTGGTCCTTCTGCAGTATTGTTTAGGGAGCTATGACAGCCCAAAAGCTGAGATGAAATGATGTCCTAAGTCTGTGTGAAGGTCTGTCCTAGGGCCCCAGGTGAAGCTGTTAATGTCTTTGGGTCTGTGACAAGATGCTATGAATGCTCCACTTCAAGATCTTTTAAGTGATATTGGTATTGTAACCCAGCCAGATGTGTCACGTATTGTTTTATCAAACACATTGAGCAGGATGCCCTTGCTGACACAGCTTTCTAGGTGCTTACAATTCTGCTTCACTGGAATTAATATACATAATTAGAGCAACATTTATAAAATTAAGTACACTGTAAATAGATATATCTGGACCACTTTAAGATGAGATTGAGACTAATCTTTAACGCAGTAGTACACAATTGATTCAGTTTAGAAATAGTAGTGTCTTTTAACTCTTGTCTTATTGATCATGCACTAGACAAATTCAAAAACTTGTGCAATGCAAAGATGAAACCTTTGCACTGGAAAAACAATTCACTCAGCCAAATGAAGTTCCTCAAAGATAACACAGGCAAGGCTTTCCCTGTTATGTATGACTTCCAGAAAAATAAAACTAAAACCAATGCAGAAAACCATTCTGCTAACATCAAAAGGCACAGGGCTATTGTAGTTGTTCAGGGTGCGGAGAGAAAGAGGGGTGGCGTTTCTAGCGCTGTCTAATTCCACACCACCCGCAGCACAACGGGGCCGTGGTTTCAGCAGGAAGGGTTCCACAGCTTTGTCGGCTGGAAAGGTTCCATAGCTTTGTCGGGCTCTTTTCGCTGCAGGCGTGTGCCAGGCCGGGGTCGGCGTGCACGGCTGCCCAGCCCTGGGTAACGCCGCCCGCCGCAGGCCGGAGCAGCCCCAGCCCGCTCCGCTGAGGGGAAGGGAGCTGGCCGGGCCCGGGCCCTGCCGCAGCTCACCGCGCTCGGCAGCAGCTCCCCGTTCGAGCTCGCTGCCCAGCTTCTGTTCCGCCCCTGCTTTCCGCTGTATGCGGACTGGGGAGGGGATGGTGAGCGGAACGAGCCTGTGGGACATGCTGCCTTTGCTCTGCCAGGCGCCCAGTGATGGGCAGCATGGGGACTGGCGGCGTCTGCCGCGTCTAGAGCACAAGGCCAGGCCCTGCGCCTCTCCTCCCCCTCTCTCTCAGAAGTGGTTTTGTTTCTTCGTCGGCGAATACCCTCTTGTGGGTAGAGCACTTTTGTGTGCCCTCTTTTATTAATGTTTTTGTGTTTATTGTCTGCCTTTCAGTAAAATTGTGATTCCAACTTGAGAACTGTCCTAGTATTTCCTGTGTATTGGAAAGGGGCAGGGGAAGAGGTGCAGCTTGAGTGATACCAGTTTTTCTGCTGGGTTTGAAGACAGAGCACCAATCATATTTAGTTTGGCCTTAGGATTTCTTTTTTTGCAAAACATTATTATGCTATATAATATTTTAATACATTTTTATAAATACTTATTGTATAAGACACTCTCTTAATGTCTAAAATTTATAGTGTTCCTTCATGTTCTTTTTTTTCCCTTTATTTTCTTTTTTTTAATCGACCTTAAGATAGTTAGAAGGAATGAGTATGGGTGAGATATTCTTAATTAATGCTTTTACTGACACCTTCTAATGTAAGCTCCAAATAGCCCTACTTTATTTAAAGCATAATTTAATGAAATCCAGATCATATTTTGTTTATGTCTTCTATAAAATTGAGCTCCTATAGTTTGCTATTATTGATTTTCAAATATTCTTTAGGAACAGAGGAGGAGGTGTGGGAGTTTTTTTTAGTTATTGAAATATATGTTTTAGCTAATCAGTGCTAATTTATGACCAACATATGTGGTGGATGCCTAAATATACAGTTAAGAAGATATATTTAGAAATCTGTATTTGAAAACTTGACCTGGAAATTTCTTCATACTTCATAAATGACATTCGTTCTATTTGATGTTACAAGACTTCACATTTGTGTGTGTGTGTGTGGGTATGTGTGTGTGTGTGTGTAGGTTTACATTTCTCCACCTAGGTTTTTCTAATTTCTTCACATTATATCCCTTTATGATTTCTTTGTAACCTCTTCCAACTCTTGTTTTTTTCTTGTTGAAGTCAGTGTATCACAAACAATTCCAGAACTTCTTCCAATTGCTAACTGATCAGAGTTCTTATCATCTAAACATAGGTCTTTTAAAGATGTCTGTCACTGCTTTATCTGACAGGTTCACTTTAGTCTTCCTATATCAATTATTATTTTGATACTCTCTTGATCTTTGATACCTTCTGCTTTTTCTTGAAATGTTATGCTCAGCCATATCCATACAGTCTTTTTTACATATTTGATTGTGATTGAAATTAGTCTATTACTGTCAATGTCAATTCAAAGGAATACTAATATGGGCATTCCTAAAATGCCTATTTTCCCATGACTGAGTGATTCAGAGTATTTGCTGTTTTAGATAACTAAAGCAGCTGAAGGAGGGAGAGAGGTGCAGAGAAAGGACATTCAGTGTTCTAGCAGTCTGATTAGTGACACTGCACCAGTTACTCATCAGAAATTCTACTATAAGTATCATTTCATATTCACCTGAAATTCTTACCCCTCCAAGAAAGTTTGTTTTTTTTTTTTTTTTTTTTTTTTTTTTCCAAAAGGTTGTGGCAAAGAAAAGAGTAAGAAAGACAAAAACTCTTGGATTTTGCTTAGGACAGTTAATACCTAAAGATGTGATAGTCAGAGGCAATAAGTCTAATAGAATAGCAAATAAGTAGCAACCCAGGGATATGCAATAATATTTATTGCACTTTTCTAAAAATGTATATTTACATTTTTGTCCTGAATCCAGAACTAAGTATCCATTTTAGTCAGTGAAGTGTCAGAAACTAAACCAAGTATATACTAAACTGCTCAAAAAGGAATTGAGTAGTCATTGAGCTAAGGAGCTAGTCTTTCTTTTGCTTATTTCATTATTCCTTGCCTGGAAGAAGGAATAGGAAGGCTTATATGTTTAGAAGGCTTATAGAAATCTTTAGAAGATTAATGTAAAAAGTGAAAACTATGGGCTTGCTGCATATTAAAGAAGGGAGACACCTTAACAAAGGAATAACATTTGAAGTCCAGTGTCCAAGTTTTTTGTTCTGTTTTAAAGGCTGTATATAGGAAATAGAACTTCTCTAGACTGTAATGTTAATGAAAGAAATGCTACCTAATGTGGGGTTTTTTGTTGAATTCTATATATTTTTAAGTAGGTCTTGACAATATCAAAACCCTCTTGGGAATTTAAAATCCTCTCTAGGCCTTGTCAGAAGGTAACAGCAGAGCTGAAACACATAAATATTTAGTGACTCTATTAATTAAATAAAAAGTCTAATGTAAAAATAAAAATATCCAAGGAACTTGCAACTCTTGTTGGTCTGGAGTGATAATGCTGACTGAACTGCAGATACCCCTGGCTAACTCATTCATGTAAATTTGAAATTCTTTTTTCCAGGGATATGTATTCCATAGACTTGTTTCAAAGGCCTTAATCAGATGCTCAGAACCTTAGCTGTCAGACAAGAGACACAATGTGATGTCGTATTTAGTATCAAATAAGTGTAATTATTTAAAAATATCTCCTTATTGCCTGGTTTGTGTGGCAGGACTTTTGATGTGGCAGGCTGCAAGAATTTTCAGCTTGTCATAACTTGTGCGGTGTAAGATGCTGAACTGTATGACATTTTCTATTAATTTCCAACACAATACCTCCTGCTTGTATGCATTCCCTTGTTATACAAATTCAAAGGTTGTTTGTCAGTTATTTAAAGGACATCTGTTTAAATTAAGAATATGCTTAAAGGAAACAGTACTGTCTTCCAATTTAACAGTGTTGATGTCTTAAGATTTGTCTTGCTAATGTCATAGGTTGCCTTCAGTTGCCTCCCTGATCTCCTGGATTCCTGCAGGGTCAGAAATGTGTCATTTCTCTGTACTTCACTGTCAGAGAGAAAAAGAGAGAGAATGAAACACCATTACACATGATGTATTTTAAACCTTGCATGGAACTTCATAATAACTCTATACTTTCTTAGTGATAAGATGCTGTGTAGTAACCTAATGAAGAATGAGAAAGAAAAATCAGTACTTCTACGATCTTATTTGCCTTCTAGCCATTTCTGTTTTCATCAACTGCATCAACTTAATGGATCTGACTTAAAATTCACATAACCCATCAAGGAAGACTGGTAGGATACAGTACTTAGTGAGTTGTATGCAAATGTGGACTGATAATGAGGATAACTGGTTGGACAAGAGGCTGGTTTGACTAGGCCTTCTCTAATTCTGGTGGGGGTATGTTTGAATGTATTTTACATTTGTTCTCCATGTGATCAATAGAACTGGCTGAGGTTTAGTTCTATGCACAAACCCCAGGACAAATGTGCATGTAGAAATAAGCATTTCTGGCAAACAAGAGATTTACTGTGATACCAGGCACTGACTGCTTGGTTTGAAGATTAACAGTTTTTTGTATTATCTGCTTTTATGTCAATGCCTTAGAATAACTTTTGTTGTCACCATATGATATATGCATAAAATATATTCAACTGATTTCCAAGTTTTACTGGAATCATTACCAGAATTTTTTATATATGAAGCTTTACTGGGGATGGCTGTACCCTTCTGGTCTTCCACCTAAGAAAACTTCATTGCAAGGCAGGTCTAGATACAGCAAAGTGATAAATGCAGCAAGAGATGTTAAAAAAACCTTAAATTTAGGAAAAGCATTTATTTAGTTGGCAAGAACTTATTTCATTTTTTAGTTTGCTCTTCTGGGATATCATCATTTTTTCTGCATTCTTCAGGTTGGGATCTATACTTTTGTCCCCACTGAAAGTGGCCAGTCAAAAATGTTTTGGGTGCCAAAGTATTTAACATTTATGTCAGGACAAATATTGGTAGTGGCAGGTTAGACTAAAATGTGAGTGTAATCATTAGGGTCTCAAGTCAGGACAAAACCAAGAAAGATGATTGAATTAACACTATAAGGTAAGACTAAGGACTTTCTGCATGACACCTTCACAGTCACAGCAATGACAATCATTTGTTTGAGATCTCTCTGGAGCAAAGAGTGCTTCATTCTGCATGTAAGTTTAATTCATACACATTGATTGCTGTAAATGAAGACTGATTTGATTTATTTCTGGAATACTGCATCATAAAACTACAATAAAGTAAATATGCAATTCTTTTGAGGACAACTGAATTCACACACACACAAAGAATAATGCTTTCTTGCTATTTCTCTTTTAAAAAATTGGTTTGTTTATTTTAAATTTTAGTAAACCTTGAAATGAAATGCTGATTCAATAGATTTTGCAGAAAAGTGGATGAATAACACAGTCATCATCAGAAGTATTCATTTAAAAGTTGATTTAAAAGGGGGAAAGGGATAAACCCAGGCTCGCCAGTGATGAGTGGTGGTGTGCCAGAACNCCAGAAGATTCCTAAAAACCTGGAAAAACTTTATGAAATAGGTCCTTAAGGAGCCCACTTGTGAATGCCCTCCTTGATCTGCTGCTGGTCAAAAGAGTGGATCTCATGAGCAAGTGGAGATTGGCAGCTGTCTTGGCCACAGTGACCATGAACGCTGACAGAGTTCAATAAATGTTTGGACAGTGCTCCCAAGCACGTGGTATAACTCCTTGGGAGGGTCCTGTGCAGGGTTTGACACGATAATCCTTGTGGGTCTCTTCCAAACTGCATATTCCACAATTCTGTGATTCTGTAATTAACCAATTATCTGAAACCTTAAAAAATGTTTCTATACATTAAATATGCACTATTAAAAGTTTTGGAAAAGACAAAGTGCTAAAGCTATAACTGCTTGGCATTGTGGAACATCAACCTTGCACCTAACATAATGTCAGATTTCAGGTGTCTCCAAAGAAGACTCATTGGTTATGTTCTTCCAGTAAGTAAAAGGCTCCAGCAACACGGCTCTTGTTTTTTGATACAGAGAACAAATGCTCCAATATAATTAAATCAACAATCTAACAATATAATTAATCTCCCTATGTTATATTCTCTTCTAGGGTAAAAAACAGGTATCTTCATTAATGCTTCCTATGGCTTGGCCCATTATTCTGCTGAGCCACACTCAGGCACTGTCGGGGAGGGCAAAGTTTGGTGTGGGATAAATCATGCAAGTGGAAGCCCTGACAATTAAACCATAGGAGCAGTTGTTCAGCAGTTTGTGAGCTAGTACAGCACCTAACTCAGCTTAATTCATTAAAATAAGGGAATTTTTTGAAATGGAAGGGACCCCCAAGTGTATCAGGTCCAACTCTTAAGAGAATGGCCCTGTGATTGAACCTACAGTCTTGGCTTTATTATCATCATGCTCTAATCAACTGAATTAATTACTGTGAATGTCAGCTCTAAAGCCCCTTTGAGTAAAGGAAACAATTAGTGATGAAATATGTTTGGCCCAGCTCTTGTTATATACATAAAGTGTTCAAAATTTAATTCTTTTGAATATTAATATAAAGGAAGCCAAAATCATCTTCCTGGATTGCAACCCAAATGCTTTCCCCCCAGAACACTGCATTTTTTCATTTTATTTTTCTTCTTTTACTGCTATTAGCATTTCTCCCACATTCAAACATATTCATATCCATATCCATTATTTTTATTACATTCTACTGAAACCAGTTTTTATCCCATATACTTAGCTTTTGACCACCTTTATTCACACTCTTCACCTTTTATATGATGGCAGACATTGTTTCAGTTACCCGTTTATACAAAGAAGCCTAATCATTTCCTAAATATATCTCCAGCATAGGACAGATTGCATATTCTCCAGTTTCAAAGAGCATTGTGATTTCTTATAGCTCAGAGATATTCCTGCTGCTAGAAACCAAATTCTTTGTCATAATACATAGTTGAATGTAGACATCTCCTATGGTTGATGTCTTTGAAAATTGCATTTCCTGCTGAGACAAGTCACTCTTTTTACTACAAATGTCTTTTATGTGATGAAGTTTGCTTAAAAGCATCCAAGCATTTCCCAGAAGCAAGTGTTTAAAAGCAGAATGCAATAAAAAAAAAAGGAGAATTTCAGCTGGCAAATTTCACTAACAGAAAAAAATGTCTGAGCTCTGGGACCACACATTCTAGAATATTAAAAAGTCTTAATCAAGGCAAACCAGCTGTAAATCAAGGCTGTAACTCTGCAGAAACATAAGGAAGTAGAAAAACAAATGAAAGCACTATAGAAATAATAAACAAAACACTGTCCTTTGTTTAAAATCTTAGTTCAGAGTAGGTGAATACAACAAGATTATACAGGACCATTCACTAAAGCATTTTTATAAATCTGTAAGTTTTGTCTTTAATGAAAGGAAGAAAATCAAAGTGTTATAATTGCTTTTAGGATAGCATAAAATTTTATCAACCAGCTAATCTACTTTAGATAATTCCTGTTGCAACAGCTGTATCAAGAACAAAGGATTATCCCTAAGAAGAATTTCTTAACATCTCACAAAAGGCAAACAGTCCTTTTGAGAGGAAGAAATAATAGAGTCAGTATGATGAAGCCCAGTGTTCAAATGTCCAGGAGGGAAGGCTGTTGTAATCTAATAACCTCTGAGGAATACAGCACAGAGAGCATCCAGAGGACCAGGTTACAAGGAAAAGTCCCTACATCTAATTCTGAGCAGAAACAAAATCTCAAGTCTCTTAGAAATATGCACTCATTTTTGACACACAGTTGCAGTGCCTTATCATACTGTCTGTAGAATTGGTCTGAACCAAATCTATTGATTTAGATATGGTCAGGATAACGGGGTACTCCAAATTGAAATCAGTGTTGAGAATTTAGTGTTCAGTAATGGTCACCCTTGACCTTAGATGCCTAACAATAATGTATCTGTTGTAGTACATTTATAAATCTCATTTCTCCTCTCCACAAGATGAAGTTCATCACAAAAGCCATGTAGATCTTTTTACTCATTCTTATGGGCAGGACTGTGGTGGGAAAGAGGGTTTTCACAGTATCAAATTCCACAGTGCTTGACAGACACTCCAGGGTGTGGTTGTCGACATTTTTCTGGAAAAATAAATTATTCAAAAGGGAAAAGGATGTTTGAAACTATGTCAGATTGTAAAATGTACTGAAAAGAAAACTTAACTCTCCCCATGATTGATAAATCTCATACAAAACAGCAAACAAAACAATAAGGACAAGATAGCCACATCCTAAAAATGCAGAACAAAGAGCACTTAAGCATGTTCTGAGGGCATTCCTCAGGGGTTGGTATTGGACCAGTGCTGTTTAATATCTTTGTTGGTGTCATGGACAGTGGGATCCAGTGCACCCTCAGCAAGTTTGCCAACAACAGCAAGCTGTGGGGCGCAGTCAGCACTCTGGGGGAAGGGATGCCATCCAGAGGGGCTGGGACAGGCTTGAGAGATGGTTCTGTACAAATCTCATTCAACAAGGTGAAGTGCAAGACCCTGTAGCTGAGCTGGAATAATCCAAAACCACAAATACAGGCTGGACAGAGAATGGATTGAGAGCAGCCCTGAGGAGAAGAATATGGCTGTTCTTACAAAGAAGTAAAAATGTCCTTACCATTTTGAAGCATGTACCTATCTTCTATATCTTATACATATATTTCACACAGTGCATTAAGTAACTAAGGCACCGTTACTGGTAGTTTATAACTGAAGGACAAAAGAGTGATTGAAAATGTAGAAAGATGTAAAATATCATAAAACTTACTCATTTCTAGAGCAAAGTAAGAAAAATAATTAAAACCATGATCGAGTTGGATAGCACCTCAGTGGTAATGCTATATAATTGCTTTCTATCCCTTCTATCAGCACTGAAGCTCCAAAACATTGATCAAAGCTGATGACTAACACGTAATGCTCAGGCTGCAGCACATTGTTACAAGTTCTCACCCTTGTAATAATGTAAGAATTTTCAATTCAGGCAGATAGGATTAAAATGTCTGGCAGGATTGAGCTGTATTAGAATATCAGTGTCAATAGATAAATCATGGGCAGTTGCCTGAAATGGAGAAAAATGCTCAGAACATTTTACATTACTACACAAAGTAAAAGCATAACTCAGTGTCAAGCTCCTGCTCCACAAACAAGTCATGTAAACCCTCAAATAACAAATTGCAAACTGAAGTTATTTTAAATTAAACACTTTAGCCGATGACATAATATGACTTTGCCTACTGTGATTTAATATGATTTCACATCAGTAAATTTGTATTTAGTGTTATTGAGACAAAGTAGGTTAAGAATTTAAAAAAAAAAAAATAAAGAAAATATTATGGTCCATTGGAACCAAAGCTGCAACAGAAATATGTGTTACAATGAATGAATTATTCATACAGAAACAAATAAGAGAAATATCCTTAACAGGTAGAGATGATAGGTTTTCATACTGGTTGATATACTTGCATTTTTAAATAAGAGTTTGTAACTAAAATCATTAACACACTAAAAATAGAATTTAAAGTAAAAACAGAGCTAAATTTTTTGGACAATGAGAATCAATTATTTAATGGGTGATAGATTTTAAATTTTTAAACTATTTATTCACATAACATGAAAAAGGCAACTGGTTATGGCTTGTTATGTCTACTTAAACTTCACAATGATTCCTAATTAATTTATAGGTCAGTTTAGTTTCATTTAACTGTGT
>VWZN01021045.1:83251-115960 GCA_013396955.1 Regulus satrapa | reverse complement strand
ACTGTGTGACTTTTTTTTTTTTGTTTTCTTTCAGATTCATTGCAAAAAACTAATTATAATACAATATGCTGTTAAGAAATTCTAATTATAGTTCTAGGGAATGTTCTTAATTTAATTTGTAAATATAATATGGATTTGTGACTTGCAAGAATTTAAAACTCTGAGTCAGTAAATAATAGTGTTCACCACAGAAACTATTTTCTAAATCATATAGAATACTACATCTAGTATAATAACCACTATTTTTTTGTTGTTGTTTTTTTTTGTTTTGTTTTGTTTTTTAAGAGGTACACTTTAGGCTTTGGGGGGAAAAATTTAAATAGCCCATCAAAATTATCTTTTAGTATAAACATGGTATTTGCTTTCCAGAATTCAGAAATTTAAAGCTGAACTAGAACATAACAATTTTAATGAAGAAAATAAGGCTCAAACTGAACCCTAGAGTAATAGCTACTTAGAAAAAACTCCCTCTGCCTAATACTTCCAGATATTCTACACATATCTTACTAGTTCTATTTGCATGTACAAATATTAATCATGAGGGAAAATTTGCTGGATGCTCCTTTTATAAGTAGTTCACAGGAATTTAATTACTTGAATTTAAATAAATTTAATTTCTTTGCAGTGTATTTCTTTCCCACAATATTTTTTTTAATGAAGTGTTTATAAAAGACAGAATTCTAGTACTACCTTTTCTAAATTAAAGAATAATCATTATGCTCTCACTTTCTTCAATTAATAGTTTTCCTGAAAGGTGGAATTTAGTTTAACTACTTTAGATATAATATAAATGGTCAATGTAGTATTTTTTTCCTCAGTCCTAAAGGGGTAAAATGATGATATGTGTTTACTTCTGAAACACTGGGTCAAAGAGAAAACTCATTTTTGCATGGACCCCTGCAAATTCATTCAGTATTGCACTCTCAGTTATCATCTGCATCAGGTCAGATAACAAACAACCCACCATAAATGAGTTAGTGAAATTTAGAGTGCATACATATCTTTGCCTTAAAAAACCAAATCACATCCTATGCAGTGATACAAAACTTTAGGAACTACAAGTCTGGTATTTTTCTTTTTTTATTTTATTCCCTTTTCCTTTTTCTCCCCTTTATTTAATTTGTTCTCTTTTTTATCTCTCTCTTTCTATACTTTTTGCATGGTCATGGGATGATCCATTTGCTGCTTTTTCTACTCCAAAATTTGTGTTGGGTCAATTCCTCAGGAGTTTATATTTCTGTACAGGTGAAGTAATATGTCAGTCTTCTGAGACCCAGTTGCCCCATACGTGAAAATGCAGACACTTTTTGACATGTTTTGACAAAATCTAGCTCTTCCAGATATAAAACAGCCCTGTGATGTTGAATATACATGGATGCTTTGTTTTCTAACTACATTTACTATGTCTAAACTTGAAGACCTAAGAAAGCTCTCAAGAGCCTGGTCTCAGAGATGGGTTGCAACATCTATATTCTCTTTTTTTCTCCTCTTTTATCCATGTAATTGCACAGAATTCAGCCAAGAACATAAGATACATAAATCTGAAGTTTACTTCTAGGTGATTTCCTTAGGAGCAAATACTTTTTTTATGTGACAACAGTGATAAAATTCAAAGGTCTGTCTGAAAATCACGTGATATAAGGCAAATCCACCCATGCTTAGGATATATGTAGCAATAGAAGAAGAGATTCAATATGCCAAAAAATGTTTTGTTATATTCATGACACACTTTTAGCTTTCTTTCTTTTGCCTATTTGCCTATACAAATGAAGCTAACATTTCACTTGGGCCTCCAGGCTGAATCACACAGACAGAAAGCAGAAGGCTGCTGCCCTGTCTTTGCCATCCACAAATATCTGTCTCAAAATATTACTGCCATTCACAGTAGTTAGTTAGGGGCGTTTTTCAAGTGCAATTGTAGCTGATAATGCCACACAGAGAGAGAGCTTGTTGCTGCTTGTAACAGGAGCTGACTTGAATTACTGTCTGGAATGCTATATCAACAGAAGTCTTTTGCTTTAATTGGTAGCTCATAGAATCTTTAAGAAAATTGCTTGTGTTTACAAGACATGTAGCTTAAGTGACCAAAGAAAAATGAAGAAGTATGTGAATCTGTTTAAAGTTAATTATAAACGTGGTACTTGCTCTCTGTGGATGATTTTGTTGTTTTGAAGTGATTAAGAGAGTTAGAAGTTTGCATCGTCTGTGTCACTGTACTGAGATGTACACAAACTATCGACAAGATTTTCTTATTCCTAGTCATTCTTCCTAGTAGAAGTGAAATTCCCTTACCAAAATAGAAATAAATCCCCATAAAATTTGAAAATTTACAGTCGATGTCATAAAGGTATTGTGTAAGACTTGACATATGTATGTGAATTGCCCATCTTTCTGCAGAATTAATGGATTGGATTCAGTATGTTGATTACAAAGTGATTTAATGGTAAGTTGGTTTCTCAAAATGAGTGTATAAATAGACAGTAACAATACTTTCCATTGTTAATTGAGGGAATCGTTTGCTATTTGAAAATCATGGTCATAGAACCCCAGAACCTGCTCAGATAGGGCCCCCTAGAGTGGATTATTCAGGATTTTGTCCAGAGGACTTTTGATGTCCCCAGGAAAGGAGACTCCACAACCTCTCTGGGAAACATCTTTCAGTGCCTTGCTACTCTCACAGCAAAGAACTTCTTCGTAACATCTTATCTAAACTTACTCTCTTTCAGTTTGAAGGCACTGCCCCCATCCAATCCCTATATTCCATTGTCATAATCCCTCTCCATCTTTCTTGTAGACTTCATTTAGGTACTGGAAGTCTGCTATATCATCTATGGCCTTTCAAATTAAAGTCAATCAATCAGAGAAGATTTTTTTTAAGTATCAGCCTTTCAAAACTCAAGCATATCAACAACATGAACAGGAAGAGTAATCTAGCTGACATTTATGACTACAGAGAAAAGCAATTCAGTACAACAAACTCGGTCAGTGAGGCAGACGGTAGCATCAGCAAGAAGTTGTGTGGCTGAGTGTTGGAGTGCATGAGGAAGAGCGTGACAAGGTTGAGGGAGGTTATACTCTCCCTCCATTGTGCTCTGGTGAGACTGAAGTACTTTTTGCAGTTTTGGGCTGTGCAGTTAAAGATAGAAAAGGAATTACTGGACAGAGGGTAAAGAGGATCTTTTAGTACATGTGTAATTGGATTCCAAATCAGTCAATGTTTTTAGCTAGAGCTTCTGTCACCTCCTCTTTAAAACACCAAAGAATTCTAAATTTTTAAAGCCTATGTTTTAGAAACTCAGTGAGAATAAACTATTTTTTAAATGTCTCTCCCTTTCTTTCTTCACAAAGTATGTGCCTCAGGTCTCACTGTCAGACCAATATCTTCTGCTGGATTCCTAGACTGGAGCATCATTCCCAAGCACAAGGATATCTGTCTATGACAGTCTCTGGGGTGAAAAGGAATTGCCAGAATCAATGCCTTGTCAAACATGTATGTGTCAGTCAGCAGAACTGAGAGCACAACTAGTCTCAGTGCTCCTCTGGAATACCAATTTGAGGCATCTTTGATGGAAAAATTCTTCTTTTCTGAAGGAAAATAGTTTTTACAGGGTTGCCTGTTGAAAGGATACAGTTATTGCTTTGGTTTAACTTTTTTTTATTTTTAATTATTTTGTTGGGGTTTTTTTTGTTTGTTTTTCATAAACTATAGCAATTTGCATTTTTCTAAGGTGCATTTCTTTTATGTGTCCATGCTTTTAATGCGACACACTGTTTTTACTTTTGCAATTGACATTGTCATACCTTAATGAAATTTCTGAAGTTTTTAATTTAATGCATTTTCAGAATACGTTTATTTGGTAAATGTGCAATGCTCTTCACTAAGAATATTTTAAGATTGTATTACTTCTGTGTGGAGGAAAGCTATCTACTCATTAAACAGAGAGCAGGCTTAGTTATCTTTTGACAAAGCCCCTGTTAAGTCCGGCGAACTTTCTAGTAGTAGAGTGCATTAACAATAGGTACACTTCAATTTTTATATTTTTTATTCTTTTCACACAATATGTAAGTTAAAATTTCAACCATCTGTGTTCAACCAAGTTTCTTATCTGTATGTTTAATTGAAAAAAAAAATTAAAATTTGTGTTCAATATATGGGTTTTAAAGATACGCATGAAAAGGATCACATGTAGACATGGATCACTGTTGATAATAATAAATTTTCTCTCTTCTGTTTGATTGATGCTGCTCTCCTGTAAATGGATAGTGAAGTTGGGTTTTTTATTTTATTATTACTTTCCAGAAGTATTTTGGTGATACCAAAGGCACTTCTGCTTTCCTAGAAGTTTTATCAACCAGAAAGAATAGTCTATTAATTTATCTGGTCAAGGTTGATTAGAATGCAGACACTTTGGAAATTGGGACCATAATGATGATGAAACAATATGTTTCTAAGTGAGCACTGTAAGTCCTGTGCACATCTATGAGGCTATATTAATGTTACAAACAATGATGACTCATCTAAGAACTGGTGACTCAAGTTTTTAAGAGAAACTGAATGATTTCACTGATTTAGATTTTTATGTTTGATTTGACTCTTCAGATACGACAAAAACAAGAAATGCTTTCTTTCACACTTCACTGCATTAGCCATTGTCCTCACATGAACTGTCATAGTTAAGTTAAAAAATTAAAGTAAATTGATGATCCATAGCTCATCTGCAATGATTTGGATAACATAATTGTTAAAACAGCACAGGTTTATTTTTTTGCTCCTTTCTGTGAAGCTTCATTAGTAAATTTTATTGTCTAGATAGAGAAGAGAAAGAACTTTTATTTCAGTGGTGACATTTCCTACTGTATCATCATTCAACTTTGCTTACCCGAATTTACCCAATTTCCCTCTCCTTAATTATAGCAGAACTGTTTAATAAATGTCTAAAAGATCACTTCTAGCTATTAATATCCACACTCGATAATGCTAAACACCTCCATTTCTATTTTGATAACTTTGATAGAGGTTGCTATGGTCACAGTTTTATACTTTTGAAAAAAGTAATTGTTAGCTGATACCCTTTTTAGGACAGTTATTTTCTTGCTATTATCTTGTACCCTGAGAGATTCCCTCCCACATCTCCAAACAGCAAAACAAATAGGCAGAATTTTTGTAACAGCCTCAATAGTGTCAAAACATTTCAAATTGGAAAAAGGGAAGCATAAACACTATAAAAATGAACACTATTTTTTTAAAGTGAGATTTGGGGAACTACAGTCTCACCTCTGTGCCTGAGAAGGTCATGGAGCAGGTCCTCTTGGAACTTATGCTAAGGCACATGGAAAATGTGGAAGTGATTGTTGACAGCCAGAACAGCTTCACTCAGGGAAAATCTTGCCTGACAAATTTGGTCCCTTATATGATGGGATTACAGTGTTGATGGGTAAGGGAACAACAACTGATGTAATCACCCTGGACTTTTGCTGAGCATTTGACACTGTCCTGCGTGACGTCCTTGTCTCAAATTGGACAGACATGGTGGTGAACGGTGCTGCCTCCAGCTGATTGCCAGTTCACTAGTGGTGCTTCTTAGGGGTCAGTACTGGGGCCAGTTCTGTTAAATATTTTTATTGACACCATGAATGAGGATATTGAGTCTTTCACTAGTAAATTTTCAAATGACACTAAGCTGGGAGCATATGTCTATCTGTTGGAAGGTAGGAGGGCTCTGCAGAGAGACCTGGAAAAATTGGATGGATGGGCAGAGTACAGTAAGATGAAGTGTGATAGGTCCAAGTGCTGAGTCCTGCATTTTGGCCACAATAACCCCCTGCACCATTATAGACTGGGGTTAGTGTGGGTGGACAGTGCCCAGGCAGAAACAGACCTAGGGGTATTGGTCAACAGCTGACTGAACAGGAGCCAGCAGTGTGCTCTGGCGGCCAAGAAGGTCAACAGCATCCTGGCCTGTATCAGGAATGGTGTGGCCAGCAGGAGCAGGGAGGTCATTCTTCCCCTGTACTGGCACTGGTGAGGCTGCACCTCGAGTGCTGTGTCCAGTTGTGGCCCCTCAGTTTGGGAAGGACATTGAGATGCTTGAGCTTGGCCAGAGAGGGCAATGAGGCTGATAAGGGGCTTGGAACACAAATCAGGTGAGGAATGACTGAGGGAGATGGGGTTGTTTAGCCTGGAGAAAAGGAGACTCAGGGGTGACCTTATCACTCTCTACAATGCCTTGAAAGGTGATGGTAGTAAGGTGGGGGCTGTTCTCTTTCTCCAGGCAGCAACTGACAGAATGAGAGGACACAGTCTTAAGCTGTACCAAGGGAAATATAGGTTGGATATTAGGAAAACGTTTCTTATGGAAAGGGTGATGAAGTACTGGAATTGTCTGGGGGGTGGAGTCACCATCACTCGATGTGTTTAAAAAAAGATTGGATGTGGTACTCGGTGCCATGGTTTAGTTGAGGTGTTAGGGCATGGGTTGGATTTGATGAGCTTGAGGGTCTCTTCCAACCTAGTCATTCTGTGATTCTGTGATTAACAGATGGACCACTCAATGGATAAGGAATGGGATGAAGGGTGGCACTCATAGAATTGTTGTCCATGGCATGATGTCCAAATGCAAAGTAGTGATGAGTGGTGTTCATCAAGAATCAGTGTCAGGACTGTTGCTGGACATCTTTTAATATCTATGACTCTGACTCAATAATATTCGTACTGGTATTTAGACTACTGTATAATATATTCTAAATTATACAACTGAAACAAAATTTTTCATCTTATGTGTGCAAGATTTTTTATCTATTTGACCTTATCAACAAAAGTGTTTTGTCAAGACAAAATGTAATATACAATAGTATTTAAAGAAACAAAAAAAACAAAAAAAACCAAACAAAAACCCCAAACAAACAAAAAAAGCCACACAAAAAAGCCCCCAACAAACTGAAGTGTCACATTTTTTGTTCCAACTTGTGAAAGAGAAGATGAAATTCCATCCAGCTCCAAAAAGATTTTGGCATATATAATATGCCAAATATATAATATTTATGTTTATTAAGATGCCTTCTTGAATAATATTTTAGTAAACTCTTTGACATATTTGATCCATGCTAATGAGTTGTTTAACAGAAAACTAATATTGTTTGCTCAACTAACATTCTATTTTACCTACCTTTTCAATTTTAGTGGCTATGGAGAGAAGCTGTTATTTGTGCTTTACACAAACTCTTCTCTGTAGCTGTTTCTTTAGGAAAAAAAAAAATACACACGGTCATCACTATCACTGTACTGTCTAAGCAATAGCTCTTTTTTTTTTTTTTCTTATAGTTGCAATTCCTCACAACAAGAAGTTGGTAATATCCCACAGAAAGGGTATTTCCACTAAAGGGAAAAAAAAAAAAAAAACCCAAAAAAAAAAAAAAAAACCAAAAAAAAAAAAAAAAAACAAAAAAAAAAAAAAAAACCCAAAAAAAAAAAAAAAAACCAAAAAAAAAAAAAAAAAACAAAAACCCCCAAAAAAAAAAAAAAACCCCAAAAAACCCCCAACCTATTTTCTTCTCCCTGGAGTTTCAGTTTATTTTTCAGATTTTTTAAAATTGTCCTACTATGCTAATATTATTTCAGGACTAACTTCCAGTGATTTTTCAAAAATCACTCACAAGTCACAAAACTCACTCATGAAAGCTGATGTTTCAGTTTATACCTGATTTTACAGGGTTCTCTGATCTCTCAGGAGTAATTTAGAGAAATTAGCCTCTGTCCTATCTGGTTAATTGCTTCATCAACCTTACAAATTTATATAAAGAAAACAAAGAAACAAAAACAGCTATAAAAAGCCAGAACATAAAACAAATAATAAAGAAAGAAACTAAACAAGTAATTTTTCACCTTCCAACCAGTATGTCAGTAAATGACTGATGATATTTTTGTCATTGTTGAAGAGGCGTTCCAGAAAAAGTAAGGAAGCATTTGTTATTCATAGTTATTTATTGAACAATGGAATTTTGATCTGAAATTTTAATTAGTAATGATATAAATACAAATTAACAGAATTTTTAATTTAAACTTGCACAATATAAAGCTTTCAGTGCTTTTTTCTTTACCGCCTTATACTCTGAATTGCTGTTTCCCAGCAATGAGACACAATTTCTATGTTATATCAGGCATTTCCTCTCTGATATGACATCTAGTCAAAATAAAAATCACTGAGTAAGGAACTAGACATGGGGGATTCTTGGAATGTACTAGAATTATGGAAAAGCCTTCTGATTGTGCCTGCCAGCATCAAGCAAAGAACACTCAGAGTTCACTGTTCCTGATATTCAAATATCCAGCATGCAATTGCAAAAATGCATTATGTGGTGGGTGGGCAGCTGACTCNAAGTTTAACGGAGAGGAATTGTTCATCCGTGAAGAGGAAATAGGGGGAAGAAACCTAACTATAAGGTGAAATTAAGCCTGTGAGTGAGGCTGTTTGGAGGTCCCTGGTAAGCAATCCTAATCTGACCATCAAAGCCTGGAGGAGAACAACATACCTGTTCTGATGAGAATACAGGTGTCTGACTTGATTTTGCAGTCAGGAGATGTGGAGTTTTCCATAATATTGGTGAGGGAGCATCACATTTTACGCTCATTTAATGAGCTCAAGGAGAAACATTTACAGCAGCCAAAACACATCTTTGTTTTGTGATAAGGTTATCTTCTCTGAGTTATTCTTTAGGCTTCATGGGCCTTTCACCCTTCCACATCTCCACTGGGCCTTCTTCCATTACAAGGGTCACATTATGTTCCTAAGGGTTTAGTCCATCTCAGGCTGGGTCATCAACCAGAGGGCTGCCTGTCAAGTGTCTCTGGACCACACCAATGACATGATTTACATAAATTGTTATCATTTTTTTCTGGTTCTTAACCCAATTTTACCACCTGTTCACCCCCATATAAAGAACTTGCTTTTTTTTTTTTTTTGTCCTGCAGTCCCAGCACCACTATATCCATACTCAATTAAGTATTTTTGCTATCCATGGGTGGATAACATGGTGTATTTTTGCTTACCACATGGGTGACAACAGTACACAGCACTATTGGCACAGTTATCTTGGCAGTGCTGGCCTTGGGCAGCACAATCCCACAGGATTCAGTCCCCCCTGTAAGAATCTGTGAGGTTCAGTCCTTTCCTGTTTCTGTCTTTAAACACTCTTGAGCTGCATCTCTGCATCATGGCACTGTCTTTAACACCTGGCTGCTTCTCAGACTGCTATTTGTCATGTCTGGCGATTTCTCCGGTACTTTATCACATCCTGCTCAGTTAACTTTAGCCCAAGGTCAGGTCAGCAGTCCAGTCTCATGCTTGCAACCCTGACAAACACTTCAAGAGTTACACTGGACAGACTCTGAACAGCAACTAAGCACCCACACAGCCCCTCACTCATTTTCTTCCACTTCTGGATTGAGGAGTGAATAGGAAGACTAAAAACCCATAAGAAAGCTTATGGGTTGAGATAAAGACAGTTTTGTAAGAAAAGGAAAGCCATATGCAGAAAGACAGTAAGGAGTTCGTTCACCGCCTCCTGTCGGCAGGCAGAGNCCCCAAACATAAAAAAAAAAAAAAAAACAAAAAAAAAAAAAAAAAAAAAAAAAACCAAAAAGCCCCCCAAAAAGCCCCAAAACAAACTAACAAAAAAATCCAACCCAAAACCAAACAACTAAACCCACCAATGAAATAAAACCAAAGCACACAAGTGATCCAAAGGTAATAACGATGTTATTAGCAGACTGATGTACAGTCAGTCTCTGAAAAACAGCTACATTGAATGAGCATGACATCACATGGCCTGGAATATCTCTTTGGCTGTTTAGGATGAGATATCCTTCCTGTGTCCCTTCCCACTCCTTCTTTCCCACTCCTGGCTTATTTGTTTGTTTGCTTGGTACAGAGTGGGAAAAGAGAAAACCTTGACATTACAATGCTCAGTAATAGTAACAAAATAGATGTGTTAGAAACACTGCTTTAGTCACAAATCCAAAACACTGCACCATACAGACAGCTATAAACAAAATTAGCTCCATCCCAGACACCGTATTGTTGTTTAAAGAGTTTGTTTATGTTTAGACATAAAAATCTACAGAGGCCACTGAGAGCACAGGATAAATTTAAAAAACAAAAAAAAAGTTTCCTTTTTTAGGCCTTCTGAAAATTGCTTGTAGAAAAACTAGACTTTAGAGAAATTAAGCCTTTAGGAACTGAATGTGTACAATAACATTCAGCAATCTTTTCGGAGTTTTATAAAACTAACCTGTTCAAAGGCTGTTGTCTGGCTGTCAGCATAAATTAGGATTTATGTGTTTTCCCCTACAACTACAGAAATGGGAATGAAATACTCTGATTCATATAATAGAAATTTTAAAAATATTATTCATGTTGTAATTCCTTATTTTAAAAGAATTCTTTTTTAAACCTGATAGGTTTCCCTATATCAATGATAGTACAGGAACAGCAAATAGACAAAAAATGAAACTTATAAACATTCTTTAATTGCTGGTATTATGTTATTTTGTAGTACCTGAAAAGTTTTTAAGATGACAATTCTTTCTTAAGAATTAAAATCTTTTAAGCTGACATTACAGCTACAAATAAAAAGGAAAGTGAATTCCTCTGAAATCTGCTGCCACAGCTGCTTGTCTGTGGGACTCCTGTGAAATATAGCCTGGTGCACAGACCTATGTTTAGTATGGCTTAAAGGAACCTCTTTCAGAAGCAGCATTTCGTTCTCCTGTTTGTATAAAATACTTCTCAAAACTCCTTTCCTCTGTAACTCACAGCCATTCTTCAGTCACAGTTTAAAGCTTTTAATATATGACAGTAATGATGGTTCTCTGAATGCACACAACCGAATTAGGCATCTTATGGTACACACTTCACCGCATTCATCATAACATATATATATATATATATTTCCAGGCAGTGCTGTTTTAGAATAAGGGTATTTTTTCATGGTTTAATCACTTGTCACTAAAACCTGGACTGAAAATTGACAGCATTATTCCACTGTAACATTTCTAAGGCCTAGAGCAAAGCCTTGTTCTTATATGCTCTTAGAACAGTCTAATGATATCACACACTTTTTTAAAAAAGAGAAGATTGTACTTAAAACTCATGCTTTCTAAAACTTACTATGGTTACTGTTCAGATTTGTTCCTAAACAAGAAGAAAGTGGATTAACTATGCTGATTGGAAAAACATAAATGGCGAGACTTCCCCTATGGTCTGAATCTCTTGTCTATTCAGGTTATAGCTAATGGCTTAGTGATCAACGTCAATGTCCTTCTTGCTCTGTCAGTACTGTGGTGTCAATATATGTGTAGGAAAAGGAATTATATGCTATTCTGGTCAGATAAACAACAGGACTCAGCTAAATATTTACTGGTGTATTTATTGTTGGTAGAATCACTGAACAAAATTAATCTTGAGTTTCAGACTCCAGTTTGTACTCATCACTTGGATCTCTGAAAGGTGTTGGATGGATCTATTGCTTTACACCGGCAAAGTCTACTGCTGCTTGCACAGGCTTTCCATGTGATTTGTGTTCCCTCCATTTTATCATAGAATTATAGAATATCCCAAGTTGGAAGGGACCAACAAAAATCACTGAAGTTCATCTTCTGGACCTCTACAGTACCACATCAAGAATCACACCATGTGCCAGAGGGCATTGTCCAAATGTTTCTTGAGCTTTGTCAAGCTTGGTGCTGTGACCACTGCCCTGGGGAGTCTGTTCCAGGGCCCAACCACCTTCTGGGTGAAAACTCTTTTCAGCACATCTAATCTAAATCTCTCCTCACTCAGCTTCAGGGTGTTCCCTCAGGTCCAGTTACCGGTCACCACAGAGAAGAGATGAGTGCCTTCCTCTCTTCTTCCCTTCATGAGGAAGTTATAACTGCAATGAGTTTACCATTCAGTCTCCTCCAGGCTGAAGGAAACAAGCCAGGTGAGCTCAGCCAATCCTTGCAGAAGAGGTGCAGGATCAACTTGCTGGAATGCTCTTCCTAATGCAGCTCAGGATACCACTGCCTTCTTGGCTACAATGGCACTGCTGGCTCATGGACAGTGTGTTGTCTACCCAGACCCTGAGGTCCTTTTTCCCAGAGGTGGTCACCAGTGGGTCAGTCCCCAGCCTGTACTAGTGCATGGAGCTATTGTCACTGGGTGCAGGACCCTGAAATTGCCTTTGTTTAGCTTCAAAATATTCCTCTCAGCCCATTTCTCCAGGCTGTCGAGAGCCTGCTGCATGGCAGCAGAGCACTCTGGGGAATTGGTCACTCCTTCTATTTTTATTATTTAGCCAAGACTATAAATATGAACCCATTTAACAGTTTTTCCTTTTTTTTTTTTTTTAAATTTGACAATAAAGTTTAAAATACAGTTATACCCATAGCTAATATTTCTTTGAAATGTTTTCTCCAAAAGTGACCAAAGTTACACAGCTACCATAGGAAAAATAAACAAACAATCTCCCCCCACAAAAAAAAAAAAAAAAACACCAAAAAACCAAAACAAAACAAAAACCTGAAACGACAAAAACAAACAAACAAGCAAAGAAAAACACCATCCCAACCTCAAATAAAAGAAAAAGAGTGGAGGGGAGGGAATCAATCACTCACATTCCCCAAATAAGTGACTACAGTTAAAATTTTTCCTGAGTTAGAGAAATTGTAATAAATATAGAAGTAATATGAATTAAAGTAGAAAGATTCTATGCTATAGGCTTTATTCCACATGTATAGAGAATTATTAATTCAGCATCAACAAATATAATAATTTTGAATTGCAGAATTATTATTTATATTGAGAAAAAAAACTTCAAACTGTCTTCCCAGCCTCTTTGCTGCAACAATTAATCTGAACAGAGCAAGGGCAGAGTTAGAACTTGCTTAATCTCTGTATCTGTAAGGAAACTGGACAAAAGGAAAACTGGGACCCTGATTTTTCCTCTTTCCTTCCCTCCAAGTCCCATATGGTGTTCAATGTTGTTGAGACAGCATTTGGCATTGTTCAGAGCTAGTAACAAATTTCTAACCTCTGGGAGTAATGAGAGAATAGGGAGGAAAATCATGCCTTTGTGAGAGAATAATATCTTGATGCTTCCTGAGGCAATACAACTATATGCTTCCTTTTAAATGGAACTGCAGAGACAAGCTACCTCCAAAGAAATACAATACTAGTTTTGTTCAGAATTTTGCATTCTTTTTTTCTTGGAAGAAAACAAACTTGTTAAAGCCTTCCTTAATATTTGAATAGAATTGTGCAATGCACTGATGAGTGTGCTGTAAACTTCTGAATCAATAAGACTGGCATGGATGGTAATAACATTGTCACTAACATTATTACAGTACTAAGCCCTTACATGATAACAACCTGCAAGGATAATGTTGTGTATTAAGTAGGTTAATCAGACTTTGCTTATGATTTGTGCATGACCTGCAAGAAATTTGGGCATGCCTCCCAGTTCATAGCTGTGCCCTTTCGGCATGCTAATGGTTGCCCTGAGCATCTTCTGAGATCCTATGATCTCATTGAATTAATGTGGATGGACTCAGCATAGACTCTAGTTTTCTTCTGTTTTCCCTAGATAGAACAGAAAGAAATCTGTGGCCAAGCATATTTCAATGTTACCATGTACAGTTCAGAAAGTGCAAGTCATGGCAAAATGTTTGAATCAGCTTTAATTCAACCTGAACAGTTCACTCAGCTCTAACAGATATCCTTTAAAGTACTGATTAATACAAAAGCCTAGAAGAGATATAATTTTAGGAAGAAAAGTATTATATATTAACGTAGGAACAGGATTTTTCCCCCTCCTTTAGTGTGCTTGTGACTTCAATTAATTCTAAGAACTTAAACCAAGTACATTGCATTTGGAATTCTACATTGCAACAGACGTTGAACTTCTCTTTCTAATGTATGACAGAGCAATGCTCTTAGTATGCAGTTACAGTAAATTGAGACATGCATTTAGCATTTTAAGCCTCTAGCAGGTCTTTCTTTCTACACAGCAGCTCACCAATTGAATATTAATATAATGCTTGGCAATTCAGAAACACATGGTGAATTTCCTTTGTCTGTAAGTGTCTGTTTAACAACTATTTAATATTCAGGAAAAGATCTTGAATTCTATATCTGCATGTACCCTTAGAGTATGAATGAGTTATTAGCAAGGTGCAGTGGCATTTGATACTTTTACATCCATTTTTAAAGAATGTTGCAAGTTACTGCTATGAGATTTTCCACTATTTATAATCAGACATATTTCAAAATGGTAAAACAGCCTATAGCTCATACATTTATATGATACTCCTATTGAAACCTAAAACATATCATAGGAAAATGAAATGTTTTCAGTTCTTGCTTTGCTCTGGAATTACTGATGTTTTTTTCAGTATTTCTGCATGCAGTTTATGCATTTACCTTTCCTTGAATCAAAAACGTATCTTGTAAATATAGCAAATTCAGAGATAGATTCTACCAACAATTAAACAGGTCTTGAAAGCTGAGCCAGACTCACAAGTCTGTGTTTTTATATTCTTCTCTTTTGCCCATTCTTACCCATTCTTTTTCTTGACCAGTCTTGTCCTTTCCTTTTTCTCTTCCTTAAAATTCAAAATGAAATTAGAGGATTATATTTTCACTGCTCCAAATTAGAACAGTCGGAGTGTTATTTGAAACTATGAGTTTTTAAAAATTTCTCCTCCTTTATTTAAAAAAAAACCTACTCTCAATATTTTTTATTAGATTTGCATTTTGACCAAAGGCAATGACTCTACAACTTTATTAATGTAGTGAATATAGTCCATGATCACCATACCTTACAGAGTATCTTCGCATCAGAAGGGAACCTTCTGAAATTGGACATCTTTCTTCCTGTTCTCCTTGGCTTTTATTGCATCATTTTTTCTTCTTACCTCATGTGTCTAACATATAGCTGAATCATATAGTCATCTTTATTGAAAAGAATAATGAGTAAGAGAAACATCATAGCAGTTCCTTTGCTGTTGATTATTTCTGTTGTATAAATCACTCTTTACTTTACATTTCAAGTCCATAAAGGTGAAAACCAGAAGTGATTAAATATTTTTCATGCTGTGTTTTTATGCCCTGTTGTACAGTTACTTTCCATTGTTGGATGCCCACACTCAGTTTGGTGATGAGGTTTAGGAGGGAAGTACCTAATCAAATTTGCTATGCCAGATCTGCATTAGAGTGAGTTTACCACAAACCATCATTAAATCAGAGCTGCCAATCAGACAGTGATACCTTTAGGTATAGATTTGGAAGAATAAAGACAAATCTATAGGTTTATGCAATATTTTAACACTGAGCATAACTTTTTTGTGCCACTTCCATTAATTTTAAAATACATTTATGGTATTGACAGAATTATTGGAGAAGTATGGAAAAATACTTCATTACATTATTATTTGTCATACCACTATTTGTTGTCTCATGTAAACTGTGTGCCATTTTAAGCCTTTTGGGCAATATTTGAGTTTACTTTTTGATGCGAAATATTGCAGTGAAGTGAAAAAGATTTAGTTTTTAAAAGGGAAAATTTCTACCATATTCTGTATCATGTTAAAGATTTACTGCAAATTTTCAAAATTTGAGTATATTTTTTAAGGAAAGAATTCATATGCACACATTTCCTTTTACAAAGACCTTTGTTTTATACATTTGAAAGATATTAGAAACCTGTCTTTCATTTTAAAACTTTCTGATGAATGCTCTTTCTTGAGAGATGTAGTTCATATCTTTTCTGAAATATGTATTACATTTTGAAAAAGTTTTTAATAAGCTTCTTCTGAACCTTCTATTTAGATGAATGACATTTAGAGTATAGAATAAGAAAAAGAGAAAAAGAAAGATAGAACTGAATGTAGGCTTACAACTTTAGTTACATATTATGACAAAAAAATGCTTTGAATATGATTTTAGAATTCTAAAAAACTCCCTCATGACAAAAATTGAACTGAACTCTACTTTCTCTCTAACTTATTTCAGTTCAAAATGAAATTCCATGGGGTAAGTTGTTCTTCTCTCAGGTTGCTGTGCAAAGACAAGCCTATTTTTTCTCTCAGAAATAACCATGACATAAGCAACCTTAAAATAATTCAAAAAGTAGCAGACAGAAGCTAACTTGTACCCTGTAAGTGAGCTGGATAATTTATCATTTCTAATACGGACATCCAACTCATGAAAAATATAGTCCAAGGAAACTCTCCACATCTTCTTCTTTAAGTAGCTAAAAGGTATTATAGGTAAAACAATACTTGCGTGAGAATATACTGGAACAGTCCTGTTCAAATGCCCATATTTGGCAGGATTTTTAATCATGTTATAGATGCAGAAAACAGCAATATCAAGTATTTGGTTGCAGAAAGATAATTTCTAACACAAATATAAGAAATCAATCCATTTATTTTATTGAATAGAAATGTATTCAGTGGCCTGAGTGGCTAATACATATGTAGCAAGGAAATACCTTATTGTAAATAGTCCATTCAATCTAGGGAAAGAGCCCAAAGTTAAAATTGGAAAAATGAAAAATAGATATGCAGACATATTTTTAGCCCTGGTAATAGTTAAAATCTGGAATGCTAAAGGTAGTGAAGAGGAGTGTATGATTCTGTGTGGAATGGCCATCCTGTTCCAATACACAGTGCACCTGTCTCCCTTTAGTGTGTGGGATCAATCGGTGAGGTCAAGAGTATGAGGCTCCACAAGGCAAAGTGCAGGGTCCTGCACTTGGGTCACAGCAGCACCATGAAGAACTATGGAGGCGGGGGGGGTGACGTGGAGAGGTATTGGAAAGCTTCTCAGGAGAAAAGGACCTGAGGTGCTGGTTGATAGCAGCTGAACATGAACCAGTTTGTGCCCAAGCGGCCAAGAAAGCCAATGGTGTCCTAGACTGGATCAGAAACAGTGTGGCCAGCAGGACCAAGGCAGCAATTGTGTCCCCACACCTGTCACTGGTGAGACCACACCTTGAGTGCTGTGTCCACTTTCAGGACTCTAACTTCAAAAAGGACTTTGAAATTCTGGAGCATGTCTAGAGAAGGGCAATGAAGGTGGTGAACAGTCTAGAAGGTAAGTGGGAAGGACCAGACCTAAGCATGCTTTGTTTCAAATATTCTGTCTTTTACAACAATAAAAACGTGATCAGAGGAGAGAATCCCATGGAAGTGGAGCAGTGCTGTTTTGAACCAGCTTCCTGTTCTACCTTGAGACTTGCGCTCACCCCACCCCACCCCTTCCCCCCAACTCACTTGCTGGAGGAGGGCTGATCATGCATATATGAGCAAAAAGCAGAAAAATATCTAGTTTACATAATAGGTATGCACTGTTTTAACTATAAAAGGAAGAGAATTAAGACTTCTCACTCTCTTTTCCCTCTAGTTCTCTTTCACCCCAGTTCTGGACCATGCTCATAGCAGGATGAATGTGGGATCTAAGGACTGGTGATATTCTTTGCTCTCTCCATTTTCTGTCTTTAATTCTCTCCTCTGTTGCTTTGATTGTTCAAAACACAGCTGTTGTATTCTACCCCATACTCTGTACTGAACTTTGTCTGGGAACGAGGATCTTGTAAAAGTTTGTTGAGGCTTGTTAGTGACACCTTTGAGTATTGGTGTGTTGTGGCTTCTTAGCCAGCACCTTTGGTGGTTTGTTGTGGCTTGTCATCCAGCACCTTTGAGACGTGGTGTAGTGTGTGTTGAAGACCTCTAGAAATGTACTATATAAAATCAAAGGGCTTGTTAACCTCCACTTTTTACAAAGGGTATTGAGAATTCAAGGGCTTGTTAGACAACACCTTTGAGGCTGCATAGTGAGCTGATCTCTAGAGTTATAGTGATTGTACAATAAGAGCACAAGAGTTTCCTGAAATGTGGTCTGATGTCTTTGTTCATCCTGATGAGAATTAACAATGAACATCATGCCCACAGATCAGAACAGTGAGTCCTATGAGGAGCAGCTGAGGGAGGTGAGTTTGTTTAGTCTGGAGGAAAGGAGGCTCAGGGATCACCTTATCATCTCTGTAGTTCCCTGTCAGGAGGCTGTAGCAAGGTGGGGGTTGGTCTCTTCTCTGAAATAAGGCAAGAAGAAATGGCTTCAAGTTTTGCTAGGGGAGGGGATATTAGGAANTCTCTGAAATAAGGCAAGAAGAAATGGCCTCAAGTTTTGCTAGGGGAGGGAATATTAGGAATAATTTCTTCATGGAAAGTGTTTTTAAGCATTGGAACAGGCTTCCCAGGGAGGTGGAAGAATCACCATCCCCAGAAGCCTTAAGAAAATGACTGCATGTGGCACTTAGTGACACGGTCTAGTTGACAAAGTGGTGATCAGTCAAAGGTTTGACTCAATGGTCTTGGAGGTCTTTTCTAACTTTAACAATTCTATGGCTCTGTATTATGTGAAATGAGATTTGACAGAGTTAACTTTTAAGATAATGAGTTAATTCCTTGATTTACAGTAATGTCTTATGCTTTTAGATTCCTAGACCATAGTTAGTTCTCATTAAATTTGCAATATTATTGGTATGCTGGAAAACAAAAAATGAAGTCATGAGGTATACTCTGTCCTCTGCATGTGAGCTTCTATAAGATGTTCTTCTGTAGGGAAGTGTCAATAAACCTTCAGCTACTCTTGTGCAGTGATAGTTTCAGATCAGATTAATAGATCAGATTTCTTTTTATTTTTTGTCCATCTTTCTTTTATACACATAATGTAGAATTGTATTTCTCATATAAACCTTGATACATCTTGCCATGCTTTTATTTTCACCTGAAACTGCATTTCTACAATCTCAGTGAGACCTCCGAGAAGCCAAAACTAATCAGATTTTAGCTCCCCTTATTAAAATGTTTCAGACAGAGTGTAACAGTGGCACCAACCTTTGAGATCCTATATATTGGTGGGTAGTAAGCAGAGTGGTTCCATTTCCTAGCATGTTTTTATAAGTTTGGAAGGATGTTATTTGAGAGTCTGTCTCCACAGAAGTTAAAATTACAAGGCCAATGCGAAAACACTGTTCTTAAAAAAGTAAGGGAGGGCTACCAAATATATTACTGAATATTGTATATAATATCAGCATCACATCTGTCATTCTTCAGGTTGTAATTAAGATTTTGTTTGGTTTTTGCTCATTGAACTTATGCACATTTTCAAGGTATGCTGTAAAATCCTTTAGGCTCTAATTTCCCTCTGAAACTACCAGAAGAACATAAACTCCTTGCATCATATGATATCATAAATCAACAAAAGAGTTCATAAATAAACAGTATTAGCTTCTCAAATGGAAAATATTTAAGTATTTAATATGTCCACTTCTGTTTTTATTGAAAATGTGAAAATCTGAAACTTATCAGAATTCACTATGAGCTACAAAGATATTTAAAGAAATGGAAATCTAGTTGTTACACCAATACAGTTAGAACTAATCTGTTTGTCAGCAATTCCACTGGAAGTCACTGTCTTTCCAGAGACCTACTATATAATGGTAAAATGATGTTTGAGAATTTTATGCATGTCTTTTAAAAGGAAAACACAAATGTGCTCACAGTAAATGCAACCCACCTTTTTTAATACCTGAATACTCTTCAGGACTTCATATTATTTTAGCTTGAAATAATATCATAGTAGAGAAGGACAAAACTCCTCTTACAAACATGTATGGTTTGTACAGTCTTCATCTGTAAAATCTGTGTTACATTTTCATTATTACAATAAAAATCAGATTGCCAAAGGGACATAACCAGAAATATCCCTTTATAGCCTTCATGGGACTTGGTATCTTCTGGAAACCACCAGGAGTCATTATATATACTGTAAGTCTTCAGTGCTGCATATGAGAACTCTGCTGTATTCAAGTCATCTGGACAGCACAAAATATCATAAGGAACAAACAAACCATGCACTACAGTCAAAGACATAATAAAGTCTCTTCAGGCATAGGAGAAAATGTGTGTTTAACATATATCATCTTAACCTATCAAAGACAGAGCAATGCCTTCCATGCGGCTCGGCATTGCAGGACTCAGGAAATGCTGTAACTGCAGTTTGCTGGGCTGCACAACAAGCAGATGTTGAATGAAGGCTGTTTCCTGCAGCAGCAGCAGCAGGAGCTGCTCTGCTCCCCCTTGCAGCTGTGGGCAGGCTGGGGCAATGTGCTAACAGGGATGCGGTAGATATCATGAGGAACTGAGAAACTTTGAGTGAGGAAAGTTTCATTTGGAGCACACATGGATGATTAACTTCAGGTTTCTCCCCACAAGAAGAAGACTGCATAAGATATTCCATTGCAACACATTCCCAAAACAAAAAGAGACAGGACCCATGACTTTCGATGTCTACAGTAGCCCTAAGTTTGGAAAAAGCTACTGTCTAGTCTAGGGCTTAAGGCAAATATGAACTTCACAGCTGAGATGTGACTGAAAGGATCCATGATTTGGATCATATTCAGGACAATAATCAGGAATAGTCTCATAGGTATTTCATTAAGATACAACAGTTACTTTATTGAAATACAAATGATAATTAATAGTGGCAATAATTCAAGAAGATCATTATTTCTTTTACTGGAAAATGATCTGGTCTGATAAAAATCTGAAAGAGAAACTACAGTTTCTGTTAAAACAAAAAAACTATTAGAAATGGCAAGAGTGGGCAAAATGTAGTAAAAAAAATGACAGGTTGGATGGCCCTTCCTGTCTTTAATATCTCTGCTTTCAGTACTAGCTGGTGTTTTTGTTTTGGTTTGGACCATTGCTGCAAACATAAAATCTGCTCCTCATGCACTGAGTACTACCTATAAAGAATGGACTTTTTCCCCTCAGTACATAAATATAAGCAAGTCCATAGATTTTTCCAAAGAATTAGAACTTTGATCTCTATCCTGAAGTATGAACTGAGTTTGATGATTATATGATGTACAAAAGAAATCAAAGACAGTCTGAACAAGGGTAAGGGGCTGTCTGCATTAAGAAAAGTGTTTGGAAAATTGGAATAGTAGCTGAAAATCATCCAACTTCTTTAGTCCATGTCATTTTTATAGGTTGCTCAATATGGAGTATCTATAAAACTACAAATTTACAGGAAGCTGTTGCTACATCTAATTGGTTACTGGATCCGTTTATTTCAAGAAATGCTTCTTGTGTATTTTTACCTTTTAAAATGACTCCCTGTTAATGAAACAAATATAATTCTGTCAGTCTTGTAATAATTCCCACAGTACACCATTATGATTAGTTTCACTTTCACACTACTGCTGCCAATTTTTTAAAACAGTTTTTCATTAATAATGCTGCCTAGTATGAGCTGCCAAAAACTATTTAATGTGTGATATGAAAAATCTGGCATTATGTAGGTGCCTAGTGAGAGCCAGTAGTGTAAGATTTTCATATTTCCTCCAATGGATTTGTCTGAAATGAACTCCATGTAGTCTCACAGTGTGTTTTCTGTTAAAATAAAATTGCTGTGTTTCATTATTTAATTTGCACATTTATGAAGCCAGAATGATACAATCAGTATTCCCTTAATCCTATTTTTATGCATGAGAGTCACATACAAGGAGTCATTTTCTTGATTTCAGTGCCAACACATTAAAATATTTTTTATTCCTATTGAGCCTTAGGCAGTATACCTTTTCAGCTTAAAGAGATTCATATGGTCATTTTCCTAGCCTACATGTGCTGCTCCACACCAGCTTACCTTTTTTTTGCAGCTAGAAACCTTTCTTGATGACTCTTTTCAGCAGTATGACTTATTTGCTTGCTCTGACTCTCTCTTCTCTAAAATTAGATGGTGAGCTTTTCATTTCATGGACCATGTCTTTTTATCTGTTCCATAAAGCTTACATGACATTTATGGGATCAATGTAAATTAATAATAATAATAAACATTTTATACTCTACGGATATGCATTTAGGTATTTGAACTAGTCTTTATTCAAGGCAGATGTCAAGGTACAGGTGTGTCAGGGCACATGGGTTTGGGTGGCCTCAGCATGTGGGGATGGAGTGGCTCCCCTGGGGCAGCCAGGGCTGTCCTCCACTCTCAAGCAGAGAGAGGTGGGCTGGGGGGCAGCCAGGGCATCCCCAGCCCTACATCCCTAAGTTCCAGAGCTCATTCACATCTCATATTTAAAACCCAAATTTTATTTGGATGCAAGCCTAATTCTAAATAGCAGGCAGATTAATATGTTGAAATAATAGAAGTTCAGGTTTAAATTTGAACTTTTTTATTTGCATGTGCATGTCCTTTGCAATAGATAACTACCTTTTTGTTTGTTTGTTTGTTTGCCTTAATATAAACCAGAATTTCATTTTATCATCCCTCACACACCTATGTATTTCTGCCTTAAGGAATTTTGCCTTTCATGTAAAGCTCAGTTTCATCTGCAACACTAAATAGTCATCATTTTCTTAGGTAAAATATGGATGTTAGAAGTCAGGTGTCAGAGTCTGGGATAGTTTTTCCTCAGCAGAATTCCAGAGCTCTCTCTCACAGGCGGCAAATAGACAGGAAAGAATGTTTTTATTGAGTATATCAGTATCAATGTCAGTAATCTCATTATGTTATCTGTAATGATACGTCAGTAGCTGGCTGAATTTTCAGACTTGAAGGATAGTTTAGACTTGTTTTATAAATATATTCAAACCACTTCTGGCAAAAAGACAAAATATAACAGCTTCTACCACCTAAAGTAAGCACATCAATAATTGTCGGTATGAGAATATCCATTAAGCTGAACTATTTTATCTTGAGTCTTACTCACTGAATTTTGTCATTTAGTGCTAACAATACATTAAGCTATTTATAAGGTCTCACAAATAATTTCTTTTTATTACAATAGTAGCCTCTACATATTTTCTGATGTTAATTGCAAATATGTAATATTTATACTTCCTTGAAAATGCATGAGAAATAAATCCCACTTGTTCTATTTTAAATCACAGAAGATGAAAAGACAAGAAAGATGAGCTTTTATTGTCTGCAAAGGGACATAAAGATGTTTTTAACTCTAGGTATGTAATGTACACTGCCTGACCTCATCCGGTCTGACACCAAGGTCCTCAAGGGTGGTACGTTTTTGTGATGCCTCCCAAGCTCACAAAGAATGTTTGAATGCCTCAAATTTCACCTGTTACTTCAATTTAGGAAAATCAATCCCACTCTAAATTTTAAATTTGGCACACAATTTTAGATATGTGCAGTGCAGACAGCAAGAGATGAGAATGTCACTAGGGTTACATTTATAGTCAAAGGAAAAATTCTTATATTATGGTTTTATGTGGTCATTTTAGGATGACTTCTTTTTCAGTGAGTGTCTGTTCTTTCCCCTTGACTACAAAATGGTGCTATGATAATTACTAAGTCATGATATTTGCTAGAGATAGTGATGATGTAGATTTCCACTGTGGATCAGAAGAATTCCTTCAAAGTGTTATTGCACTGGGTCTCTGCATGTCTCGTCCATGTGGTAATTCATCCTCAATACCTTTTTTCCTCATTTTTTAGGGTTGAACACTGCCTTTCATTGTATAGATTAATCAACAGCTTTATACTCTCTAAATCTGCCATTCAGTTGAACCTGTAATATGGAGAACTGAGTTTTGCAACCTAGTTGCAAATCATAGTTAATGCTATGATTTAAAGTGCACAATTAAAATCCGGTAGTTCATACATAGACATATTTATGTTGAAGAAACATACCTTTGGTGCCAAATAAGAACAAACTATTTTTAACCTTAAAGCAAAATATATATAAAGATATCTTATATAAGATATATGACTAATCTCTTTCTCTATTAATATACTCTAACTAGAACTGAAATTAAAAGCCTTCTGGCCTGAGCTCAAATGTTTGTTTCAGGTGAAAATCCTGTCTCATTCAGATAGAAATGACAGGGCTTAATGTGAGAGAAAAAAAAAATATCCAAAACCATTCCTTGTTATTTTGCAATATTTTTGTAGTCTGCATTGTGAAAGGAGTAAAAATCTTATCCTAATTCTGCCTAACTGGTATGGATCTGGTATGAGATTGGTATATCTGGCAACATCAGTTATTGATGACTAATATATTAGTCATAATAATATATAGGCATATTGAAATCTATGAGGTGATGGTATTACATAACTGTAGTTACTTCATTCGAACTCACATTTCTGCTTAAAAGATAAGGCTGTGGTATATTTTGTCACAATAAAGATATTACAAAATGTTTAAGCAAGTGTGAAATTTTTAGTATTGACCAACTCATTGAAGATTTATCAAATAGTTGAAATTCACCAGCTCAGTAGAAAGTTAATTTAAAAATAAAATAATTTGTATGCCATATATTTTTGTCCTTAATTTGGGGTAATTATTCCTAAAATAACCACTTCTAATAGTTTAAATATTGAAAGTGTACCACTAGTTCTAATTTTTTTTTTCCTTTTTACAATCTTTTAAAGTGACACCTTTTTATATGAGAGGACTGGCCTGTGGTGTATTCAGAATCATAATTGCTGAGTGTAGTAATGAAGATAAGTTTTAATGTTATTACTTACTGTTAGGACAGCTTTGTCAATAAAGTAGAAAAGAAATTTAATTGGAATCTGCTGCATTTTGTTTATCATGTGCATCACTAGCCCTGCTTGCTGAGAGCAATAACATCTCAGAGACATTCTCTAAAAGCACAGTCTGCACAAAACTGGTAGCACTGTTATGGAGATTAATGCAGAACAAGAATTGAAATCTAATTGATAACAAATTAGTAGAAGAGAAGCCAGCCTGAATCTTTGGGTGGCCAAATTTGCGTGTTTTTCTTTAAAAAGTAGCATGTTGTTTTTGTGAACCATACTTTTTCTGTAAATCCCTGGAAAACTGGAAGTTTTAAGTCTCCAACATTTGATTAGACCAGAATCACATACTGTGTTCTCCCTTCAGGCAGGGATGGCATTTTATTTTGCAACCTCCAAATATCATTAAGTGTGAAATTTAATGTTATTATTACCCCAAAATATTTGCTTCCCCCCACACCCCAAGCTGAGCCAGAGATGGCACTCACATTGGAAGAGGAAGTCTCAGAAAGGCATGGAGTTACCTCTAAAGAATTCCACATATAATACACAGGTAGGAGCAGCATTTGTGATGAAAACAAACTCTCTAGTCTTCATTTTCCAAAAGGTAGGTTTCCAGGTGTGTGGTGTAGCCTGTCAGGCAGCCAAACAACACACAGCCATTGCCTCCTGCCCTCCTGCAGTAGGATGGGGAAGAGAATTTAGAAAAAAAATCTCAGATTTCTGGCTCAAGATAAAGACATTTGAATTTGACAGAAAAGGGAAATTCTATAACTATATAAGAGAATAATAATAATAATAATAATAATAATAATAATAATAATAATAATAATAATAATAGATAGTAATAGTAATAGAATATACAAAACAAATGCTGTCCAAATGCAACTGTTCACCACTCACTGACTGATGCACAGCCACTTTCTGGTGTTTCCTGCCCAACTCTTTTCCAGGGCTTATAAGCTGAGCATGATGACATATGGTAGAGAATATCCCTTTGGCCAGCTGTGGTCAGCTGTCCTGTCTGTGTCATCTCCAAGATGCTTTTGCTCTCCCAGCTTCCTTACCTGTTGGAAAGATCTTGACAGTGTAAGCGCTGCTTAGCAACAACTGAAGCATCAGTGTGTTATCAACATTGTTTTCACCTTAAATCCAAACATCAGGACTGAATCAGCTACCAGGAAGAAACTTAATTCTATCCCAGATGAAACCAGGACACAAGGCTAAATTACCTGTTCAGATTCCCTCAGCAGCAGCCCATACAGAGAGACAGAATTCTATAAACACATTCATTGTATGAAACTTCCACTGATTGCAGAATGATCTACTCTTTAGATATGCCTGTCTATTCCTGATAACTATTAAGTAGACATAGATTACCATCATACTTGACTAAAATGATATGAAATTACTCCAAATATCACAGAATATACAATAAACAATACTTAGCTTCTATACAGACAATAAGGTACTCATATGAAGTGCTTCATATGAAGTGCTTCTATATACCTCTATTTTTTAGTAAGAGGATGATTGTTCCATTGCAGGGATTTTTCAATTAAAATTTTTGTTGAATAACAAAGCCAAGATGATGAATAGCAATAAATGAGGAGTCCGATTTAATTAAAACCAGGGGTTTGCCTTTTAAAATATTTTACTTGCATATTGTACTTTATGTTAGGCTGTGTGCTAAAAGCTCATCTGTAAATTCACAGAGGAGCAGAAAAACCCAAGTGACACCCTGGCAGAGTATTACCACACCCAAAACAGGAACCATAAACCCAGAAGATAATAAGGCTTATAATCTTAAATACATACCACAAAGACACTATGGCAGAAAGGACTCTGAGTCTCAGAGCACTCTGAGGACTCAGAGAAAGGGACACGGTGCTTGAGAGCCTCCTAGGGCAGCCCCAGGATTGCCTCAGCCCCAGTGACTGGGTATAAAAGCCATACTGATGAGTCAATGCCAAACATGTTACAGGGTGCAGGGGTAGAATATTTTTGAAGTTTATTATGGGAATATTTAGGGTGGGGTCAAAGGCAGGTGAAGTGATATATTCAGGTTACTTGGGGAGGAATAGCATGGGAAAAAAAGAGGACAAAGGGGTAAAAAGAACCAGACATATATGAAGAATTTGATAGTCAGTACTCTTGTCTGACTGTGAAACCAGGTGATCTGCATAGTCCTGTCTTCCAACTGAATTATTTTCTAACTCCTTCCTGGCTGAAGGACTTTCTGTTCTGTGTTCATGTGTGTGTATAGGGGCATGAGTGTGACAACTGGAATCAGGCCATAGGCTAGAGGGTCTCTGTGCTTGCAGTGCCAGACAGTGGAGAGACTGAAGGGAGTGACTGTAAGCAGCAGCAATTTAGTGGTGCAATGCATCCTAGGGGCCCATGTGGCTAGGGTGTCAGAAACTGCAGCAAGGGAGGCCTGGGTGTCAGCAGCTGGGTTGGGAGGAATCCAAATTGTACATATCTCCACATATTCTCATCAGTGGACCTCTACCTCCTGAGCAAGAGAGAGAAGTATGAGGTGATCAGTGATGCCGTGGGTGTTTGTGCAAATGAACCGTGTGTCGTTATATTAGCCTTCTATGTTCATTGTCAGTTGTAATTATCTCAAGATAATGAAGAAGAAAAACATTATCTTTCATAGATTTTAAGTGGTCATCACCAACTATCATGTTTTTTTCAGAAGTATTCTCTGACAAATACTTTCTCCACAATATTGATCTGTCACCTATTGCATTGGTACCTAAATTTAGAATGCATATCCTTTATATCATTTTGGAGGAGGAAAGCAAGGATCAACAATATTCAGATACCTCAGTAATATAAGTCTTATTAAAACAGGGTTTTTTCTCAAAATTCCTTGGAATTTGACTGGTTTAATATATTTCCAAATCCTATACAAGTCTGACATCTCAAAATGTTACATTGGTTAAAAATTTGTTATCACTCAGTCCATCTACTTCAGAATGAATAATGGATGTGCATCAGGCATTTTCTATCAACGTTTTGGCACTTGAGTAATATCAGGAATCTTTGCAATTTTACAATAGAAGGTGACTCAGATCAAAAATCTTATTTTGTTCCAATTAGTAGGGCAGAACATTGTTTGTGTAATCTAGAGGAAAACAAACAACATTCCCACAGTGAATAAGACTGAAAAGCTTTTAGTATATCTAATGAGTATTTGGAAATGACAGACACAAACATTGCTAATCTCTCCATTGGTGTGTGATTTCAGACAGCTTAAGTTTTTCTAACTATCCAAAGAAGGACACATTTTTCAGGTGAGCTTGCTAAGCCTTCCAATTACAAACCAGTCTACCATGCTTCTGAGAGATTTAATGCTCACTTGATGTCAATGTACTCATTGGTTTTACATTACATTAGGGACTAAATGATTGAAAAAGTTCACTTTTTAGAAAAGTTTCAGAGAATGAATGTAAAAATAATGAAGAAGAAGACACTTTATGGTTTTGTAGTTGCTGCATTTTCTTTTATTTACTTTTATTGATTCAGAAATTGTAAAAAACCCATTAACTAGAGCAGATCTGCATCAAGGGCTGACCATATGCTGCAATTGCTCATTCAGCTCATTGTGATTATGTGTAATAGTCACAATGATGAAGTTAGAAACCTCAAGGAATATAAAATCCTGCATCGCTTATTGCCATTTGAATTTCACAGACAAAGACCAAAAGCACACACTTTTTTTATTTGCAACAAGCTTAAAACATGGAAAAAAATATCACAAAATCCAATCAGTTCTATGAGATCAAGTTAAACAGTTTATATTACATTGCATTCAGGGTTACAAGGTGCAGGGGAGAAACAAGGAAAGAGATATTTTAAGAACAACTTAGAGGTCTTGACTATATCAGTTTTGTACCTTTCCAAACTTTTACCTGAAGAGGAAAAAAAAAAAAAACCAAGAAAACCAAACAAACCAGTCATGCCAGAAATATAAAATACAAAACTTTGGTTATTGAATTCCTCATTTTACTCAGCTGATGAACATACATAAGTTTTAGACACACTTCAAAAGTGTAGTTGTTATAACTGTGACATCTATTTTCTACATTTTTATTGTATTACAGTCTGAATTAATTCCACTGCTTATTCAAGGCCATCTTTAAAAACACAATCACTTTTCTCCTTTACATAAGTTCCTGCATGGTGTTTTGATTCTGAACTTCTGTTTCTGACTTTTTTTTTCACAATTTAATAACTCAAAGATGTGATTAAAATTAGGCAGTCATTTTCTTTCTGAGACTGCATACAGTTTTGTCAAAACATTTGTATTGCACTTTCTGCTTATGATATTGATACTAAGTTCCACTAACTACTTATATTCATAAAACTGTAGCTTGCTGCACTTGTCTGGTAGGTCACAGATGCCAAGTATCATCAGCTTTTGAGGAGTTACTCTGGATTTAATTTATGACATCAAGAACAAAACTCTCTGGAATTCTTCTTAGCATACAATACACTTATCTAATAGGAAAAAAAGAGCACAGTACATACACATTGCTGGAAACTTTCTACTGAAACTAGAGGAAAGATGTCCATTTTACTTCTATAAAGATTTAAAGAAAGAAGTTTACATTTGTCATAAATAACCTAGGTAGCATAAAGTATGGATGTACTACCTGCTTTCCATCTTCACCCAAGTAATTAGATACTGGACAGTAAATATTTTATTTTCTTTCCTTTCTATTAGTCGCAGAATTTCAGAATCACAGAATGGTTGGGTTTGGCAGGGGCCTCTGGAGATCATCTAACCCAAACCTGCTGTTAAGGCACGGTCCACAAGAGCAGGTTGCACAGGACTGTGTCCAGGTTTGAGTATCTCCAGAGAAAGAGACTTTATAGCCTCTCTGGTCAGCCTGCTCTGGTGTTCAATCACCCTCAAAACAAACAAGTTTTCCATCACATACCAACAGAACTTGCTGTGTTAATTTTGAGCCTGATGACTCTTGTCCTGTTGTTGTGCATCACTGAAGATAGGCCCCATCTTCTTGACATCCACCCTTAAAATATTTTTACGCATTGATAAGATCCCTTCAAAATAACTTCTTTCCCAGGGTAAACAGGACCAGCTGCCTCAGCCTTTCCTCATAAAATAGATGGACCTCATCCGTCTTTCTCATTGCATCCCTGCACACTCTGGCAATGTTTCTATATTCCTTCCAAGTTGCCTCTTTTTCCACATTCCATACATTTTTTTCTTGTTTGAGTTTTGTCACAAGCTCTTTGCTTATCCATGAAGGTCTTCCTTTTTTGCTTGATTTCTTACTGATAGGGAGACACTGATCTTCAGTTTGGAGGAAGTGATGCTTGAATATTAAACAACTTTCCTGGACTCCCCTCCCATGGGATCCCATGGGATTCCTCCAAATAGGTCCTTGAAGAGGACAAGGTTACCTATCTTGAAGACCAGGGTTGCAGTCCTACTAGTTGCTCTGCTTCCTCCATGTAGGATCCTAAGCTTTACCATCTCAAGGCCACTGCAGCCAAGGCTGCCCTCCAACCTTCACATCCCCAAGGAGTCCTTCTTTGTTAGTACAAGGTTCAACAAATATTTCTCCCTGTTGGCTCCTTTGCCACCCCTGCCAAGAAGTTGTCATCAGTGCTCTACAGGGATGTCCTGGGCTCTGAGTGTTCAGCTGTGATGTCTTTCCAGCAGATATCAGGGTGGCTGAAGTGCTCCAGGAGAACTAGGGCCTGTGGTCATGAGGCTACATCCAGATGTCTTTAAATGGCCTCATCAATTTCTTCCTGCTCAGGTGACCTGTAGTAACAATTCACAGTGTCAACCACATTAGCCTGTCTCTTAATTAATTCAGTCAGACTTAATAAATAAAAATAAAAATCTCCCAGTCAATTTTGTACAATCTGTATCAAGTTTATTTTTTTTTATTAAATATAAATTATATAACAAATTATATTCACAATGCCTCAGTTTTAACTTATCAATAGTTTTATATATGCCATATACATTTGTATTTTTATTTACATTTACTACCATGTATAAAATATACCTATCAATCACTGCCCAGGTTCTACTTGAACTTCTTAGCTAACAAACAAGCTCTCTCTTATTTCAAAGGATGTTTTACATTTATTTTCACTCTCATGATTAAAAACTGATCATTAGTGATTCTGTAGCCCATTTAGGGGTCAAGCCAGGGAATCACACAATAAATTAAATTGGGAAAAAACCCCAAGATCATCAACTCCAACTTGTGACCAAATACCTCCATGTCAATTAAATGCACTGAATGCACTAAATGCATTTATGCCCCAACTCACAACAGTAAATTTCCCTAGACACCTCCAGGGATGTTTCCCTAAACACCCCCACAAATTGCTCATTGAGTGAAGAATATCTCCAGTGTCATGCTTTCTTGTAGCTATTTAGTTATATTGCAGAAGATGGATCATTTTCTTAAGCACTCTGGGTGATCTACGCCACTGGAGTTCGGTCAGACTTCTGTTGAATAGCGGATGTGACTTTCATTTAATCAGGGTGTTGTTGGCACCTGAAACCAGGTGTTGGGTGAGTGTTCAGATGCTGAATAAAAGGGCATAGCAAAGGAAATAGTGCCAATTTTGTCATCTGTCTGTTGTAAAATAAGGTCTTCTGTCCTTGGTTTCAAAAAGGCATGAAACAAAATGAGAAAAAATATTTCGGTAGCATAAACTCTGAAGAACAGGAAATTTTAACATCTGCTTTTGTCCTCAGCAATTTTTCTGGCTACTTCAGACATCTTCCATTCAATATGGCCTTTCTAGCAATTCAATTTTCCTAATGCATTTACGGGCTTCTGGGCTTTAAATGTGGAGTTAGCATGTATAGTAGACATAGTGAATTACATTTAGGAAGCAAATATCTAAAATTGTGGTGCAGAAAAATGCGAAGAGAATTTTCATCTCTTTCCAGAATCCAAAATACGTTGTCATGATTAGCTTTAAATTTTAACCCTATACTGGAAATGACAGAGAAGCTAAGATATGAGAGATCAGTTCCTCAGTAGTTTACTATGCTTGTAATTGGACATTTTGATGTGGAGAGTAGACAGTGGCTGAATGCCAGGTATCCACCAAAGCCCTTCTATCACTCCGCTCCTCAGCTAGATGGGTGAGAGAAGATATAATGAAAAGCTTTGGGATCCAGATAAGGGCAAGGAGAGATCACTCAGCAATTACTGTCACAGGCAAAATAGACTCTGCTTGGGAAAATTAATTTAATTTATTGTCAAACACCTTCCTCTGACCTCTCCCTTCTTCTTGGCCTTTGCTTTTAAATTCCCTACATCCTTCTGGCCCAGCAGCACATGAGAACAGGGACTGGAGTCGCAGTCAGTTCATCACATCTTGTGTCTGCTACTCCTTCCTCCTCAGCAGGAGGATTCCTCACACTATTCCCCTGCTCCAGCATAGGGTCTCTCCCAGGGAGAAAGTATTCTACAAACTTCTCCAGCATGAGTCCTTGCCACAGGCTGTGGTTCTTCACAACTGCTTCAGCATGGGTTCCTTCTACAGGGGGAAGTTCTTCAGGAACAGGCTGCTCCAATTGGCTCCCCCACAGGGTCACAAGTTCTTCCAGGAACTTGCTGCAGTGTGAGCTCCCTCCATGGGTCTACAGCTCTTGTCAGGAGCCTCCAAGGCTCACAGTCTCCTTCTGACACATCCATCTGCTCCATTGTGGCCTCCTCTGTGGGTGTCTGCTCCATTGGTAACCTCCAAGACCACAGTCTTCATGATGGGATGCTCTGGGACCTGGAGCAATGCCTCCCCTTCCTTCTTCACTGGTGTTTGCATCTGCACAGTTGTTTCCTTTACATATTCTCACTCATCTATGGGGCTGCAAGTACTTTTGTGCATGCTGGCTTTTGTTGTGGTGTTTGCATGTTCCCTTCTCTCCCCTTCTTTTTAAATATATCTCAGAGGTTCTCCTACCACTGTGGCTGATGGACCTAGCCATGGCCAGTGGCTGTATTGGGGGTTGGTTTCTCTTTCTATCTTATCTGTAGAATTTTTTACCATTGTTCTCCTAGGAGCGCTAATGTGGGTACTTAAGAAAAAA
>VWZN01021045.1:61874-74489 GCA_013396955.1 Regulus satrapa | reverse complement strand
CTGCTCAAAAAAAAAAAAAAAAAAAAAAAATTTAGTACTGTGATTTTTTTTCTTTTTTTTGGGTTTTTATATAAAAAGAATATGGGGTTTTTTGGTTTTTTTTTGTTTTTTTTTTTTTTTTTTTTTGCCTTACTTTAAAAAATGATGTTAAATATTGACAATGGACTACATCCAAAGGCAGGAAAGTAAAGAGCAGGCATCTGATAAATGCAACCTTCAGGTGAGATCCACAGAGACTAATTCAACATTCTCATTGAGTAATGCTCCAAGAAAGGCAGGGTTAGACCTCTGTGCTCCCCACACAATCATTTAGAAGCATCTGTCGCTTCCGAAGTGCAATCCAAAAAGATGAATATACTGTGAAAGGGCTGACCTAGCATTAATCAATAGGAAAGGCCAAGTGCAGGGCTATCTATATCAATACAGTTGAATCCAATTTTGGAACTTAAAGGCTGGCTTCTCTGAAAGTTTATGCCACTTTCAGGATGAATATGCTCATCCCCTTGGAACATATTGCTGAAGTTATTCTCTGCAAGTACATATATTGAGCAGGATTTTAAGATTTGCAGGACGTATCACTTCTGTAGTACTCAAATGTCATTTAATGAAGACTAGTTATAAGTCTGTCTCCTTTTAAAAGGAACCAAACCATTTTTCTAGGGGGTTCCCTAAATAATAGGTTATCAAGTAACCATTGAGAGTTCATTTATCATGGAAACAGAAGAGAAATATCCAAGCAGAGGCTGGAATCTGTTTTTAAAAAAATCAAAAAAGGACAGACCTAGGCTGTGTTCCCAGGCTTCTTTCCTGATTTGTATTTTTTTAAAATTTGGTCAGGGTTTGGGGTATTTTTTTTTTGTTTGTTTGTTTTTTTTTGTTTTGTTTTGTTTTGGTTTGGTCTTTTTTTTTGGTTTTTTTGTTTGGTTTTGGGGTTTTTTTTGTTTGTTTGTTTGTTTGTTTTTTTAAAGGAGACTGTCTGAAGAAGGAGAAGTACTAGTATAAATCACTTTGGGTTGAAAAGGTCAAGAGACAAGACCTCCCCATTTTCTGTGTGATGACTCTAATTCCCCAACTAATATCAAAGTCAGCTCTTTGTCAGGCTTGTTTCCCACAGTGTTGTAGAACACACCCAAAGGTCTACTTCATGGTAGGCTCAATGCTGTTGGTTTAAATTAGGGAGAGCTCAGAATTTCTGTACTCAGAGAGGGACACTGAATAAGGTAAAAATAATAACATTTTAAGCATTGTAGTGTGGTTATTGCCTTGGATTCAGTGTCCAAAAAACTTGACTATCTTCCAAGTTAGGCAAATAGTAATATCTCAGAGATTTCTTCCTTAAATTCCAAAGATCTGAAAAGTGAGATAAGTTGTATGAGTGGTTACACCAGAGAGTTTTGCTGCCTCAGAGGCCTAGACAGGCTTGAAATGGACCAACAGGAATTTAATGAAATTCAACAAAGGGAAAAGAAAAATCTAGCACCTATGAAACAATGTCCCTATGCACCAATAGACACATTATGTTGCCCATAAAGAAGATTTGTAGAGATGAGATTTGAGGTCCTAGTGGACAACAAGGTGACCTTGACCAGAATTGCTCATGAGGAAAAGAAGGTTGACACCCTCTCTGGCTGTTGCCAGCAAGCAAGGATAGTCATCCTTATTCTCTGCTCAGCCCTGATGAAACACATCTGGAGGGCAGTGCCATTTCTGGACTTACCAACACAAGAAAGATACAGACTTTTATGGAGATCATGCAGTGGAGTGCCACAGAAATGATTAAAGCACTGGAGTGAGCAGGGTAAGAGAGGTGGGGCTCTGAATGATTAGCATCTGTGTGTATAACCACCTGATGGGAGAATTGAAGATTTGATAGGCAGGGTCCTCTCAGCAATAGACAGTGACAGGAGAGACAATTTTTAAAAAGCAGAATCAGTTTGGATCAAAAAAAAAAATTTTTTTTTTTTTTGTTGTTTTTTGGGTTTTTTTTGTGAAATTGGAAAAATACTGACACAGGTTGACCAGAATGTTTGTGGAGACTCCATTGTGGATATACTCAAAGCCTGTTGAAAAATGGTCTGAGGTAACCTATTATAGCTGACACTTCTTGAGCAGGATAGTTGTTTGGGTGCTCTCACTTTCAACAAAAATGACACTATAATTTCAAAGGTATTCTGTAATTCTATTGCCTTTTCCACTAACTAAATATTTCATATTTATTATTAATTTAATAAATCAGAACATATTTTTGCAGATGTAAATGCTGAGGAATTTTAAATACCTTTCTGAAGAATGTGCACCCATGTATACAAATCACAAATTAAATTCACATGTTGATTCACAGTACAGTTGTATTACCTAGTCTTACCTGCAGAATGTCCATTCAGTAAGCACAGGTTTACAAAATCTTGATGCATTGTCTAAATAAAAATCGGAATAGAAAGCTTTGCATCTTCTTTCTTTCTGAATATTACAGTTACTTGTATTTGTCTAGACAAACATTTTTTGATATTTCTTCTGAAATCCCAAAGTAACAATTCCTTTTGATTTAAATAGACATTCATTAAATGGGAAGCAGTTCACATTATGGGAATGTTTTATAAAGTTTATATAGGGAAAACGAGTAATGGAATTATTCAAGAATGAACTTTATTACTGCTTTGGGATTGCAAGAATTGGTGTTAAAAAATCCAGTATGTAGTTCTTTAAAAAATACAATGAAAGACATTATGATCTATGCAAGGCTGTTTTTATGCTCTCTGATTCATTTCTTGTAAGGCTTACTCCTAATTAAAATCTGGGAAAATTTTGTTTGATGGTGTAATAGACTGAACTGTTATGGTTAATCACCTAAACATTTTTATGAAGGACAGTTTGCTCATTATGGCAAAGCTGTGTAAAGAAGCTGTGATCACCAAAGCTCACCCTTCCCTGAATATGCCACCTCACTGGAACTTTGGACCGTGAATTAAGCTGTCCAAGGGAACTTGAGAAAGTGACTTGAAAAGTGATATTATTGTCCAGTTATCTCAGGTCTAGGGGGAAGTAAACAAGGCTGAGGGAGAAAAATGTATCTGCAAGGAAGCCAAATCCAGCAGCTGTCCTGAAAATCATCCCCAGCTGGCTTCAGGGTGGGGGAGGAGAGAGCCCACCAACTCATCTGCTGAAGCCAAGTCTGCACACACTCCCCCACAGCCAAGGGGGAAGGAGAAGAGCTCTGGGGTGTGTGGCATAACTTGTGGGCAGAGACACTGAGCACCATCTGCCCTTACACCAACTGGCTCAACTGTGAGCCCACCCCAACCCTAGGAAGGCGGACGCAGCAGACATTGCTGTGAGAAGCAGCTGAGGAGTTGTCACAATCCATCAGAGTCCCCAGAGCGCTCTCCAGACTGACTCCTGAGGCCTTGCTCTAGAGCACTGCACGTGATGCAGAGATTCAACAGACCCAGAGTCTCTTGCAAGAGACAGTGTCAAGTGCAGGAGAGAGTGTCTCTTGCAAGAGACAGTACCTGCCCTCCTGCCAGGCAGGTACCTGGGCATTCCCCCTGGCCAAGACATGTTAATCCATTGAGCTCCTTGTTTTGAGGACCAAGATGACCAGAAAAAGAAGAGCAACAGGACTCTGTTGGCATCCACAGAGTGGTGATATGTTCTACTTAATCTGTCTTTGCCACTGTCTTTCTCTCCCCCCTCATTTTTTTTTTTTTAACCTCTTGCTCTCTACCCTCTCTACCTCCTATACCTCCTATTTACTGTTAAATGAAATCCATACTATTGACTTCAGCATATGGTTTGGTTTACACCTTAATTTGGGCAGAGGCATCACTCTAATAATTTTAATTTCTGGATCATAACAAGTGAATAAAGCTGTGGACAGTAGTTCTTGCTAATTTAAATCAATGACTCTTTTAAATTAGTAATTTTAGATCCCTGCTCTTGTTTCTCAGTGTTTTGTCATACACTACTAAGAAACATCTACTTTGACAAGCTCTATTTAGAATTCCTTGAGCTGTTTTTTCATCTTTCTTTAAAACTTAAACACTGCTATGGCAGTGTTTCCAATATACCTGATAATGAAAGAAGCTGGACATGCTGACATCTTTTCAGGACAGCAACTAAACACCTGGGTGAATTTAAATGTGTGAATATTCTCAGCAGAAAGCAGTTCTGTTGTCTGTTTAAAAAGGTCAGCATGTTTTCTACTGATTTATTTTAAAAGAAAAAGTAAGTTATTTGTTGGCAACTGCTAGCTATGGCATAGCATCTGTGTTATGAACAAGTACTTGCTGTGTGCTCCTTCATTCCACTTTATGTCAGATTAACCTGTGAGATACCCTGCTTGATGTTTTCAGACTGCTGCACATGAACTGCATTACTTGTATACATGGCTGCCTGCTGAACTGAGAAAATAGCTTTGCAATTTATATGTTAAATGTCTTGAATTTTGACTGGAAATTATTTTATTTTCTTGTAAAACAGAAAACAAAATAGTCTTCCTCAATTATACCCTTCAATTTGTAAATAATATATATAAAATTGTATTCCTGTTTTATTTAATACACAAATAAGTGTGCAGGATGTAGAAAGACAGAGGAATGGAAACTCAGGGGGAAAAAAAAGCTCTAAATCTTCATTCTTCAAAATACTTTAGAGTAAATTAGAGACATTGCTAATTTATGTTTGGGGATGGGTCTTTTTTCCTTACTTTTTCCAACTCTATTGAAAACCTGCTGAAAATGTATTTAGAAATTGGAGGGTTTTTAGAAATTGGATAATCTTCTAATCAGAGATCACAATGAACCAAAAGATGTATCTAAGGTGACTGATGTAATGAATGGTGCCTTTCAATCTCTGAGCAGCACCAAAGTACTAGAATAGATGTTGCTAGATACTGATGTTCCAGGCTGGTAAATAGAGCAGTGACTGCTGGTGGCTTTCTTTAAACAACATCTCTAGGCTGGCTTAATCTTATAATGTCTTAGGGGATGTTTTTGCACAGTAGGGGATACACACTGCAGCAAAAATCTCCATTGTTACAGCTGTGTTTGGAATTCCAGTCCATATCAGTTCCATTAATAAACCTGTTGTCAAGTAAAATAATTGCTGAATTAATTTACTGGATGCTTTCACTAGTTGAAATTTAGAAACACTCTGACATGAATTATTACTCTTATGGAAATTGTTCTTTTGTGTTTTTGATAGGAAAAGGCTCAGGTAAGGTATGCTATAAAATGTTGAGAAATGAAAATAGAAAATAGATGAAGCAATTCCCCAAAATATATTTGTACTCTATGTTTGTATTCTCAAACATTTAGAGAATTTAGCAAATGAATTCCACTGAAAACTGGATTTCCAGTAGCCAGGATATTCAACCAGATCAATCAACATTTGAAACTCATCAATTTGCTGAACAATTGTGGAAATTTAATTCTTAGAATTGAGAATTCACCAGATTGTCCAACTTCCTGATAAGGAAGCTCAATTGACTTTGAATATTTATTTTGCTAGACACAGTTGTAGAGAAAATAACTGTAAAGAGATAATACTTTTTTTTGCTTTTTCAAGTATATATGTTTGCACAATTCCTGGAAATGTGTGAAGTGTTATTGATACAGGAACCTATTAGTTTAGGTGCAAAAAACAAAACAAAACAAAAAAAACCAACAAAAAAAAAAAAAAGAAAAAAAAAGAAAAAAACCCCAACAAAAACTGAAACAAAAAACACCCAAAAAACCACACACCAAAACAGGTTGAAGAGCATGAATTTAGTATATTTCAAATGTTTAGGGATTTCTGCTTTTTGGGATTTCTGAGAGAAGTGTGTCTAGGTGGAAATGGGCATGTGTAGGAGAGACTGTGTTTGCTGGCTGAGCAGCTCATCTTGAGGGTAGAGGAAGCCCTGGACATGGGAGATACACTGAAATGGAACAGTTATCCTAGTGCTCCACTTCTGATCTAGGCTTTATTAAAACAGGGTGCAGCTGAATGTTTACAAGTGCCTTTGAAGAGTTCACACAATGAACACAATAGCTTCTAGAGGGACACAGACATCAGCTGAATTTTTTGCGTCTCATTATGACAGAAACAAAAGAAATGTATGATACACAGAATGAATTTTATTTCTGCCATATTGGTGAATAAAAGGTAGTTTGTTCTTTTAGGAGATGTCCCCCCTCTGGCCTTATTCACAATAAGAAGAACAAAGCCATTCATAGCATTTGATTAAAAATATAACTTGGAAAAAACAGGCCTAGAAATGAGGATGTTACTATGAATACCACCCAATAAAAGACCATGGCTAATCTTCTTTACATTATTTTCACTTCACTGCTGAATTATTAAACAGCAATTTTTCTACTGCTTTGAACTCTGAAATGGCATTTTCTGCAATACTTATGCTCACTGGTACACTGCATCAATCAAATCTGGCTGCCACAGATTTCAAATAGCTTGTTGGAAAAATGTGGTGATTTAACATGTTGCCTGTACTGAATGCCTTGACAAAACTGCAAAGTAGGGAGAACATTTTCATTAAAAATAATTGTCCACTATTAGACTCCTAATGGAGTTTTGTTTAATTAACAGTTATTTACATGTGATATATTAAGTCAGTTTAAACCAGTCCTTAACTCTCTCCTGTCCTTCATTCACTATAAAGCCCAATGAAAACCTGTAAATGAAGCTAAATCAAGGATTTTAATGCTTCCTCTGGTGGATAATAAGAGCTACTTGTAGCTGTGATCAGTTCACTAGCATCAGATCGCATGCAGAATGCTTCAAGGTACCATCAGTCAAACTCAGATTTATCAGGAGGGATTCCCCATCCTTCAGCCAGGATAAAACATGTCCTTCTGCATCATGTGACACAGCTGCAGGCAGGTGGTTGTTGTCCTTCTGTCTCTATTCAATCTCCTCTCTCACAGGAGTAGAAAACTTGCAGTTCCAGGTAGGTTACTTGGTATATTTTTCACAGGGAATAATTTTTTTCTTCTTAATTCTCTATCATCATGGAGAAATGATAGAAAACAGTTTAAATGTAATTCTCTTTGGAAAAAAAGAAAAGAAAAAAAAAAAAAAACAAACAAAAAAATCACCTGCTATTAAATATGACGTAGCTTGGATTGGATATTATCTGAAAATCCCAATTAAATAATAACAAAGAAAACATGGTTAGACATCTAGCTATCAGAAGTCAAGTAAATGCAAAAGCTCTGTGTTCAGAAGCATTACAATCCAAATGGAAAATAATAGACTGACAAATTGCTGATGACAACCCACTAGGAACTGAAGCTGTTCTATGGCTGATTTCAGAGAATGAAACTTGTGACTGATGTGAACCTGACAACAGGGCTGAGCAACTTGTGTGTGCAGTGCTGTTTCAGCAGGCACATTCTTTGGATCAGGTGAACTGGAAGCTGTGGGCAAAACACAGGGCTGGTAAGACAAAAAAGTGGGTTGACAGGGCTGCTGCGAGGCTGGCTAACTGATATATAACCTGCTGCCTGGGAGCGGGGTTGCATCAGTGGGATCAGACAGTTTAAACCCACTCTGCGGCTGCGTGGGGTTGCAGGAGCAGATTGGGGGATGGTGGGAAAGGAGGTCAGATGGCTGCAGGCAGAGCAGGTGCCACCGAGGCCCTTGGCAGCCAATGGCTGCAGTGGCTTCTTGTCAGCAGGACAGGATACCTCGGCTGGGCAGAAAGATGCATGGCAGAGCTGCCAGATGAATGAGGCTTGGCAAGTCTGAAGGTGGGGATGGAAATCTGGACTCTCCAGCCAAAAGCAGGGAATCTGTCAAATCCAGTCTGGGTACAGAATGCTGCAAACAGAATTTCAGTTCACTCAATTTTCCTAACTAAGCTTGTCTTTACAGCTATTCTATATGCATGCATTGTTGTTTTCTTTTATGTGCTTTAGTATTTTTAGTTAGATAAAGCAATAATTTTTATGTAGTGTGAAGATTAAGTTAATGTTAGAAATGTGTAGAAGAAAACACTGCAGTAAATTTCCAAAGTATTCTTATTTTGAACAAGAAGCAAACTTTCAATTTCTTTATAAGAAAAACATTTTTCCTTTATTAACACCCACACAAAGGAACAAAAAAGAGAGACTCAAATTTTAAAAGCAGTATACATAAAATTAAGTTTCTAATGGATTACTGTGAATGGAGTTAAACTGAAGCTGAAAACAGATTTTTAAGTAAAACCTTAGGTAGCCAGCTTTGGTAGTCTTGGCTTTAAGAAGAGCATAGCATAAGCATTCATCCACCATTAGTGATTCTGGCTTACTGAATTTTCTGGAGACAGTGATGGATTCCTGCCTTGTCAGCGCTTGTATCTGGGGGATGCATTGCCAGAGATGTGGTTACCCATAGTCAGGAAACAAAAGACACTTAAACAGAACTTCATATCCTGTTAGTACTGTTTCATTCAAAACAGATTTTCATACTTTTAGTTGATTAATGTTAATCCGTCTGCTGGACTATTTTATTTGACTGCTTTGTGCTGATAACCATATAAATCAAGTATTGTAGAAATTAGAGAATTCTGGATTAGATTCTGAAAGTTTGAATTTCGTATCCAGTGATGCATCAGTATTTTCATGAATGTGTGAGCTATATGTTCACAATATAGGATGTTAGCTACTTCATACATATTATGAACTCTCTTCAGCTCATACATTAATATAGATAGACTTGAAAAAAAAAAACCTATTAAAAATATCATTATTGTAATGTAAATTAATAGATAGAATATATTCTGTCACATTTTGTACATAATTCAGCCCAGCAACCTGATTAGTAGCTCTGGATGGTGCCGTAAGAAGAAATTCTGAAAAGAAATGTAAATCTCTACATAAGTTTCAGGAGCTGCTTTTCTTATTACATATCCATTTCTGTAGCCAAATGCAGAGTCCATCTGTCTGCAAGAAGCATAAACAATAGCATATGTTCACAGAGTGGCAAAAAAGGTGGAATTATATTTAAATAGAGGTCACAAACCCAGAAATCCTTCACTGCAGCTAGCCTAATAGGTTTGCTTTTAAATGTCATTATGTCATCTTCCTTTACCTTTCAGTGAAAAGTTTTACAGGAAGTTTGCATATTGATGCGATCTAGTCATTATTTTACTGGTTTTGAAACTTAATTTTGCAAAAAAATTATATTTCTCTATCTGGCATGAGGAAAAGTACAGAGAGAAAAGTAATTTATGAAAGGGGCTGAAAGGAAGAGGAAATGGCAGATATTACACTATTTCTTTCCTGTTTCTACCAGATACACATTTTGGAGAAGACTGGTATATAATTTTCTCTCAAATGGGAAACTACTGAACTTTAGTTTGCTAATATAATATATTTTTTTGAATGCTTCTCTGAAAACTCACTCTTTCCTTTTCTTATAAGAAAGTTTTGTATACCCCCTAATCCATTTTTTATATGAGAGAGGATGAAAGAATTACAGATTTTGTTTCAGTTTTGCTCTCAGGTGGGTGATAAGTACAGCCAGGAAGTTATTAATTGTTAGTAGTGTGTCCAACAGGACCAAGGTAGTGATCCTTCTCCCGTACTCAGCACTGCTGAGGCTGAAACTTGAATTTTGTGCTCAGTTTTGGGCCCCTCACTACAAGGGGGTGGAGGGCTGGAGCATGTCCAGAGAAGGGCAGCAGAGCTGGGGAAGGATCTGGAGCAGGTCTGATGAAGAGCAGCTGAGGGAGCTGAGGGTGTTCAGCCTGGAGAAAAGGAGAATCAGGGGAGACCTCATCAATCCCTACAGCTCCCTGAGAGGAGGCTACAGCCAGGCGGAGGTTGGCCTCTTCTCCCAGGTACCCAGTGAGAGGGTGACAGGAAATGGTCTCAGAGTGTTCCAGGAGAGGTTTAAATTGGATATTAGGAAAAAAAAAACCCTCCTTGAAAGGGTTGTCAAGCATTATTACAGGCTGTGCAAGAAGTCTTGGAGTCAGCATTCCCAGAGGTACTTGTAAAGTTGTGTAGGTGTATCGCTTATGGACATGGTTCAGTGGTGGACTTGGCAGTGCTGGGTCAACAGTTGGACTCAATGACCTTAAAGGTGTTTTCCAACCTAAGTGATTCAGTGCTTTTATGATTTTTTTTTTCCCCACAAATAGAAGGAAAAAAATTTTGAAGATTCCTGCAGCACTTGTGCATATGGCCTACTTATTGAGACCCAGCCTCATGACATCTGTCTCTGCCCGTGGGAGGAGTGGTTGGTATTAGGTAATCTTTAAGGTTCTTCCAAACCATGATTCTATGGTGTTGTAGTGCAATCTTTTCAAGTAGTTTTCACATTTGCTTCTCCTTATGGATTTTACCTTGATTGCAGTTCCTTCAAAAACACACCTGTTTTGTTTTTTTTTTCCCCTTCATCACTGTAACTCCTGATCAAGAACCATATCAAATAAAAATATGAAAAAGAAGGAGAAGGAATATTCTCCTTATTGTTAATTATTAACAATATAGATTTTTGCTTCTTTTACAGTAACTCTTTGCATACAAGATTTTCTCTCTCTCTACAGACTTCTAAAATAAAAGTAAAAAATGCTTATGTAAGATAAATATGATTACTGTTCATATTCACCTGCTTAAAATAGGAAAGTTGCTTTGCAAGTGACTTTAAAGAGAGACTGGGAAAACCTGCTATAAGACTCTAGTGAACAGAAACACAGTGTTTCCTCCAGAAACCACAATTCTGAAATCTCTTTTCCCTGATGTCTATTGGGTTAAATCTGCTATTGCTTTGAGACACAGGCTTAAGATTCCCCAGATTCTGTCTCCAGATTCTGACTCTGCTGCTGTGTTCTTTCCTTCCTTTTCAAAAATGCTTCATGCTTCAAAGTTTCCACAGGTTATAAGCGAGTACATAGAGAGAGCTTAATGTAGGTAGAACTTAATGCCTTTATGCATGGCTAACAGGTTAGTTAAAGTAACAACCTGAGCATAAATTAGACATAAACAAACTTACTAAATGTTATATCACACATCTCAAATCCACACATTAGACAATGTCTTGTATCATGTTGGTACCTATTTCCTTTTTCTCCTTTGTAATTTTATGTAAAATCCCAAACCCTAATTTTTCATCTGTCTCTTTCCATCCTGCCTTCTTTTTTCCCCTTCTCAACTTCCCTTTGTTTCTTTCTCTGTTCCTCTCTCTTCTCCTTTTTCTCACCACCTCTTTCTCCTAACATTTTTTTCCTGGTGGGCAAATATATACAGGTTGCACCTTGGTAAGTTGATTTTTAGGAGGCTTTCAGTAAGGAATTTTCCCAGGCTTTGTGTGGTGCAGGTTGTGGCAACCTCCCGTTCAGCGGATTGGTTTGCCATAGCTCTTCGGATGAGTTTAAGTCGCTTGATCAGAATGTTGTCACTGGAATTACATCAGAGCCTTGCTGAATATTCTACCGTGATATATTCACCAAGTTAGGATCAAGGATACATAAAAGGAAAAGATATGCAACTCATGAATGGTGATTGGAGCTGGGTGTGAAATAACCACTGGGTTACATAGAAGTGACAAACTACTAGGGAATATGTGAAGTCAGTGTTAATCTGGAGAATAGAAGAATACAACAGTGACAGCAGTAGGTCTAGTAACAGCTAGTTCAGTTTCCCACACAAGCTTTGCCAGTCCATAGCTCGGTTACATTGCTCTTGGTAATCAAATTCCTATTTTAAGGACAGGACAGGACAGGACAGGACAGGACAGGACAGGACAGGACAGGACAGGACAGGACAGGACAGGACAGGACAGGACAGGACAGGACAGGACAGGACAGGACAGGACAGGACAGGACAGGACAGGACAGGACAGGACAGGACAGGACAGGACAGGACAGGACAGGACAGGACAGGACAGGACAGGACAGGACAGGACAGGACAGGACAGGACAGGACAGGACAGGACAGGACAGGACAGGACAGGACAGGACAGGACAGGACAGGACAGGACAGGACAGGACAGGACAGGACAGGACAGGACAGGACAGGACAGGACAGGACAGGACAGGACAGGACAGGACAGGACAGGACAGGACAGGACAGGACAGGACAGGACAGGACAGGACAGGACAGGACAGGACAGGACAGGACAGGACAGGACAGGACAGGACAGGACAGGACAGGACAGGACAGGACAGGACAGGACAGGACAGGACAGGACAGGACAGGACAGGACAGGACAGGACAGGACAGGACAGGACAGGACAGGACAGGACAGGACAGGACAGGACAGGACAGGACAGGACAGGACAGGACAGGATAGGACAGGAAAGGAAAGGAAAGGAAAGGAAAGGAAAGGAAAGGAAAGGAAAGGAAAGGAAAGGAAAGGAAAGGAAAGGAAAGGAAAGGAAAGGAAAGGAAAGGAAAGGAAAGGAAAGGAAAGGAAAAAAAAAAAAAATAAGGGAAAGGGAAAGGAATGTTGACAAAAGCCAACCCATTCAGGTAACATCTTTCAGCTGTAGTCCTTAAAATGGAATTGCTGGACTTTTTTCCACAGATGGTAGCATAGAATATTTGCAAGCATTATCCATCTTGACTTTCTGAACTCTACTCTTTTGTACTGGTACTATCTTTGATAGTTTATATGTGAAGTCATTATGTG
>VWZN01021045.1:36544-57754 GCA_013396955.1 Regulus satrapa | reverse complement strand
TTTTTTTTTTTTTTTGAGCATAAAATTCTTTCCTGGAGAATAGTAAAAAAATATTTGCAGTATTTGAAAACTATAAGATAGTACTTTTGCTTCTTGTGGTTATTAATACAAAGCTATCACAGAACATTTTTGAGATAAGAGAAAAAAAAAAAAGTATCTGTAAACACAACTCTGCTCATTGCTTATCCTCTTTGTTCTTCATTAGTCCACAGAGAAGAATATGCCAATATGAGAGATGTCCAAAATAGAAAGTTACTAACCTGTTATATTAACCTCTTATATTAAGTCAATTATATGAACAAAGAGTCTTTCCTCAGGTGCTCATTTATTTGTCAGAGAAGTCAAAAAATTAATAAGAAATTACTAAGAAAAATATGGAAAATAAGTAAATTAAAAACTACATCAGCTTTAAAAAAAAAAAAAAAAAAAAAAAAAAAATTTAAAAAAAAAAAAAAAAAAAAAAAAAAAAAAAAAAAAAGAAAGTCCAACTCCCCAAACTAGTGTAGAAGGATCACTACAGCCTGAAAAAGAAGTGGGAAAAAGAAGAAATGACAGTGAAATCTATCAATATAAGTATGTCAATACACTATGGCAAAGGACAATTTTATCATAGCAGAACTCCATGCTTTATGTTTGAAACTCTCCTGTTTAGCTTCCCTGGTCCTGCTGGCTGCGCTACTCTTGGCAGAGGCTAAGATGCCATGGGCTTTCTTGGACACCTGAGCACCCTGCTGGCCCGTACTGAGCCATCATGTCATGCATGTCAAATAGCCCCCAAGCCCCTTCCTGCCAAACAGCTTTCAACCACTCCTCCCCAGCTGGTAGCCTTCATGGGGTTGGAACCCCAGTGCAGGACCTGCACTTGGCCTTATTGAACCTCCTGCAGTTGTCCTCAGCCCACTGATCATGTCGTTCCAGCTCTGTCTGTAGATCCTTCTTTACCTCGAACACACCAGCACTCCCACTTAGCTTGGTGGTCATCTGCAAATTTACTGAGTGTGGTCCCAATCTCCACATCGAGATCATCAATAAAGATATACTGGCTCCATAAGTAGTCCTGGGGAGCACCTCTAGTGATCCGACACCAACTGGATTTAGCTCTATTAACCACAGCTCTCTGGGCCTGGCCAGCCAGCCATGTTTTCACCCAGCAAAGAGCCTGCTTGTGAGCAACCAGCTTTTCTAGGAAGACGCTGTGGAAGATGATGTCAGGTGCTTTACTGAAGTCTAGATGGGCCACACTCACAGCCTTTCCCTCATCTACTAAATAGGTCACTTTGTCATAAAAGATCAGTTTGGTAAAGCAGGAACCGTGTTTCATAAATCCATGGAGGCTGGGTGGTTTAATTGCACTTAGCATGATCTTTTCCCTAACTTTGCCCAGAACTGAGGTTAGGCTGACCGGCCTGTATTTCCCTGGATCATCCTTACAATCCTTCTTGTAGACGGGAGTTACATTTCCTAGTTTCCAGTCATCTAGAACTTCTCCATTTAACCAGTACTGCTGGTATTTGATTGAGAGTGGTTAGGTAAGTTCTTTTGATACTTCCCTCATTACTCTGAGGTGGCTTTCATGAAGACCCCTGACTTACGTGTGTCTGATTGGCATAGCAGGTCACTAACATCTCCTCCAGGATTATGGGGGCTTCACTAAGTTCCTGTCCCTAAATTCCAGTTCTGAGGGCTGGATATTCTTGGGACAATCACTCTTGAGAGTGAAGACTGAGGCAAAGGAAATGCCTCAGTCTATGATATAGCACATAGGCTTATTCATTCTAAGAAATACTTATTCATTTAAAGGAAGACTTTTACAGGAAGATATTTTCCGAATGGAAAATTTTTTTCAATTATGTGTACTCTAGTTGCAGCATGAATTTATCATTTTAGTATTATAAATGTTAGTCTGGAATCCAGACTAACTAAATTGTTATCCTTGTTAGCCTTTGTGTTGCTGCAAAATTCTGTGGAATTTCTTTCCCTCTACTGTGCCTCAATTGCTAACAGAAAGCATTTCTGTAGAAAAGTTTTTCTTAAAAACAATAAATAGAGGGAAAGTATAATACTGTATTAAATCCTACTCTTTTACTATATTCAGAACTATTTTTACAAGTATTTTCTGACTATTGCTTGATAATAAGAAAATATTTCAAATGGCTCTATTTAACTCGGTTATAGAAATCACATCTTTGAAACATTCTACTATTTCTTACTGAAAGACTTTCCTTTACTGACCCATGTTCATCAGTAAATATTTACTAAATTCAATCATTCAGCTAAGCCAATTTATGCCACTTTCTGTTCTTAATATTTTAGCTATGAGATTTCACTTGCCCTGCAGTTGTTTTTATGACTAATGGGCTGAGCAAATTATTTTTATGGCATATCTCTCTGGTTCATACTTTTCTATTCTGCACTAATAAAACTCCTAGTTCAAGTGATAAGTGCTGATACAGTGAAGCATATGTACATATACTTTCACATACATTACTATTATTATTATTATTATTATTATTATTATTATTATTATTATTTTACTCATTCATGCATTAAACTTTTAAGAATATTCTTTTAGTTGTTAAGAAATACATTTTACATTTGTCGTTTGCATCTTTTTCCTCTGAAGCCTCAAATAAAACATTTCTATTACATCTCTGCTATACCTTGTGAGTAAAACTTCTAAAAAAATTATTAGAGATGTAAGATCATTTTTGATGGTTTTAAGCTCTTTTTTTTCAGTATTACACAATAAACATTTGTGCAGTAGAACTTTTTTGCTTAAAAATGCGTGCAACAGAATATATTTTTATTTGATATTATTCTCTGCAATTTGATAGCAATTTGATGTATTTTTGCAAACAAAGGACAAAATAGAGCAGAATTTCTTTTGGATCTTGTTTCTGTTTTAACTCCTATTAACTCCACAGTGCTCAGAAGTATCTGAGTGCATATGTCTTGACAACAGAAGGAATTGATTCAGCCTAAATTAACTCTGTGCTGAAGTAAATCATCTTTAGGATGATTTATGCCAATATGAGAGATGCCAAATTTAGAAAGTTACTTGCAAAATGTGCCTAACCTATTGTATTAAGGCAATTAGGTAATGTAATCTTACTTCAAGTACTCATTTATTTGACAAAAAAGTAGAAAAGACAGTGCTACAAAAAACAAAAACAACAAAAAAGTTAATTAATGACTAAATTAATTTTCAAAGCAATAATCATTGATTTCTCTAAAATCATGTTCCTTTAAATAAATACATTTTTGGTTTTAGTTTTTGTTGGGGTTTATTGTGGACTCTGTGGTTTTCATTTGTTTTTCTTTTCACTTATTTGCTTATGCTCCTAAGGTATTTATATTTCTAAGGAACCTTCAATCTTGTCTTGATTTGGGTGAGATTTCTACTGACATGTGAAAATAGTAAATCATAATTCTGCACTTTGTTTCATCAGTTTTAATACGAGGGATCAATACCCCAAAGTCATAAATACACATGAGAGTACTCACTTTCTCTATGAACTTATTCATGCAAAACTGTCTTTAATCAAATCTAAATAAAGAGAAGAAGAGAAACAATATATGCCAATACAGATCTGCTTGAAAGGCCAAGAACACAATGTGATTTATCATTTGGAAGGTAATGAGAACTTTAAAATTCAAATGAATAATGTGGGAAGAGAATCATGGTGGCAAATATATAACACTGCAAGAAGTTTGTTTGGTTTAGGACACAAACAACTTTACTAGTTCAGAACATATATTTGTATAAGTCTGAAGAGGTATTTGAACCCTGTTAGCTGTATACTGAAAATAAATAATTTGAAACTGAAGAGTAAACTACAAAAAATTTCCTTGACATACTTGCACTCAAATGGGAGCTTATAATTTACACAAAGCATAACTACATTTTTAATATGCAAAAAGCACATTAATCATTCAAGTGCTAGAGCATCCTTAGAAGAGTCACATTGCTGTGTCAAAGTAAGAACTATTTATAGGAACACTGATTGTTTTAATTTGAGAGTAAACACAAATTTTTCTAATTTAAACAAGTATTTAATAATTTAGAAAATCACATCCCAATGAAAAGTAATGTTTTTATTTCCCTAACAAATAGCTGACCTTTAAAATGAGAAGTAATCTCTCTTTTTTATTGCCACTGGATGAGGAGATTTTATAATTTGATTGTGTCTCTAGCATTTTAATTTAATTCTTTTTCCTGTGTTCTTAAAGAATCCTGCTGTGTTTCTGCTACCCTACATTTGAAAAAGACAATAGATTTCAATTCAACTCATTATTTTCTTAAAATTATGTAGATAATAATCCTAAGGTAATCATTATATGTTTAAAGTATCATATTAGGTTATAACTGTTATCGCATGCCTGAAGGGGTAGTGAGTGCGACAGTTTCACTAAAGAAAGCTGTGTACATTCTCTTGTACCACCACGAGGTACCAAAATGTGTGCATGTAGAATCCCACTTCTGTGATTACTTCAGAAACTTTGTTTTGATTTGTTGACTGAATGGGCAACAACTAATATTTTGTTTCCAGTGGAGTTTAGGAGTCAGGAAATCTCAAAACCAGAAGCACACTAATCATTAGCAAACAGAAGTCCTCAAAATTTGGCTTCTGCATGGGGCAAATATAATAAGTAGGTTTTGATTTGTGCTCTATAAAATGCACATATGTATCACACAGTCACACTCACTGTGCAGAGCAAATTCACATTAGTTGAGGCTTCTGGTCCAGCTGTGACCAGTACTGTGAATTCAAGGCATTAAAACACTCACTGTAGCACTCAAGGTACCTAAGAGTACATAGGATCAAATAATGGCTTCTGCTGGATCACCTGAAAGTTCTTCTAATTAACCTCCCTGCCATGGGCAGGGACATCTTTTACTAGACCGGACTGCTCAGGGTCCCATCCAATGTGGCCTTGAACACATGCAGGGATGGGACATCCACAATTTCTCTGGGCAACCTGTGCCAGTGAGTGACTCACCACTTTCACTGTGAAAAATTTCTTCTTAACATTTGATGTAAACCTACCCTCTTTCAGATTAAAACAACACACTTTGTTTTACCACTACATGCCCTTGTTATCACTCCCTCTCCATCTATCTTCTAGCCCTCCTTTAGGCACTGGAAGGTGGTTCGAGGTCTGCCTGACTTTGTATATAGTTGTTCTACAATGGACTCAGCATGACTTTAAATGTGTCCCCCAAAGGTGGTGGGGAAGAAATCAGGCTATTTTTTTCTCTTTCATTTTAGTTTTTCATAGTTATAAAACTTGTCAGTGCCCTTGCTGCTCACATTATCCTCAGGCCAACTAGTTGTTACCTGGATTATAATTAGTTTCTGGATTCCTGCTATAAGTGTCATAAGAATGTAAAGTTTTTTAGAATGCCTCTTTGATTCCTTCTAATGAAAGTTAAAGAACTGGAAGGAATCTGATGTACAGTTCAGAGCTTTTGACAAGGCTTTCCCAATATTATTTTCTATTCTTTGTTTTCAGCAAATATCTGAATATATATGAATGAGTTGGGACTGGGTAGATAGAGCCAAAATATCAACAATATATGCACTGATTTTGGATGTTATTTACTCAATGATAAGTGTTTTAAGCTTGGAACTATCCAAAGCATGACACTGGCCAAAAGGAACTGATTTTAATATATTAATGTATTTTTAAAAAGTTGTCTATTTTAACAAAAACTTTAAAATATTTTACATTTCAAAGGTAAAGATCAATATGCAAAGGTGTAATGTCATCAAGCTCACAGAATCACAGAATACTTAGGGTTAGAAGGGAAGTGCTTCCTTCCCTTAAAACGTGGATCATCACAGAGACCTCTGGAAATCATCTCGCCCAACCTGCTGCCAAGGCAGGTTTGCCTGGAGCAGGTTACACAGGAACATGTCCAGATCTATACTCCTTAAGCAAATGTGTCTCTGGACCAGCATGCTATGTTTGAAATCTCTGAAAAAGGCAGTGAATTTGTCTCAGCTATGACTTCAATTCAATCAATGCTTGTCCTCCATATTTAACTTCTTTGTCTAAAATTTGAAGACAGCTTATTTTGGTCTAAGACTGAACAAAATATTAGTGAAGAGAGAATAAACTAAGGTCTTCTTCCTTCGATTTCCTGGCAGAATATTCACCTCTTTTGTTGCTCTGGTTATAATTCTGAGTGGTAGTATGAGGACTTAAAATTCTTTGAGGATAAGATTTCTAGCTCTAATAATTTTAACTTAAATTTGAGTTCAGCTAAATGATACTTCTATACAGAACAATATTATCACATGGCAGTCTAGAATTTAGTTTTGTTCTGTGAAGTGTCATTTAAATATACTATTTTAATCATGTTTTAAACATCTTGATTATGATTAAGATCATTAGTTTTAATTATGTTTCCTTTATTTTTGTCCCAAAAATAGTTCCAGTCTCATTCATTTTCTTAAAAATTAAACTAAATTCAACCTTTGCAGTAAATCTGGAATTTCAGTTTCAATAACCTAATAAACAGAATAAATTTTTCATTAAAATTAACTAAAAAGGAAATATCTGGAGGGTACATACATTAGGATGGATCTTTTAAAAGTATTTTAGAAATAACTTTTTTGTAATGGTGTCCAGCCTACCCCTTTGAAAGTCATCTGGTTTCTCTCCTGAAACTGGGAAGATATAAGGTGTTTATTGTTTAGAGTTTAGATATTATCAGGAAGTAAGCTGTGGAAAGAAGATGCAATTTTGTAATAGGATCCAGAATAGGTGTGCTATGCTGTGTGTCATGGTGTGTGGGAGTTTTTGTTTAAGCTGCTTCAGGGCCAGGATTGAGAAGCAAGAGGTGCTTTTTCTCTTGGGTCTTAGATATTTATTTTCTTATCAGTGCTACAGTCTTACAAGAGAGTGAGTTCTCAGCACCTCAGCTTCTAAGTAGAAATGGCAATGATAGCTTCTAACTACAAGGTCTTTTAAGAGTAAACTTAACCAATGAATAATTTCCAGCTAGATTATTTTTACTTTTAACCTAATAACTAGACAACTGTGACATGCAGTGTGGCATTTTACACCAAATCACACAATATCACCTAAACCCACAAAGAAGGAAGAAGCAAACACCCTAAAACCTCCATCTTGCTCCAGATACACTATTATACCCTAAAACCTAAAGCTAGAATTTTCACCCTGTGACATTACACACTTCTATTCAAACTACACACTCATAATAGCAGGTCTAGCACTCAATTTTGGAAGCCTTCTCCATGGCCTCAGGTCAAAAGTAGTGTTCTGCTGAGGGTTTGGCCCTGCCAGCCCAGGAAGCCCAAATTCCTCTGTGCCCAGGGTTCTAACAGTGGTGTACTCTTTCTTTCTGCCATAGAGACATGAAGGCAGAACCTTACAGAGCTCCAGCCAGTGGTGTGCAGGGGAAAGGGTTTAGGTGCTCTTATTGAATCATACTCCAGGGAAAAGACCTCAAACCATTTAAATTAAAGTACTGCATTTTTGGGAGCTTCTCTGAAAACTCCCAACATACCATATAGAGAAAAAATGTATTGTGTAGTAGGTAATAATTACATCTTTAGTCATTGTTTATGTCAAGCCTCATTTCCATGAAAATTGAAATTCATTAGAGATGTGTGAAAACTGTGGTTTTAAATTGCTTTTATCAGTTGAATACAACTGGAAGTTCTGTGGTGTTTTCAGTTGTTGTAGCTTCCATTTATTACTTTAGAAACGTGTGCTTCAGCCCATCACTGTTACAAATGCTGTGTGATTGATGAGTAGATTGCAAAAATAAGAGTTTATCTCAGCTAAATGTAAATTGAAACAGTAAGATTTAAAAAGAAATTAAGTATGGATAGTAAAAGTAGGTAAGAATGTAACATTTAAATAAAAATTAATTTTCTATTAAGTGTAAATACTTTATAAAAATTGAATTTTCCTTTTTTTTCATTTAAACAGTTCAAACCCATAAGAAATACTGCTGAATAAAATGCCTAGTTTTTACTATCTGTGTTCTAGGAATAGTAGTTTAGATTTTGCTTTAAAAATTAGACTTCTGTTTATAAAGCAAGCATTTTAAAGCATTTTTGCTTTAAAAATTAGACTTCTGTTTATCTGCACACATCTAATCATCTTTTCTGATATAAATTTAATGGGTTACATAATACTTGGTTTAATCTCAGATTGAGATAAAGTCAATCCTATTTTGATTTTTTTTTTTTTTTTTTTCCAAATAAAAAACAAAGGACAAAAAATCTTTTCAATAAAAGAAAAATCATTTTCTGGACATACCTCATCATCACTCTGTGGTTTCCTGGAACTATCTGTCTGGTAATGCCCATATTTGGTTCATGGCCTCCTGCTGTCCTTAATTCACAGGGCTAATCACAAAATGTCTTTATTCCTCTGTGCAGAAAGTTCAGACTGTTGTATCCAGCCTACACCTCCAGATAGGCCATGCATTTTTCTTAGTCACCTCCTCCCTTGTTAATATTAAATACATAACTTTTCTAGATAACAACCTCAGAATTGTAGAGACATGGATTTGAAGGATGGATTTTGACTATTCAGTGGATAAGGAATTGGCTAAATGGACACAGGCAGAGGTCTGTGCTCAATGGCTTTATGTCCACATGAAAGCTGGTGAAGAGTGACATCCCTCAGGGCTCTGTCTTGGGATGGATACTGTTCAATATCTTCATCATTGACACAGAGTGACCCTCTTCAAGTCTGCTGATGACACAAAGCTGGGCAGTTCTGTTGACACAATAGAAGAAAGGGATGATATGCAGAGGGACCAAAATGAAAATGGGCCCACAAGATCTTAGTGAAGATTGACAAGTGAAAGGTGCTACACCTAGGTCAGGGCAATCCCAGAAATGAGTGCAGACCAGGAAAAGTCATTGGGAGCAGTTCTGTGGAGAAGCACATGGAGGTTCCTGTGGATAAAATGCTGAACATGAGTCAAAAGTGTAAGCTTGCAGCTCAGAAAATCAACCACATTCTGTCCTGCCTCAAAAGAGGAGTGGCCAACAGTTCAGCAGGTCAAGAGGTGAGTCTGTCCCTCTCCTCTGCCCTCATGAGACCCTATCTGCAGTTCACTATCCTGGGGTTCTCAGCATAAGATATCAAGATGATGAGAAAGATGAGTCCAGCAGGGGGTTACAAAAATGGTCAGAGGGATGGAGCATCTCTCCTATGAAGATGTTTTCTCAGTATGTGTTGGAGAAGTTAGTTTTTTCATAGAATGGAAATTTTCAGGTGGTTTTTAGGCAGTCAATATTTTTCCATTAAGAGATGTTCAGGTTTTGTCATAAGATTAGTCTTAAGAGGGAGGATTATTACCAGCTTTTGTGTTTTAAAAAATAATAAAATATAAACTACAAAAATAACTCCGTAATTCAGACACACAGTTTTAGTTTATGTACTGAGGAAAATCCACTGATCTTTTACATAGTATTTTGTTTTTTGGTGGTTAGATGATACAATTTGATATGCTTATGAAGAGGCAAGGGCTGGAAAGTTTTTTTTATCATAACCATATCTTATTTCAACAGAAGTACAAAAAGGGATGGATGAGGGAATAATTTCATCTTCTTATATTCGAACTTTGTGATTGTTAGGATAAGAAAAATGATTCTTTGTACTCCAGGTTGGTAGACTAGTTCTTGATCAAAAATGTGCTATCTTGGCTCTTGTAACCACCTGGTATTTCAGATGATTCCATTAATACAGTCATGAGTACATACGTATAGTTCAAACAATACATAAAAGTTTTGTTTGAAATAAACTGTATATTAATGCTTTTTTTTTTTTTTTGAGTAAGTACAACAACAATTGGATAAGTGAGTAGAAATGGAAAAGAAACTAATTCAGTTGAGAAACATAGTGTATACTTTAACAGAAAGTATAATCAACCTTTGGGAAACATATCTAGAGAGCTAGAGGAGTTTACACTAAGTAAAATTTTAAAAATTAAATTGGTTGAAGATTTCTTGTATTCTTAAGTCCCATACTGTAGCTGTATCAGAAATTAGGGTCACAGTGCAAGATTTAATGAAGCTTAATATTTTGTCTGTTTTATGCTGTAGAATAGAATACAAAACATACTTTAAACTGATTTTGGCTAAACTTTAAGGTAGCTGATGTTTTTTTTGTAAGTATCTGCAATTCCATTTTTCTGAACCCTTTTTGAAGATTTTTCACTTGAAAAATCACTTTGATTTGAAATATTCAAGTTCTACAGAAAGCTGTCACTACCCTGTAGCATCAAATATGCTATGGTTCAAGTTAGGCTTTTTTATATAATATTCTTTTAATGAAGTAGATCTAAATTTTCATGTAAACTCATCTAAGAAAGCTATCAGTCTTTCAATGCATAACATATTTGTTAAGGATTTTTATTTTGTTGGTAAAAGGGTCCTTGATCCAAAGCAGAGATTTTCTTCTGTGGTTTTTTAAGCCTTAAGAGTTCTTCAGGGCTTTGACTACTACATTGATAACACTGCATACACAAAAAGGACAGGTTGGCAACAATCAGCTTCTGCTCAGTAGTTTGGAGACCAAACTTTGGAGTAGCTAGTGTTTCACCATTGTCTAATATCCTTTTCCAGAATATAATCTTTGATTCGTTAGTTTTCTCTAAAATAAAAGAGAAAATTCAGTTGCCAAATTTAATTTTACCTTTCCAAATGCTGATCAAGCTGCTAAGATGCATTTGGCTATGTCAAGGGAATACTTAGTTTAATAGCTGGTTATATAAAACTAAATAGTATTAAATAGGAAGGTAGGAATTTCAAACAAAACTACTGCAGAATGCTAATTGCAAGAATGATATATTACAAAGACCAATAGTAGCAAAGTACAAGGAGAATTAAAATAGAAAATATCATTATAGAATTTTTTTTTTTTTTTTTGTGGGGATGGAAAGGATAATGGATGAAAACTAGTGTGCCTTAAACACCATCTTCATTGGAAATCTGCACCCAGCTTTTGCTAGTTTAATAATTGATTTGCTTGTTAATTTATTGCTTATTGCAATAATTGTCCTAGTGCACATAAAAAAAAAAAAATCACATTTCAAATACCTTATTAAGCAGATGATACTCAGCAGAAAACTGATAAATAATTTATAATAAGATTGTATGTGTGATATTATTAGTTGAAAAGGACAAGAACATTTTCTATTTTTTGTTATTTATTTATGTATAAAATAGCAAATTAAAATTACCAGTGGATTCTTAAGGCTAGTTTTGTGATTTCTGCATTGGTGCTGCTTTTATGTTGGTCAGGACTGTTACAGGTCAGTAACTGCCATGTTACCAGGTAAACCACCTTGTTCTCAATTAGCTGGAGCTCTCTGAAAAACCTGTAGTTGGATTCTTAGGCCTACTCTTAAAAGAACAGCATCTGTTGACAAAGACAAAAGGGGAAAACTACAACAAAACCAAAAAATTATTCTGAAGTATTTTTGGAGAATGGAAGGAAATACATGAAAAGTGCTGTGACAACGTACAACGGCAATAGTGCTAATTGCAAAAGGGAAGTAATATTGCTAATGTGTTCCTTACAAGATCAGTGGTGCCAGCTTTTAAGCTACTTTCTTTAATTATGTCTCAAATTAAACCAAAGAAATAATTAAAATATACAATATTATTTACTTTTAATTCCTGAGCATTTAGCTAAAGAGTTTTTGTTGTTTTGTTGGGGTTTTTTGTTTTGGTCTGGTTTTTTGTTTGGTTTTTTTTTGGTTTGTTTTCTTTTTTTTGTTTTTCATTGGGGGAAGAAAAAATAAAATTTTCATTACTTTTGGTTTAGAATGTAGTTTGAATATATACTCAACTTGCTTTTATGTTCAAATCTTACTTTTGTTTCATGGGTAGAAATATGACAGAATTTATATTATATATTTTGTATTTGTTTCCCTCAGGACCAGACTAAAGGTAGAGAGATGAAAAAATGAACAAAATGCCTGTATTTTCAATGAATCCCTAGATATTTTGTCATGCAATGCAGAAAGACTTGAAAGAAACGTTGTTTTACTCTTTTTCTAGATAGAACTTTTAAAATCTTGACTTTCCAGTGTGTTCTTATATATATATATATAACAGTTGCTATGATGTTTTGATGTTTGAAGTGATTAGTGTTTTTTGATAAGGCCCATAGACTGATTATTTTTAAAAAGCTATTAAACAATAGAAAATTAAACAATAGAAAAACAAAGAATTTTTGCTGCTGGTTAATGATTTTCCACAATCAAGTGAAAGGCCAGATTCCTAGAAGTGTTAACCTCCTAATTTCTAAATCACAAGACATAATTTGGTTTTGGTGGGGTTTCTTTTGTTTGTTTGTTTTTTGGGTTTGTTTTTTGTTTGATTTTTTGTTGTTGCTGTTTTTGGTTTGTGTGTGTGTGTTTTGATTTCCTTGGGGTTTTCTTCAAATTTTCTCTTAGTACCCCCTGAGAGGTCTATATATTTAAAGAAGAAAATTTATATTCTCTATTGTTTAGAAAGGAAGCTGCTAATTGTGTTTATTACATGTCTCTGTTGATTTCAAATATTTTCTATAACTATGCTGTGAAATGTGAGTCAATAGCTGACCAAGTCTTAATGCTTTTCCAAAACACAGCTTTGCTTTTCGAAGAAACTGTATCATAACTCAATAATAACATATATATCAAGCTCTTCTCAAAACCAGTTAGATTTTTTTTCTTTTCCATTCCAGTATTCTTAGTGCTCTGTTTTAAAACCTGAACCCCTCATACATCTTCTTGTAGCTTTGCCAATCTCTAACCATTTGGCTGATGTTTTACATGGTGTGTGCTTCACACAGGCTAAATACTTCTGGAGTTGTTTCAGATAAAATAGTTCAGCTGTTTCCAGGAAGGGCTAACAAAACTTATTTTGCTTTGCCTATGTATATTCATAAGAGGCAATTCTGGTTACTTCTCTCCAGTTTCTGGATTAGAAACACAAACAATTCAGATCATTCCGTCCACAATTAATAAACTAATTTACTACTGTATTTTTACCACTACTTTACTTAGGAATTTTTTATAATGAAATATCAAGGAAGCAGCTTGATGATGCATAAAAACCAGCAAACCCCAACCTTCCCTTCCCTTCCCTTCCCTTCCCTTCCCTTCCCTTNCTTCCCTTCCCGTTTAAATAATTTGGAAGGAATAGGATTTTTGAACAGTTTTCTCAGCATTGGTTCCAGAACAAAACACATGCTGGATATCCATATATGTGGATACAATCTATTTTCCAGGTACCTTTACCTATAATTAAATACACAAAACCCAAAAAATATTTGAGGATCAAAATTTCTGATTATATATTCGCCCTGTATGACACCTCTATGAAAAATACTTCTATTTACTGGATTCTCCCATTGCCACAAAGTCTTACTGCCTACTCATGCTCAGTATTTTGCATACCAAGACCCTTGGGGCTGTTTTATGGAAAAGTCCTTCCTAACCAGTGGTTTCTCAGAAGGTATTGTCACATAGGATTGTTTTGTCCCAGATGTTAGCCTTTGTTTTTGCAGGAATTAATTAATAGTTTGCCACAAACTTTTTCAACCTGTTAACACCACAGCCTTACTCTCCAGTATATCAAATGTTTCCCAGTTTGGAATCAGCTATGAGCTTTTAAAAGACCCCTTCTGTCACATCACTCTGGTTCTCTATTGAAGGTGTTTAACATCACCAGCACCCTGAGCAGTGCCATGGTAACTGGGCATCAGCTTATCTTCCTGCTGCTGGTCACAATCTCATTAGTTAAGATTGTTTCCTACACCCCATTCTTTGTTTTACTATCAAAATCACAGCTCTGTAATTTGACTGCAAGGATACACTGAGTTACTAAATGGAAAGCCTTTCTGGCATCAGGATAAATAATATCCACAGTACTTTCTTCTTCCATTGAGGCAGTTGTCCCATCAGAGAATCAAAAACCCCTTGATCAGTCCTGGGGATGTAATTTGCTAGAAGGGCAGCAAAACTGATGTACGTTACATATATCAAATCTAATTACACATTATGGTAGTTTCCATTGAACAATCAGAGAATGCTCTTCTAATATTCCTTTATAATGACAGTTNGCCTGCCGGTCATGTCCAGGCTGCCTTAGCTCAGGGGATGGGCCAGCTCCTGGCCGTGAAGGAATTTGCCATCCCTGAATTAAAAAAAAAAAAAAAAAAAAAAAAGAAAGAAAAAAAAAAGAATCCATACAAAAGTTTAAAAGTACATTATTGAAAACATTTTCTAGAACTCCTCAGATTAATTTAAAAGGTATGGCTATTACCTGAAAGGATGATATAACTACCCTCTTTTATATTCCTTTGAAATAAAAGATTCTTAATCCTCATATGTCTGTCAATTTTAGAATGCTAGCAAAAGATAATTTTTCTTAGTTCATATTTCAAATTTAGGCATCACCTAAAATGCTAATTAATTCTAGCCATACCACACTAGAGAATGGACTATAAATTTAGACAACATGGGTCCAAAACAAAATGCATTCTCTAGATCCCAATGTTTATGTGGATTACTATTACTTTTCAGTATTAGTTATTATAAATATTATGCTGCTATATATTATAAATATTATTGCTTTTGAATATTAACTTTGTTTATTATTATTTTAATAATATTAGAGCACAAGTGTTTCTGTTCATTACTATCAATATTACTATAAACTGGTGTTGATAGTGAGAGCTATTTACAGGTATTTTAAGAAGCCTCTAGACTTTGTGAGATATTATAGGATTATAAGTCTTGTAAGTATTTTAGTCAAAGTTCAGAAAAATAGAGAAATATCAAAAGAAGAAACAAAATTTTCATTGCAAGAGCGTGCAGAAGCAAGAAATTCTTTGTACTGATAAATTCTTCACACAGAAGATTAATGAACTCCTCAAGTGTACATACAATGCCCATTACATAGCCAAACGCCAGGTGAGACCCCTCTCCCAAATCTCTTTGATGTCTCATCTATTCAGAGACAGGATGAGGAGCTCTTAACCCACTCATGGAATGAAATGCACTGTGTGCACACAGTCTGAGATCCATAATACCATAATACCAAAAGAAACCATCATTACAGGAAGAACTTTTGGTTACTGATAGGACGGCTCAGAAAACAGATTTTTTCAGTTGATTGCAGTAAAAGACACTGTCAGAGAACTGCTGCACTTCAAATCTTATTATGTATTTACTGTGCAAATAGGCGTTTATTCCTTGTATGAAGACGTTTTATATGTCCTGTATGCATGAATTGTTTTTACTATGAGTGAGATATTTTGAGCTTTCAACCTGCACTCAGTCAAGAATTTCAATTTTTAGCTATTCTTTGAAAATATTGGATAAAAGCCTCAGGAATCTTTTGAATGAAAAGTGCTGTGTAAATGTGAGCACATTCATATGCTTTTATAAGCATATTACAAATGATAAGAAATGGTAATTTCCTCTCTGCATTTCATTATTATTTTACTTAGGCGACCATGCCTTTTTAAAAATTAACTTCTGACCATTAATGTGAAAGTAATATTAAAACCAAGTTTGCTAGTAGTTTGCCTTGTTATATGATGGCCTTTTGACTTTGCCTTAGTCTCTCATTGAACTTTGTGAAAATTTAGATAGTTTTAAAATTTTAAAATATTGTTGCACAAAATAATGATTTCCTACTAAAATTTGAAATTAAGTTTTCATATTTCATAAAAGAGCTTATCTTATTTTTATGTCTTATTGCTCAGGGATCAATCTTATGTCGTTTTGATAACAGTTGGAATTAACTGAATGGAAACTGTTGCTCAGGACACTTGACCTCAACAATTCTCAGAGGATTTTTTTGGTTTTGTTTCTGACAAACTTTTGCATTGCTAAAGAGGTAGAAAATGGAGAAATTTCTGTATCACAAACTGTGTGATTCTAGATGGTTTCTGAAAGTCAGTGACAGGAACAAAATTATTTATTTGCACACTACAGTTATCAAATAGTACTGTGATCAAAAATTTTGAACGGTTGTCTTTTCAAGGGCAAGCCCACTGAAGATAAATATTTTGAGTTGAAATAGGTTGTAATGCATCTGGCCTTTTACCTGGTGTAGCAAATTCAAATATAAAGATATACCATTTCCCTGTGTTCATCAATTATTTAATGAATATAGAATTTTTATATCCACAGTCATTGCTTGGCAGCAAAACATTCAAACACTCACTTAATAGAAATTTTATTCATTCTAAAAGATTTGCAACTGCTCCTAATTCTGCTGATAGCCAAGGTATTTAGAACAGAAGATGTTTATCTTGCTTATCTCTCACATGGTAGTAGACTCAATCATCTGGATAACTCAGATAACATTCTTATATCAAGCTTTTAAAAAATTACTAATTATCTCTGATGAACCCATGGTAAATACATACATATACTGGTTTTTGGGTTTTGGGTTTTTTTTGTTTGGGTTTTTTTTTTTTTTTTCCATCTTATTTTTCAGTATAGATTGCTGAGCAATCTTTCTCTGAAGGTCAAGAGACAGCTTCAGAGCTTCAGATCAGAGACTGTAAATTTGCTAATAAATTCTCAGGATGCTAGTTAAAAATAGTTACAATTAATTTTAGTGTGAAAAGAACAAGTGAGAAACAAGTCTTAAGATCATGTGGGGAAATCAACAGTTTAACACATAGAATAAAAATTAAAAGGAGGTCAATATAAAAAGTACATGAAAAGGAGAAAAATATAATGCAAACTAGATGGAAAATATTGTTCAAAACACATTTATTCACACTCTGTAGAGAGGTTTACCACTGCCGTTTCTATTCATCAGTATTTTAATGTATAGCAAACTGTTCATATAATGGAGGCTGGATTCTTAGGTTCCAAGCTTAAGCCACATGACATGGAGAGAATATAGATCTGGAAGGAGAGATTAGTTTACAGAAGTACTAGTTTTTCCTCCTAATCACTTTGTGAAGTTGTAGATGAAAAGACAAAAGAAAGTATTTTTTTTCCTTTGATCTAAAAAAAAAAAAATCAGCAGGAAAAAAAATATACACACAAAATTATGTCAGCAGTTGCAAAATTTAGTAATTTTCTTCTAGAGCTGGGATCATGGTGTTCCCAAAAGCTGCTTCCAGCCTAAAAGAGTTGAGCTGCTAGACAATACAGATAGAAATAACCTGTGATTCAAAATGCGAAACTGATGTGGGGGCTTTGAATTTTCTCTGAGGGAATCTCTCTCTAAGGAGTATAGAATGTCTTGGAAGACTTATCTCCTTCAAACAAATTTAGTTCATGATTTCTTTATGCTGGAATGTTCTTAATATCAACAAATGTATGAATTATTGATCAAACTTCCATCATTATAAGTATATTCCAAACCCCATCTTCCAACCTTTGACACTCAGAGAAATAATTTACTGAGAACATTCTCTTTTGAAGAGATTTATTTTAGTGCAGCATATCACATAAATATAGACCTTATTTTATATCTTTCACTCAGCATTACCTATATGTAAGGATTAACACAATATTGAATTTTGCATCACACTTTCTTGGATTAAAGGGGAAAGTATTTGGAAACTCCTAGAAGAGAGTGTTATAAAATTATACAAAGGAATATGCATATTTAGATGTTTACTTGAGAAATATATTTTTGTTGCAGCAAAGAACTCAGTTTTGGATTGAATTTTCATAACATTCAATAAAACTTTTAATTTTTTTAATAAATTTACAATTTATAAATGCAAGAAGCAAGTATAATTTCACATGTTATAGCAGTATTATCCAGCTGACATACAAGAAGACCTGGATATTGACAAAAATGTTTGAAATAATGTGCATGGTTTTGATCAACACTTTTAATCCAGCTTCATAAAGAAAAGTCTGGATATGATATATTTTGGATGGATAAGAATTTTTTTAACTGGGGGTAAGGCTTTTTTATATACATGACTTTATTATCAAATTGTTCACATTATCTTTTGTAAATATCTGAAGGCAGAGAGCAGTGACAGTAGCTTCAGATCTACAGAAGCAATTTAATCACGTGGATTGAGAACAACTAATTAAAAAAACTTTATGGTAGATGAGATTTTATTGAATAGAATTTTATTATTCATTTTTCATAAAATACACATTCAGTGCAGCTACAACTGCTACCTCATTGTCCTGGTTTTGGGAAGGGAAGTTGCTGAGGGCGTGTGGATGGAACTGTATCTGATAGGACCTCAGGTCAGTGCCAGGGGAGCAAATGGACTTTCCCTTTCAGTGGAGAAGGTGGAAAGTCCAGTATGTTTGTTTATGTTCAGGGGTTTTCCTGTAAATAATTTCTTGGTCTCAAACTTTTTGCTATTAATATTGTTGTCATTACTGTTCATTTCCTTATGGTCACTGCTGTTTCTGTAAATTGTTCATATCTCAACCAGAAATCTTCAGCTTTTGTGGCTCCAGTGGAACAGAGAGGGGAATGTCATGTGGTCTTTTAGTTGGAGTACTAAAATAAAGAATGCCATTCCTAAACAATGATACTCAAAAAATCTGATTTCAAAGGTATCACATAGAGAAATTCAAGGATCTTCCAGCTTTCCTGAGATTCTGCTGAAAACAGTATAAGAATACTTGTTCAAAAACTAATGTGTCGGGGTGTTGCTTTCTGGGTGTGTTTTGTTTTCATGTATTTCTTGGTTTTGTTTTGTTTTGCGTTTTTAGTTTTTATAACAGTATTTCAGATAAAAAAAAGGAAAGTGAAAGTAAAATTTGCAGCTTGAGTAGTGAAAGGAGCAGTACTTGAAGAAGACATTGGAAACCAACACCAAAAATATAAAACATACAACTAAAACACACACAGACACAAATCCCAAGCATCCATCCATCTAATAAAGTACAGTTTCTGAACAGTTCAGATTTCAAATTACTCAGTAGTGAAAACAGTGTTCAGAAGTAGTTTTCTTCCACATAATTACCTTGGCAGCAGGGAAGCTATTTAGTCGGAGCTTTGAGAGAAGTTTAACATAGAACTTTGAACTGCCTAAATTGTTCTATGTTTTGATGTGATGAGAATTTTTAATCAGTAGTTTATTAATATGTAGAGTCGTTGCCCTGATATGCTTCTAGAGATTAATATTAGAGTTAATGCGTGTCACTTTATCTTCATTCTTGCAATTAGGGTGTGTGATCTTTGGAGAATGTAGGGTTTTGGGTTTTTTTCTATTTCAAGTTTGATACCATTCTTAGTGTATTGAATGAAATAAATACAATTTTTTTTTCCCATTGGCTTCAATTACTGAACACTGAACCCTGCTGCTTAATCTTTTCTGAAGTTTCATCCAGAAGCTTTTCTTGTACAGAAAAGAATCCATCTCATACCAAAAATTATTTGCTTACGTATTATCCATGTCTGAACAACCATTAATGTTAACAAATGGAGGAAGGTATATCTAAAAATAAAGCACAAAAGCCTAAATATGTTGTTGCATAATGGAAAACCACATTGAGGTAAAACCATTTACAGCCCTAAAAAAACTTTAGATATGTGGAGAAGCTAATGTGAGGAATACTTTGAACTTTAAACTTCAAATACTTTGGAGATTTTTGAACTCTTTCCTGCCCTTCATACATGTGAAGCAAATCCTTATAATTCTGGAGAGCTGGGGAAGGAAAATAAAATTTAAAAAAATAGGAAATAAATTGAGTACCACTAAGAACAAAATAAATATTAATGCACCCAGATGAATAAATATTCCCCAAATGACCCAGTCTCACACCTAAGTCCTTTCTAATCTTTAATGATTTTCCCCTTTCTCAGAAGTGAATCAAATTTCCAAAATTATTAGCCCTTTTGCTGATATGAAGAGTTCTTTAAGGTCTGTTGAACATGCATAATCAACTGGATTTTCTCTGGAGCTGGGAGTTATATCAAATCCCTGAACACTAGGTCACCCAGTAAATTTCCCTTACTATTTCTATCTCTACATATTTAGGAAGTGCAGCAGGACAGTCATATTAGTATAGAGCACGACCACAATTTTTAGCAGTTCTGTGAAAGCTACATGCAACATACTCAAATGAATTAAAGAAGGAACTTACCCACTCCCAAATTAATGGTTCAGCCTCACACTACAGTTTTATATTAGTAATTTTCAGTCCCTATAAAGATCTATCAAGCTAGCAACAAAGAAAGTACATGCAGTATAGCAAAGAACATCATCCTTTGAAGCTATCAGAATATTACATTAACGTGCAGTTCTTTTCCAATTTCAGCAGTGTTTATAGGTGTACTTAAACTGAAGGATTAGGATAATTTCCTGAGTTTCAGTGTCACTCAAGACATCAAAAATGTCTTAGCCTCCACCAAAGAAAAGGATTAAATATGTCTCTGCTGCTTCTGGCTTATGTTTGTTTAATGATTTCTTAAGGATCTCCCATAATGAGCACTCTACAACTTCTCAGGCAATCCCTTTCTAAGCCTCACGAGCATTAGCAATAGAAAGCTTTTACCCCTAATGTTTTATTTATAGGTATCTTTTCTGTAGTTTAAATCTATTTTTTGTCTTTTGTCTATCTTTTTGTCTTTTTCACTATAAATATGAAAAAATGAGCCATTCACACAAACCTTTTACATGCTTCAGAGCAATTATAATATCCCTCCTTGATCTTCTTTAGGTAACAGTTTTCAAGACAGCATGTTTTGATCATTTTTATCAATCTCTTGTGCAATTTTCTTAGTAAATCCCATTTTTCTATATTACTTTTTTTGTGTCTTACCAATACTGAAGAAAGCAGAAAGATTACTGTGTGTTCCTGCATACTGTACTGTTGTTTACAAAGCCCAGCATAGCTTTTCAACAACATAATTTCATTTGTCAGCTTGTTTACAGATTTGATCTGCTCTAAGTATTGGATTCTACTTAGCTAATTTTTCACCATCTTGTGTTTGTTCAAAATCTTCCTTCCCACATGTGATATCTTGCATTTTTTCTTTCTATTGAATAAAATAATCTATTACATGCATCCTTGTGTTTGGTCTTGGTTTTATTTATTTCTTCCCTTCTGCTTGCCTCCTCCCATCTAATGCTGTTACTTTCTGATGCAAAAGAATTAGGATTTGTCCAGTCTTATTCTTAATTGTTCTTGTTCTCTATTTTCTTTTCCGACGTTCCTTGTCACATTTAAAATATTTAAAAGTGAGGTGTCTTTTTTGTTGTTAT
>VWZN01021044.1:44960-55900 GCA_013396955.1 Regulus satrapa | reverse complement strand
AAAAAAAAAAAAAAAAAAGAAAAAAAAAATTTCCACAACCTAACAATCCCCAAACCTGATATTCCTCCACAGGACATCAGACACATTAATCCCTGAAACATAATTAAAGCTTTCAGGGCAGATGATTAACAGCTGTATCAAACAAACTGTTGGACCCCTGTGTATCAGTTAAGAAGAATTTCATGTCTTCTCTTAATCTTGCCAAGCACTTGCTAGATAAGCACAGGGTATTAGATTCACCTGTTACTATTTCTGTAATTCATGATGTTATCGAAATTGTTTTCTCCTAGGAAAGCACCTGCATGAGACAGTTTTATATCCCATTTCTTCAGGCTTTTTACAGTTTTATTTTACTTTTTGTCTTGAGCACCTGCTTAGGATATTCATTCACTCTCACAAAAGAGATAACTTCTCTATTATTGCTTGATGTTTGAGCACCCTTCTTAAGAACAGAGAAGGCAATTTAAAGTCTCATTATATCTGTTATTAATATTTTTACGTATGTCACACTGGGCACAAAAGCATAAGGAGAACATTTAGTCTGTCACAAATCCATCCTTGAGAAAATAGCTTTGACCTAATGGCATCCAAGCTGAAAAAGGAAAAGCAGCATTAAATATAAAAGAGGCAACACTACTACTGGCACCTCCTCTGCTGTGGTGGGCATCACCTTGTTCACATTTCTGAAAAATTATCACTAATATAACTTCATTTATTCACTTGTGCACCTCAGCTATGCCTGTCTGAAAAATGAAATATCATGGTTCTATCAGGTGTCCAGCTCTATTTTTAAAAATATGTTGAAATTTTTTAACTTGTGCAAGTTCGGTAAATATTTTGGCTGTGTGTTGAGAAGGGTTGGACTTAATAACACATTTCAAAAGAAACCCTAAAAACTACAAAGACATCTTAGCCTCTCCTTCTCTCCTGTCCCTGTCCTGTCACAGCTTGGTTCTGTTACAAGAATGACTTTTAATAGAAGGCCGTGGTGCCACTGGCATCCACAGCAGAATAAATACAAATATTTTTCCATATACATCACCCCAGATCCCTGTGGCTAATCTTTGGATGAGGATCTAATCAAAAGTTTTCTATTTTTGGGCCAGCAGAAGAAAATTTGTAGCCAATCTGTAGGCTGCATTCTTTCACTTCGCTTTGTGAGACATAAAAATGGCCCTTCTTATTTCAGATTCTAATACTGTTCTGCAGTAACTCTACCCCCAGTCCCAGTGGGGATGTATTCAGCAATTACACCATGTATTTGAAAGTGCATCCATTTGTGTGCCTAAGAGTACCACGGCACTATTGTTAACCACAGATGTGTCAAAATCTAGGGTCTTTTCGTTAGTCAGAGAATTTACTTTATGGCACATTGGGAATCACAGCAGGCAGCTTTTTTTATTGCTCTTTTTTTACCTATTTCTATGAGTGAAACTTCTTCACTCTGTAGGCTTTATGTCCTGTAAAGTGCAGTATCATAGAGAGCATGGCAAACCATCAATTAATTATAAATAAAAATATACAGTGTAAATAAAAAACCACAAGGATATAAATTAATGATTTAAAATTATTATGAACTGGGGGACATAGGTAAGAGGAACACAGAAACTAGAAGTGCAGGGTTATTCCTGTACTGTTTACTTTCGTGGATACCACAAAATGTTCCTGGTACTCTACAGGAAAATATCATATGCAAGCACAATAAAATGCTACTGCAATATTCAAGCTTTCCAAAGAAGGTCAAGCACAAACGCCTTCTACCCAAACCAGATGGTTTTAATTATTAATCCTTATTCTATGTTAAATATTTTAAAAACTATAGAGCTGGCGAAGAGTGTTATCTAACTGGTCTGGGTTCTGGGTTTTTTGTTTGTTTTGGGCTTTTTTTAAATTGAAAAAATACAGCTTTAAAATAGTCACAAATTCTAACCTGTGTTGGTGCTTCTGACAGAAGATTGGGTTTTTTTCTTTGAGAGTAAGGCTTACAAAAGTATGATATTTTAACTGTGTTTTCTTCTTGTTCCTTTGGCAAGGCTTCCCATCCTGAGCACTCCTCAGAGTGCTCAGTAGCACTCCCACCCAAGGGAAGCCTTGTCACGCAACCACTTACAAAAAAATAGCCTTTTATTCCTCCTCAGACTGCAGCCATTGCCCGGAGCCCTGAATGCAAAATAAAGGTGTGATCAGTGTCCTGCCAAGCAGCCAGGGGTGTGTTCAGCTGCCTCTCCAGGTGCTGGGGGATAAATGGCCATTACCTCTGACTGAAGGATTTTGTGAGGTGGACTCTGCTACAAGCTGCCCGAGGCCATAAGGAAAGCAACACATCCACAATTACCCTGTTGGGATGGGGAAGGAAACAACCCCTCTCTGCTGTAGCAGAACAGCAGAATGCATCTCATTTTCTGGCACCACCTGGAGGGCTAGAAGTTTTGAAGCACAGCAAAGCTTTGAAACCTATGGAACAGAGTTTAATGCACCTGTGTGTCCTGAGACATTGCAGTTCCTTGCTATTTATAAAATGAAAATGTTAATTGTAACATATCCTACCCATTCTGACTGGTATAACAGAGCTGCAGAGACAAAAAAAAAATCTTTATTCTCCCACTTTTATCTCCTCTACCTCCAAAATTGAGAAAGAAATTAGGTTTTTTTTTTCTACAAAGGTGAAGGCTGTCCCCATGCCTGCTGCACCCTCCTTTCCCCGGGATGCAGTAAAAACTATGGCCACAGCCTTGTCCCAAGCATATGCTCTGTTATTAGGGGAATATGAATGCCTAAGCATTATTTGAACTTGCAAATGAGCAGATATAAAATTCTGCAAAATGAATCAGTGATGATGGAGAGGACGGAGAAGTCACAGTGAGACTGAGTGTTCCACACAAAAGTACAGACAGCTGAAGAACGCCACAACTGGGAACCATTACAGTTGTTTTACTGCCAGCAGTGATAATTTTTCATGGTAAAGGCATCACAAAGCTCGGTGCCCTCTCTGCTAAGGGTTTTTAAATGCAGAATCTTTACAGGGAGCAGAACAACTGCTACAGAAGAGGAAACAGCTACAAAGAGCCTTGCTTTTAGGGAGACTCCACTGAAAACAGAATTTTTATTGCTCCATAAAACTTGGGACTCGTTAGTCCTTGCAGTGTTGATGAAAATACTGCCCGGTCATTTCTCTGGGGAATATGCATTAATCCATGAGACTGTATCACATCTCTGAGTGAGAGGCTGATGGTGGCAGAGAGACAGCAGCTCCTAGGAGCCACAACTCCAGGTGACAGAGTTATCTCGGAGCCTAAATCTTGTCAGCAGCAAAGGAGATGCTGCAATTACTGCCAAGCAAACAAAGACAACTTTTAAGCTCATGGAAGTTAACATGGCTATAAAAGTCAATATATTTACAAAGGGGAGATGCAGAAAGAGATATAAAGAAAAGCCAGAGGGAGTATCAAACAAATTACGCTTCAATTTTTATCCTGATGGGGATCAGTTACAGTAACACTGGGGTTATTTAAAGCTCTAAATACTGCTGTCACTTCCAATTGCCCTGACACATCCAGATTATACTCAATAAAATATTTTCCATGCCTGAATATTTCAGTTCAAGCTTGCTGCATGGTTAGAACAAGCTGCTCCTTGGCTCCATATGCTTTATTTCACTGCAGATTTCTACTGTAGATCTGCATAGCATTTTCCCCAAAACACTGGAATTACATATTCCAGAAAGGGACAGAATTAACATGAGAAATTTTCTGTTACCACTGTATGTAGGGGGAAAAAAAAGGGAATTGATGAAAGGCTTGTTTATCTAACCCAGCATGACCAAAAGAATTCAACATAGGTAAGCCAGCAGAAAGTAGAAAAAATAAATAAAATAATGTTGGATGTGAGCCAGCTAGCCTTATTTTGAAAACATAGAGATGTCTGAAAAGTTGTGGATATACTTTCATTTAATTCCTGTTTTTAATTTTCCTTTAGAAGTATTAGAAGCTGTTTATTTTGAATAGGCTAAAAAGCAGTACCATATGTTTTTAATCATTTCTCAAGGAGTTTTTTTGCTTTGGAACTTTCCAGTGTGGTGGGCATGGCAGTGTGATGGGGAAAGGATTTCACTCAGGATGTGGGAAGATACCCTCAGGGCAGAGCAGCATCACCTTCAAAACTATCAAGCAGTAACATTGCGGAAAAATGAGAGGACTTCACAGGTCTTTCTGTGGTTATTCAGTTCATTCCTACATGACTTTTGATGTTATTTTGAAGATAACAACCAGACATTTCCCAGATTTTGAATCTTACTCTCTCCCTCTCTTTTTCCCCACTCTCTGAGACATGGTATTATTTGGGACACAATTCTAGAAATATTAAAAAACACCCCTGAATGTGCTGGGGAATTCCAGTGACATGAGGAAAGCTTCATGCCATTGGCAGATAAAATTTCATTTTCTTTTTTGTCAAGTCATTTTCCTACTTTGGATTTACTAATAAAACTTTTGTGCTGTAATTTGGGTTTTTTTGGTTTTGTTTTTTGGAGGGATTTTTGTTTGTTTGTTTGTTTTTATTTTTGTTTTTTTTAAAGAATCATGCAAAACTAAAGCACTTGTGGAGGACTTTTTTTACTATTAATTGTGAGGGCAAAACAAATGCTCCTGTTCACACTGGTCCAGTTTCACATTCCTTTTGGATGCATAGAAACCTTAGTGCATTGCCTGGGTATGGAGAAAACCAGCAAATTATTTATCCTCTGTGTTTGTTCACCCTTCTTTTGCTGCCTTTTTTCTGACCCATAGTTAAGTATCTTGATATGGTTTGGGGGTATTTTTGAGGGAGAGGGTGTGGCTGAACAAAAATCTTCTTGTTCCAGCAATGTCCACAGCCTCCAGCATGATTTAATGCAGCCGTGTACAAAATTAGAGTGCTGTAACTGTTCTGCTGGGTTTTATAAATCTCCTTGTGCATGGAACCTCTTCTACCAATAATCTATTTTTAATGGAATTCTGCTCACCAGTTGATTGCAGGTGCTGATCTGCTAAAAAGAAAACAACTTTCCAACACCCCAGCACCAGGAGAAGCAGCAGCATCAGACACCCCTTCACCTCAGACAACAGAGCATCTTCAGGAGAGGGAGTCTCAGCAAATTCCAGCTGCAGAAATTCCTCAGGCAGCACTGAAACACCACAGTCCAACTGTGAGCCAGGGAAAAGCACCATCTCCCTTATCCCACTGCGTCTGCCATTTCCATCAGTTACCTTTACACAGCCACATGTACATAAATATTTTTTTAAATACTGCTTGGATAAATTTTGCATGTATTCTATACTTCTCAGGTACCTGAGCTGCTGCCTTGGGAGATGCTGATAGAAAAATGGATGCCATAAAATCCTTTTAGATTTCCAATAATTTCACAGGTCATTTAATGTATACTTTTGATTAATTTATTCTCAAAAGAATAAATTAATAACCCCAGATATAAATATTTGCTTTAGGTAAGATCACAAATGGGGTTTTTTTCTAGCTTTTTTAACCAAGCTGCAAGCAGGAACAGCTCCAAGTTATATTTCTGATCATGCTAAGGGACAGTTTTCACTCCACAGGTGATACCAGAAGCAGGCTATTACTCTTTGCTACTTTTTGGTTAGACTGGTTGAATTTCCTGCAATTGCTTTGCTTAGAAATACAGAAAACCATTTTTATATTCTAATACCTCCTCTTAGAGAAATCCATGCTATTCATTCTCAAAATTATTACCAAAACATCTTGGCAGTAAACTGTCTGGACTGAAATAGTTTAGACAGGCATTATCCTGATAATTCTGATATTAAAATTATTTATTTTGGGGTTCTAAACTTACTTGGGGGTGCAGCCCAAGAGTTTAAGTCCTTGAATACTGAAATTCATAGAAGAATACAGGACACTACACCACGGTACTTTGAATATTTTCAGGAGGACTCTGTGGCTCTGTCCCAGTGAAATGCACCTGCTAACGTGTTGCTTTAGTGACTCTAATTAAGTGTATATCGATCTATACATTGCCAAATTATCTTCCAACCTCCATTATGGCTGTAAAATTAAAAAACCATTACAGCTCACTGCAAGTGACAGCATCTGCTTTCAAATTAAAAGATTTCATGCTAAATGAGGGGTTGTGCCAATTACCATCCACTTCTTTGTCTGCTTTTTTAGAACATCGAGCTAGTCTCTTAACCACACCAACTTCTTCCCTGCAGATTTTAATTGATGGTTCCATCCTCTAATTACCTGACTTCAGCAGAGTCCGGGCTGGACTTGTAATATCATTTCAGTATTTGTTTTTAATTAGTCCAATTATTGGCAATTGACCTCCACTTCACAGCATTTAAATCAGCTCTGGTTGTTTCCCTTCTGGGGCTGGTCAGGCGAGGACCTGAGAGCCTTTTGATGCCTCCCTGCATTCTCAGCCCTAACTCCTGCAGGGAGGCTCCCCCGGAGCCCTCCCCATCCTCCCACAGCTCCAGGCTTCCCAGGAAAAGGCTCCAGCCCTTGCTAGGCATAGGAAATAGGAAAGTAGAAATATCTACATTTAATAATGAGCCTTTCTCCATCGCTTTAAGCTCTTACAAGCAATCACTGCTGAGAGCAGAGGGTACCTGCAGCTTGGCCGATTCTCTTAAGCAGATGTCTGAAAGCTTTTGGCATTATCCTGTTGCCTAGAAAGCTTGTAAATGAAGGGAATTTTGTCTGCTGTGTGATGGCATGAACTTTCTGTTCCTTCCAGTCCTGCAGCTGATGTGGAAATAAAAGTTCACAGAACGCTCACCAGCAGTCCCACATCATGCTTTTTTTGTAAATAATTCTGTAAATACAAGAGTTCTGAGAGTTAGGGAGGGCGTTTCCCCTTAGCTCTCCCTCTCTGCCAATGGATTTGTCAGAGCAGAGCCCCTCTGACAGAGCTCAGCTGGGGTCAGCAGCCTCAGAAAACAGAGAGAGCTTGAGAACTGGGCTGTGGAGGGACTTGACAGCTGGCCTGCAAGTCAAACAGAATTAGCAGAAGAAACAGCATTGATAAATTCAAAGTATATCCATAGCTAGGAAGAAAACAAGGTTGTTAGCATGGAAACTGATTTTAAAAGATTCATGAAAAATTCTTGTAGCTAGACTACATGCAAAGGTAAATGTGTGTGCGTGCCTTATTAACTTTCTGCAAAACTTTTCCCAAGAATATTTGCATTAATTGCTTTGCACCAAGGAATATAATAAGCTATTGGGATGCAGTTAATGACTCAGGATCACGCTTTGGTGGGGTATATAAATTGTAGATCCCACAGAATAAAGAGGGCACCATTGTTGTACTGCTCAAGGGTGTGTGTGTGTGTGTGTGTGTGTGTGTGAGGTCTGACTGTGCAGAGGGCTGAGGATGAGCCAGAGGGGATTCTCTGCTGTCCAAGGGGGAACAGAATTTGCTTGGGTACAATCCTCTGCCAGGCTTTTCTACCCCACTCTCCCCTGTTAGAACCCTGGGCACAAAAAATTCCAAGCTTTCTATGCTAACAAACACTAACCCCCAAGAAAACACTACATTTAACGTCATAATCTCATTGTCAAAAGTACTGAACACTCCTATTTGAGAAACAAGCTTACAGGCAAGCATATGAATAGGTTGTTTCTTTTTAACTCAAATATCATGAAAATAGAACAATTAAATGCTTGAAATCCAGTGCATGCAAAATCAGGGCACTTCTGAAAACACATCCATGACAAAATTACATCCCTTTTATTGCTTGAGCTGCTCATCTCTAAAACCAAGAATTTCACAACAGGATTTCTCACCTTACTAAATTGATAACAAACCCAATGCCAGTGCAAATGAAGAGAGCAAATAAAACTGATCTCACTCCTGCAAAGACCTATGAAGTCCTGCTGGGATATGGCTTTGACTTTTTTTTATAAATGGCAACTCTAAGTAATCCTTCTCACAACATTTTTGGGAATACACTACAACACCTTAATCAATTTTGTGTAGTGGAACTCCAGCATAAAATCAGAGCAGTCTTTTCTCCTTAAAATGAAATAAATAGCATTTCTGTAGCTCCTGGGGAAAATAATCATTAGACTCATTCAGCACACACATTTCTTGTATAATAATGCAAAATAATGAGGAAAAATAAAGCAATTCAACAATTTAGTCCACTGGCTGTGAGCAGGGGAAAAGGTAGAGAAAAAGTACCAATTTTCTGTTGACTTTTAATAGAGGAGTGCCTATTTCTACACATGCCTTTGAAAAATGTTTCCTCCAGATAATTTACAAAATCATACTAAATCAGTTCTGAAATTGGAAATAAATGGCTGCAAAAATGTCTCAAACATTTAATAATAGATCTGATGAATGACAATACAGCCATCTCTCAGACAGCATGAAATACAAAATTTGGTACTCAACAACATTATTTTCAGGTCTGGATTCCAAAAATATGTGTATTTATTTTAAAAAGTTGACTCCTTTCCAGTGCACAGCTCAGAGTAAATGCCAGGGAAAACTCAAGAACTCTGAGACCTTGTGAACATATGAGCAGTTGCACTGGCAGGCATAATTGTTTTCTGATGCATAGCTGGCTGCCATTTAGCACATGCCCTGGTAGAAAAGGTCACTGCTTACAAAAAATAAATTCCTCCCATCTTCCATGAAAGCAGGCAGCTTCCATGCCAGACAGCAAAACAAGGTGCTCATACATTATTTTCTGAAGCAGGTTGCCTTCAGTTCCACCATGCGGAGCTGTTCTTAAAATTGACAATATTAATTACCCAGAGCATGAGTGACAAGAAAACCAACCCCAGAATGAACAGGTTTCAGTTGTTCCTGAACCCGAGTCAAGCATGTTTTTACTCAGTTTCAGAAGTAGCTGATCAAGTCAGCACATCAGTTTATGAGGCAAGAACCCTGTACCCTGGATACATATGAAAATTCTGAGGCGTTAAAATTAATTGTGGTTTGGTACTACAAAGTGTGGCAGGTTTAGAAAGAGGTCATAGGTTGCCTGAAAGTAAAAAGGTGAGTATCACCTCTTATTGCACCACCAGCATTATAAAGCTTTAATTAAGCAATAATAAAATAAGCAAATAAATAAGCAATAATCCAATAAAAATGTAATTTCTATTATAAGCACAATAAATAAATAATATTTATTAATGCCTTATTAAGCACCACCTCACCTCAGACAACTGCTTTGGATGAGTGAAAACTCAGCAAATGCTACAACTGTGGTGTTGAGACACTTTCACAAAGGCTTTTGACACAGACACAGATATGAAATATAAGGTTTGCCTGAAAAGAATCTCTACTGAGGGACAGAAAGAAGGGTTTAACCTCACTGAAGTGAGAAGGTATTTTCTAAACAGTCAAGTGGGAGAGAGAGCTCCTGGTGAAATAAAGCACACTTACAAATTTACAGAAGGGAAAATACCTGTCCTTTAGGACAGAGAAAGTCACTGTCTTGTCTCTGCAAGGGCTTGAAGGACTCAGGTATGAAAAATTAATTTTGCCTGTACCCAAGCCTGCCTGTAATTTTGTCCAGAACTTTGTTTTTTTTCAGTTAAGTTGCCATCCCTGTCTTTTTGAAAACTTTGTTGTGCTGGAGCCATCATTTGCTATTTATTTTATTATTTTTATTATTTTATTATTTATTTATTTATTACCTTATTAACTCACGTTACTGTGTCTTTGCTGTTGCACTGAGAATGCTCCAGCCACATGCAGAACTTTTAGGTTTTGCCTCCCAGAGCATTCTGTTTGCTACAACCCAGAGTTTAGCCCATATCACTGACACTTATCACTCCTGTCAGCAGATAATTGATTGACTGTATGATTTTATCTTTAATATGGCTCTTAGATAATCCCAGTATTCACTACAATCTCAGGGTCAAGGGCGTATCTGTGCTCTTCTTCTCCACAAGATATGAAATAATTTCTTGAGACTCTTCTAAAAAGAAAACATAAAATATATTCCCATAAAACCTGTCTAAGAAAGCTTTGAACAATCACAGTCCCACCTTTGGTTTTCTTCCCCTTTCCTTAGTTTTCTGTGACCTTTTCTGAAGTCTTCCCAAATTCATTCTGGCTCCACTCTTCTGACTCCATGGGATGTTCATCACTTTCCTTAATGACCAAACAGAGATGAGAAGAATAGCAATGTGCTTAATGTTCAGCAGGAATTTATAACTACACCATCAAGTCAGTCATGACCTTACAAATTTCCATCAGGAGCTCCCTGGGACTTACAAAAGAATTCATATTCAAATACATTGTCTATTATGTTGTCTCCTTCAAATATTTTGCTACCCTTGCTCAGCTGTTAAATTTTACTGTTATTTAAGTAGCAAGTAAAAGACAATCAATTTCAATATTGACTCAAAACAGAAAAGTACTATTATTGCAGGTTTTTGTGGACACAGTTTAGTAACCCCACAGCCTTTAAACACTGCATCACAGCTGCATTATTTGGAGATGGCATTTCCATGTGGTAGAGATTCTCAGTTGCTTCAGTCAAAGCAGAACAGAAGTGAATATGACAAATGCCTCTCTTTTCTTCATGTCTTAGCAGAAGAATCTAGGACAAAGCAGAGCAGTCCTGAGTCCATCGGAATCAGACACAGCCAAAGAACAGCTCCTTTCAGTCACTTCACAGAGCATCTTCCACATCCTCTCCTCTGAATCAAGGAGTCAGACTTCACCTCTCAAACAGCAGCAATGAGTCCCATTGCCCTTACCTTCTTCCCTTTAAAAATCCTGTCAATATTCTGCTCTAAACATCAGCCACCCCGTGTGTGATGCCTCACAGGTTGGCTGAATTTGTGAATCAAATCTAGCTGCAAACTGAAAGGTCGTGATCTATGGACAGATAAATGCACTCTCAATAGCTTATTGTTGTAATGAAAATGGAGCAATTCTGCTCAAAAAGCAACTGCCAAAAGAA
>VWZN01021044.1:16971-33420 GCA_013396955.1 Regulus satrapa | reverse complement strand
TTTTTTTTTTTTTTTCCCAGGTGGGGAATAATTACTGGAAGTGGTAAATCTTTCTGGATGGGTTCAGCTCAAAGCAGAGTTTTCATATTCCCATCAAGTACAGGAAAATACCTTTAAAATCTGCCCCTGAAGACCCATACTGGGACTAGGAGAGAGCAAGGAGAGCTGCTCTGGTTGAACGACAGTCCCACTAAATGAGAGCTCAATCTCTTTTCCTCACTGTCAGTCTTTTGAAAGGATTTTTTTTCCTCTCTTCCAAGCCAAACATTTTCCCTTCGAGTGGCAAATCCTCCCTTTTCATTCACAAATCAGACCTAGTTGCTTCTGAAACAAAACCTCCTGAGCACCTATCACAGAGCTAGGGCTCAGGAAAGCAAATTCCAAATTTTCCTGCTGCTGCATCTTGGCCTGAAACTGCATTTACTGAAATTGTAACCATTTGAATTTCTTTAAACACAAAATGCAGTGGAAAATCTCCATTGTAAGACATTTTCATAGCAGTATCTGACAGCTCTGCATTACAAAATATTGCAATACTTAGATTTTCTTTGCAGCTGTTTAATTAAAGGTAATGGTAAATGTGCCAATATATTTTTATATTGCAATACTAATATTTAGTGCCCTAGCTCTAGGATGTTACATTAATTTATTCTGTAAATGTAAGAAGAAGAAAAATTGCAGCAAGCTATCCAGACCAGGATATCTTATTTTCCCTCCTCGTGTATTCTATAAGATTATTGTGGCTCTATAACAGTAAAAATTTCTTGTTCATTTAAATATCTGGCAAATTGGAGGGAATTATTGCACAACTTAGTATGAATTATGCAATTCACTTTAGGTTCGTCACAGGAATTGTAATTTACTTATATTAGAATTATCTTAGAACTTGTTTTCCTTTTTCTTTTACTTCTTTAGTTCAGAAAACTCTGAAAAAAATACTATTCTGAAGTGAATCAAGTGAAAACAGAGTGGAAAATAAACACTCAATGGTCAAAATTATAACACTAAGAGTAAATCACAGATTATTCCTACATTTCCCACTGTCCACCTGAAAATCAAACATTAACAGGCCACTACTTGACATTAGAAGCTGAACACTTGGATAATTAGCCACAAAGTAGAGAAGAAAAACTAAATTTTAAACAAAGTGAAGAAATGTGGAGAAAGGCAAACACTGTGGAGTGGCCACACAACAGTTTGAATACATTCCTCAGAGATTGTGGAGTTAAAAAATCCTGTTAAATACCAGGAGAGTCTTCAAGGAATAATTTGCTGCACCCCTGAATTGAACACTTAAGACATTCCTTCTGCTGGTAGGCAGCAATTTTCCTTACTGCCAAAGTGTATTTTCCTGTAAATGATTCTTGTAAACGTTCTGAGTTCCTTCCAGCGGACTGTACTTATCTAAACTGTCATGAGAAAGGGAAGAAGGAAGGAAGGACTGCAGCCAGTGAACATCTAAATGCAAAAATTCTGAAGGCAGCTGTAAATCAGAGGAAAAGAAAATAAGGACTCTCATTATCTGATGGAAATATGCTGTCCTTTCTTTAATTAACACCTAGAGCAGCTTTCACTATTTCTGCAGATAGGTTCCTCAGCTTCTCTTGGCTTTAATTCTTCATTTCTATCACAGAAGTCTATACCAGGCTGGAATTTTCAGGAAAATTATTACTTCCAAGGATTGTTTTTCCAGCTTTCTACAGAACCTGCATTTTTAGAGCAACAATTTAGTCCATTTTCAAGTAGCAATAACAATACCTGATCACACCCACAACCCTTCCATGAAAATGATGACATTTATCCTGTCATTAATGGTGGGCACCAAACAGGAGCCTCAAGCATTTGCAGGAACAAAACCACGTTCAAATAAATGGGCCAGACACTCTGCTATTAGGAAAAAAAAAAAAAAAAGCAAAGATGACTCCAAGGATAAAAATATTCAAGTGTTTGTACTGAGGGAGCATTTCTGTGTCACAGCCACAGCCTTGATCCCAGATCCCCTCACACTTATCCCATCCATAATTTTAGAATCCTACACCTTGGTGAGACTATGCAATGATTTATTTCATCATTCCATATATTCTTTTTAATGCTTCAGCATCAGTTTTTCTTTCACAAGGACAAAAAATGAATTCATTTTCGCTTGTAAACCAAGAAATTTCCGTTTCTTTCAATGTCACTAAAAATACTTTTTTTTTCTCAGAATCACTTGGATTGAAAATAGTTCTGCCACTTTTGACTCTTCCTTCATCTTTGCCCCTCTCATGCTTCAAACCCTGGAGGTGAATTTTGCACTCTCTAACAGGGTACATTTCCATTGCAAATACGAATGTCACTCATGGTTGCAACGAAACCCCTCCAGCTTTAAATTAGCCAGGACTGATAGCTGACCTCCAATATCCTTGACATCTTCGTGTAAATAAAAATGACACAGAACCTGTGTAACCTGTGCCACCTCCTATAACAGCTACAACAGGCACTGCACCAGGACACAGCACGTTCTAAATTTACTGTATCACTGGTCATACCACATCATCTTTGAAAGGAATATAAGGGAAGAAACAATGAAAAATATGGTGAATTTCCAATTTCCATACTCATTCTTTGCTAAAAATTTGCAAGTCCCAGGTAAAAGTGCAGAATTAGGGAGTTTTGATTGATTTGGGGTTTTTTTGCTTTGGGGTTTTTTTTGGTTTTGTTTTTGTTTGGGGGGGGTGAGTTTTGTTTGTTTGGGGGTAGATTTGGTGGTGTGTGTTTGTTTGGGGGTTTTTATTNTTTTTTTGTTTTGTTTTGTTTTTGTTTGGGAGGTGAGTTTTGTTTGTTTGGGGGTAGATTTGGTGCTGTGTGTTTGTTTGGGGGTTTTTATTCTTGTTCTTATTGTTGTTGTTTTGGTTGCGGGGGGTTTTTTTTGTTTGTTTGTTTTTTGGGTTTTGTTTTGTTTTGTTGGGGTTTTTTTTAAGTGTGAAAAAGGAATGAGGGAATTAAATTGACACTGTATCCAACCTTGCCAAATTTAGGTAAATGTTATCCAAAGCATTTTCGTCTGTGTCAAGTGCTGGCTTACCTTCCATTTCAGGAAACACCAAATTGCTCAGCAGGCTCAGCTCAGGAGCCAAACAGGCACGGGAAGGGCTCCTACTCTATGGGTCTTCCTCCCAGCATCCTCCCAGCATCCACCCAGCCTGATGTCCCTGGGTGTATTTAAAAACAAGAGCCCTTGTTTTCAGTAAAACAAGATTCATTGTGTGCATAAACATGTGTTGCACAAAAACTACTGACTCCAATACTTCAGGTTTTCTCCTTTTGTCTTATAAATGATTGCAAAAAGAGGGAAATAAATTCTCTTTCCTTCTTCTTAAAGCTTTTTTTTTTTGCCTGTGTACAACAGATGTTGTTACCACAAATTAGTTTCTAATTTCTTTCATAACTCAGTCAGAACAACCCTTCAATTCATAGTCAGGGAACAGATTTAGAGATGCACATAATTCTTGTAATTATGCAAGAAAGCTGCACTTTGCTAGGTGAAAACCTTGGCTATCAATCACTGGGTTTAGTGTATGGGCAACTTAATCTTCTGTTACACCAGCTGTGCAACACACTGAGGATTCTTCACGGCTTCACATGGGAAGGAGAAATGATTCCTGGGATAGGGAGGCAGCAAGGTCCAGCTCCAGTGCTGGGCTGCGATCCATAGAGTCATCAAGAATGCCACTCACGCCTCCTCCCCACAGCAATCTGCAAACCCAGCAGATTTATGTGTTTATACCCAGTATTTAAATGTTTTTCAGTCATCAAAATGCACTTAGCTGCTATAAAACAAATAAAGTTACTCCCCATAAAAAAAAAAAAAAAAAAAAAAAAAAAAAAAAAGTTAAAAATCGAATAGAAAATTGAATTAAACTGCTTGCTGGCTCAGGTGAGCAGCATGGACACCTGGTGGATCCTGATCTTTGATGTTCAGCATAAAAACTGCGAATGTCACAATAAAAACTGGCAGAGAGTTACACTGTTCATGCAGTTGCAGCACTAGGAACAAAATTATTTTGAATAGGTGGCTGCTTTTCTTTTTTTTCCTTTTAAGAATATGATTTCCTTGTTAAATAAAAATCGATTTTCATTTTTATTTAAAAGCTGTTCCATTGCCAGCCACTGAAGCTGCTGACATATTAACACATGCAGAATACAGAACACATGGAAATTTCTCCAGGAGGTCACATCCAGGTACCTGAAGGCAAGGGAAACTCCAGGGGTTACTGAAAGGGTTTTAAAGGAACTGATTAGGCAACCCTGCTTGCTCATGAAACAGGTTCAGGAATCCAGCTGGAATCACCATGCAGGCTCAGGGTACGCTTAATGCAACTTTCATACAAAAATGCTGCAGGGATAAAGGGATTTGAAATTCTGAGAGAATGAGTGCTTCAGAGGAAGCAGCACAATAAAGACATCATAAAGTGGTAGGGCTGTCTCTCCCTTGTTTTTGGCTTTTTGTTGGTTTTTTTTTTTAAGTTTGGGGGGTTTTGTGGGTGTTTCATGTTGCTGCTTTTTTGGTTTTCGGTTTTTCTGGGTTTTTGGTGGCTGTTTTGTAGGCATCTATACAATATCTTCAAGAAGAATCCAGAGAATTAAACCTAATAAATGTTTACCAGAGAAAATTTGGCACAAGATTCAAGCAGAATAATTTAAGTGACTGAAAGCCCAAAGGTTTGGTGAACATCCTTGTATTTCTGTTTTATAAAAAACAGGTTACAGTTAACTTGGACTGAACCTAAGTTTGTAGAACCAGGTTCTGATCCACCCCCTTGACCTTCCCCATATTATAAATTTTATGTTTGAATATTCTCAACCCTTACTCAGCAAAAGGCAGCATTTCTCAGATTTCATATAGACTATGTGCATTAGAATGCAATTATTCTGTGCTTTTGGCTATTTTTTCTTTCTACTGGTGAACTATATTCTCTTTCTCAACTCTCTTCACTACACATTCAAACCCCAACAAAACAGAGAGGGGAATTAAATGAAACTTGCACTTCACGTTATGACCCTGGAGTCATAAATGGGGAAGTGTCAGTGGCTTTAATAAGCCTGCTGCCAGCATTTCTTTTTTCAGCTTAATGATTCACTAAATTTTATGCTAATATTATTTCAAAGACCCAAAAAAAAAAACCCAAACAAACAAAAAAAANAGAAAATAAAGCAAAAAAAAAAAAAAAAAAAAAAAAAAAAAAAAAAACAGAAGGAAGATTCTGGGTCTAACTAGGCAGAGGAGTTTGTTTTAAAATCCTCATGGCAGGGGAGGCCTCAGAAATGGAAGATGTTTCCTTGCTAAAGCTCTGCCACAGTTTATGGGCCCTACTGGGTTTCTGTTGTGTTAACTCAAAAGGAAAGATTATCTCAAAAACATCACCAAAACTGTATAAAAAATAAAGAGATGGAGCACTTTCAGCGGTGTAGGGAAAGTAAAAAGGTTATTGTGTGGACACCATTGAAAACCTGCTATAATTCGGATGTGCTACGTGGTTTAGCAATACCAGATTAAAAAAAATAAAAAAATCTGGCAAGCACCAAGAAACACAATTTGTCTTTATTGACAAGATAAAGAATCTTCAGGGAGAGATCCAAAGTGACAACCCATTCTTACAAAGCTTTCCATACTCTTCCAGGTATCAGTACTTAAAACACAAAAGGCAGGGTTTCAGTGTTGGCTGTTAGACTTATTTGTTCTGCCACTAAAAACTAAAAGCATTTTGATAAGATCTCGCCAGGGATATCCGCTGCTGCTCAGGCATTTGGGGATTTTTCAACGGGTGCACCCAGGAAGGCAAAGTTCCCTCCTGCTCTCAGGCTTACCTTGTTGCTCCTATTCCTTAAATAAATGTCTGTAATAAAGGCCAGGATTAAGGAGAAAAGTGGGAATTATGGAGGAAAACTAAAGCAGATAAATTCTACATGAAAAGTTGATGAAAAGCACCTGGTTCACAGGTTTGACTTCTGGATTTCCAAGGGTGAAGGAACCAGAGGGTTTGAGTCCCAGTCCAGGAGCAAGAGGTGGCTTTGCATAGCAAAAATAATTTCATTGCAGCCACAGAAGTGCTGAGTGAGGAACACTCTGGTCTTCTCAGTCCCTTGCCCTCCATGACTTCAGAGCTGTGAAAAGGATGCTCAATGGGGTAAATTTATTTTATTCTGTAACCCACCTAGTTTCAATCAGGATAAAATTTAGTCTGCTCTCTGTTTCCTCACTCCATTTTTCCATTTAATTAATGACTATATCTGCAGATTTCCAGAAGTCTAATTACCTGATTGTTAAGAGAAAGAACACCTTAAAAAACAGGGCAGAGTCTTTGTGTTTTCAAAATACCTCTCATAAGACCCAAAACAATCAATATCCGACAACAATGTAATAAATAAAATCCATCTTTTAAATTATTGTTGACATAGCAGAACTTATAGAATTGAATTATAATGGAGCACTTGGATATGCAGAGGGTTTATAAAGCAACAGAGGAATGACTTAATGAGGAATATTATGTCTTAGAGATAAAGAAAATTACAAATAAAGCAGAAATTGCACATAGGCAGAAAAAGTTAAATACTGCATTAAAAATTAAGAAAAAAAAATGTTCAGCCATTTAAAAATATGGTAAGTAAACATGCACAGTGATGAGGCAGGAGTAATTAAAGATAGAGTATGGAAGCCACACAATAAAACACTCACAGCAGATGATGGCGAACATGGAGTATAGAAATAAGTAATCCCAAAATTGAGGTGCAAGCAAAACCCTAAAACACAACACACTGACCAGATAATTCCAAACCCACAAATTTGTACAAAACAGCACATAAAACTGTAGACCAAAGATTGGTATTTTAATTTATTAAGTGAAACATGGCATCATCCTAAAATAAAAACCATGCAAAAAGCAGGTGGGAAGAGGGAAAGGAATGCAAGTCAGGCTAGCTGCTTTTAAGTAACCCCAAATGATTAAAATAAAATTTTTGAAAAGAAAACTGGGGGATGGGGAAGAGGCAAAAGTAAGATTATACATAAACAGCTCTATGGACAATGCAGTTCTCTATGCAGTTGAGAAAACAATCTTAGCTATTTCTTCAGGAAAAATAAAAATTCTAATAAAAAGTTATCATTGAAATCGAATCTATATAAATTAGAGTAAGTTCCTTAAAGTTAGTGACAAATTCATCCAAGTAGGAAGAGTGATACACTCCTTTGGAGATTCACAATGCTGAATGCCACTTGGTTCCTGAAATACTTTGTATTATTTATTATATTTATGAGTCACCCAGACTTGTGGGACAAGGGCTGCAATGAGATTTCTTGGAAAACAAAACTGAGAGACAAGGGAAAGGATTGGAATTTTCACCATAAAGGAGATGAAGATTGGAATAATAAAGAATTTTGCATTAAAGAACTGCATCAAGCAAAGCTTACTTGGAGATTGAAAACCTGCATTTCTCTTGTCACATCAAACATGAAGAAATTTTGTTTTAATCAAGAGCAGGGTTACTCCACAGCATAAACACATGAAAGGGCCAGTGGCATCAGCACTGCATCATTTAAATAACATCCAGAAGAGGCAGGGAAATGATTGCCTCTGTAGCATGGACTGATGTGAACAGTCCACATTTCACAAGCCCACACAGGAAAAATACTTGTTTTAAAAATGAAGGCTGAGGTATCATCTATCATATCATACTCTGTATCAATGATAAATGAATTAAAATTCATCAATCCCCACTGAAGCAATGCAACATGTTCACACTAAAGCAAAACAAACTTTCATGTCGATGAAATTAATTGCAATGCTTGGTAGTTCCATTTTATTTTGAAGCACCACAGTTTAAAATGTTTTCTATGAAAGGTGTTATTCCCATATAAATTTACACAGTTCAATTATTGACATGGAAGAGGTGCTTTTGAATCTCTTTATGGTTTCACCTTTAACAGCATCATACAGCACAAAAGTGATGCAGTTTCTTGTCAGCATTAGTACCTAGCCAATCTATATTTCAACTGAAAACACAGTTTGATTTTTTTTTTATGTATCCTAGAATGAAATCAAGCCTAAATATGAAATATATGTTACAAAAATTGAAGTATGTAATGTATTTCTGCTTTCCTTTAGTCCTTTTTCTCATCTTGCACTGTTGTGTTCCAGCTTAACATAGAAGCCTTGGCCTAAATCCAAGCAATTACCAGCAAAATAAATCTTGGACTAAGTGACTCAAATTCCAAGGCAGATATGGTGTAGAATTGTTCTGATGAGTTCCAGTTCTCCCATTTTTGCAGTAATGCCTTCTGGAGAACCTCCATGGGAACATTGCTCCCCTTTGCCTTCCCAGAATCCCTTTTCTCTTCCAAATGCCAACCACACCTTGTGCTCATCAAGAGCTCCAAGTAACCCTTGCTGAAGATGCAAAGATGTTTTGACAGACAAAGTTCTGACACACCGGCAGACACAACAAGGCACACACAAGGTTTGCATAAAACCAAAAATTAAGAGTGGAAATAAAATCACACTTCTTTTCAACCAGTCCCAAATCAGTCCCTTTCCAGTTACTCACTGTGTGTTGAAAATATAAAGGTGCTGGCTTTGCTTTCCTCTCATAGCAAAACTATTTCGTTTATATGTTATGTTTTTCAAACCAGTGGTCATTTTTTATATCCTACAACAGACCCCCAAGTGAGCTTCAGCACCTGAATGGACTAACATGGATATGTGAATCAGAATAGCAAATTGTTACCTTTGCTTCTCAATAATGTGTCTAAATATTTCCATTTTCACTAAGAAGGCATTTTTACCCATGGCAAAACAACAAAGAAAATTGCCTTTGTAAGGGACTTAGAAAGACATCTTTACAGTGGGCAAAATATTCAATAAAATTTTTATTTATTTATATCTAGTACAAACGAGTTTCTTGAACAAACATCTTGACCAAAATGTCAGCTGTGGCATTGCAGGTCATTTTCCTGCATGGCTGCAATCAGTTCAGAACTAGAAATGAGCACAAATACTCAATTCATGTAGCAGCCATTCATTTTGGATTTTACTGTGTGGTTTCCCATTCAATGACTTTACTTCTCCCCACATTTTTGGGCATATCTGAGATCCCGTAGTCACCCCATCTCAATTAAAAAATTATAATAAAAAAGCACCTCCCCACCAAAAAGGGAAAGGTTAAAGTGTCTCCCTGTTTCCTCTTTTGTCTATGATAATCTGATCACAGGAATATCACAACTTCCAGCACAAAAATCCTACATTTGCAAGAGGGCAATGCAGGAGGTGAGAAGACAAAGCAGCTTTGGGTCACAAATTTGGCACTGGGCATATTCCCTGANAATTTATTAATTAATTTTTAAAAATTAATTTATTAATTTAATTTAGAAAATTCCTACAAGAAGTACTGAAAACCAGCCTACAATCCAAACTATTTTCTGGCAAGTTTTATTCAACCTGCCTCAGATATGATGAGGTATATAAATAACTAAACACATCTCTGTGTCGGGCAGATGGACCTGTCAGCAAGAGTTAATTCCACCCAAATCAAAAATGAAACCCCTTATTCAATGTATCTTTATAAAAATTATAGAAATTTCATATTCAACCTATTTTTTTTTTTAACACTTTGAACAATATTAAAAGATTACCACAGAGACATGGTCTTATCTGCCTGCTCAGATTACACCAAGCCTTACAGCATACATGATTAGCCCTAAAAGGTCTCTTTGGTGATTTCCACTGTTAATGAACTGCTTGGAATTCATTATACAATAATTGTGAGGAGGTTTCACAGACAAGCCTCTGTCTTTAGGGGGCATGGTGCTGACAGCAATTTTTCTCAAAAAGAAAGAAAATCCACACACCTTCCCTGTTAAATGAAGCGTAGATATCAACCTGAAACCTTTTATGAGCAAGGAAAGGCACAAACAGCAGAAAATAAAGTCCAGGATAAATAGGGTAATAGGTTTCACTCAACTTCCAATGTGCACCACTTCTGCCCAGGTAACACTGTCCATTTTCAGCACTGACAAAAATTGCATTTTGTCAATAAAAAAGTTATGCACTTTTGTTTTTGCACTGAAACTTTTGCTGTGGTCAGGGCCTGAGTATTGACGTGGTAGAGAAGAGGTGGCAGCGTAGACTGTCCTCCTGTTAGACAGGCACAAGATTTGGAAAGCAATCAGGTACCAGAACTCAGCTTTGATGCAACAGAACTCCGGCTACTACCATAAAGAAGAAATTATGGATTTTTTACCAGCAGGGTCTAAATGCAGCATTGTAGAGGCCTTTCAACAGACTGGTTCATTAAGCAGCCCAGGAGAAAGGTGTGCCACTGAGTTATTTCGTCTTGGGAATTCCAATTGCACGACCTTTTCTCCTAGGCAGATCTTGTACCTCCTAGATCATCTCCAGCTTGGCATTCCTGGGGTGGACCTGAAGGCCAGGAAAACACTGTCAGCTTCAACCTAAAACAAAATAACAACAACAACAACAAAAAAAAAACCTCAAAAAAAAAAAAAAAAACCCAAAAACAACCAAAAAACCAGCTCTTCTAAGAACTAAAGAATGGCTGTACTGGCCCAGATACAAACTGCCCAGCCTGAAATCCTTTGTCTGCTGGCAGCCAACAGCAAGTGCTTAAAAAAATGCGTACATGCACATTAATATATACAATTTTATATTTGTCCTGATTGAGAAATCCATCAATTCAGGACTTGCTCAATCAGATGTTACATCTGTGTTTGTGGTGAGCTAACTCTGGATGGATTTTCCATCCATGAGTCCACCTAACCACTTTTCACACTTCGCCATTCTTAAAACAACCAGAATTCAAACTGTCCAGCTGGTATGGGAACCAAGAGAACACTTCTCTTACAGTGAGGAGAGTCATCTGAAAACCACCAGGGAAAGATCAGGTCAACACCTCTGTTTGAAGATTCCTGTCTGCTTGCAAGCTACATATCCAGGAGCTTGGATTTATGTGCTTTCTCTTTTGCTCTTGAATACCTGAAAGATCCACAGACATCTTCATTCTGGGATGCCTGATGTACCTTAGAAAAATATCTTTTCACAAACACACTGAACTGAACTAGGTCCTTCACCAACCTTCTCTGTTTCTTCTCTACAGGGTCCATGGCTTCAGCTGGAATATTTGGAAGGCGGAAATCACAGGCTAAAGGCTCTTCTACTTAGCCTGCCCAAGCTCCCTTTTATCTGGAGGGGCACAACTGGTGCAGATAAGGAAAGAATTGCAATCTATCTCCCAGCTGCAGCCATCAGAAAACACTGCCAGCTTCCAAAAAACTCTTGGCCTCCCCAAAACTGCATGTAAAAAGTTCAGTTCCTTTTAGTTCAAATCCTTCTGCATTTGCTTTTGAGCTGCAAGAAGGCATGGTTACTGCACTGGGAGCGCTGTTCAAGCCATTCACTCAGCACATGAGCCATCTCCAGGAGCACAAATACTCTCCAGATGAAGCCAAACCTGAGAGGACAGAGATGTGTGAGCAGACACGTGCACCATAATTTCAAAAGCAGGGATTAAAACCTATCCAGACATTCACTGAGTTCACCTTCTGATGCTTCTGGGAGGACTCAGCCCTTCTCTCCAGCCATTGGGAAAGAAGTTTTCTCTGCACTTTGAAGTACATGAAGAGCTCTTTTTGTGGAAACTAAAATCCACATGCATTTCTGGCAAGTGTAAGGGTAACTAGAGTTCAAGTTAAATTTGAGACTGAAGTTATAACATCTTCATTAAGAAGTTCTAGTGAAATACACTTTATTCATGTATCAGAAAAGGCCCTCAAACCCCCTGCAGATTCTCCACATGCTGGTAAATGTGGGAAAATTTGCACTTGTCACAAATGTTTAAAATTTTAATCAAAGCATGTCAATGCTCATATAATGAGAGTTTTTTCCCCGTGGTGAAATTGTCATAATGAAGGTTGCAAAATTACCATATACTTTAAGATGAACTGCAAACAGCCTCTGTCTTTTAGCTGTTACATATTACGGCACTCTTCCCCTTAAGCCCAGATCCTTGACTAACTGCTTTCCAAAATATGCCAATCAGTAATTTCCACCCTGGATAACTGGCACAGGCATGGGCTACGAAATGTTTACAACCATTGTTTGCAAGTTTTCCCTCACTTTGATCCCAACTTGTCAAGCCAGAGGTGCAAGTCTGAACCAGCAGTGTTGCAGCCAAGGCCAGACCCAGACATTTGATCTCACCTCCACCTGGTTAAAAGCCTTTCTAGGAATCTACATTCATAGAAGCCACATAAACATATGCTTCACCCTCCCAAATAGTGTATTATTCTGGGAATAAAATCAGATTTTTCTCATATTTCTCTTTAGAAGCATGGCACAGATTTAGAGAAGGAGAACAAGGAAAAGGACAAAACTTGTGTCATCGACATCCAGATGGAAAGCAATATTTATGTAATGACATCCACATACTGTGGATTAGTGCTACTGAGGGATAATGANATATACACACATATATATATACACCCAAATAGATATCTATCTAAAAATCACAATATATTATGGAAATTAAAGCCAAATAAGAGAAATTCATCCTTTCTTTGCATAAGCCTCCCAATTATTTGAGTTGTATGGTGAAAAATGCATTTATTTATTATTGTGGGGGATGTACATCTACACACAAAAGCTCATGGAAACAAAGCAAGACAAGAAAAAGCATAAGAAACATTTCCAGGCTGATTATAACAAGGAAAGGCTCATCTGTGGCACAGATGAGCAAAAAACATCAGCACTTTACTTTTACCCCTCCCTCAACACAACCCAATCTGACTTTGGACATATGAGAAATAAAAATTCTCTGAGCAGAACTGAAAGCCCAGTTTCAAAATTAAAACTTCCTGCAGCTATGAAAAACCCATTTAGGAAAATTCCACCAAGTCCTCCTTCATTCTGCTGCTTTTAAGCAATCAGTAAGGTTTAAAAATCTTGATGGGAAAGCAACCCCACATTTCACAGACGGTTTACAGTTTAAGTGCTAGAGTAAAACCTTCTCTTATCATTCTTTGTATACACTTGAAAGCCACTTAGCTGAGATAAATCTGTGCAAAACAACAGAAAATGACCAGTAAAGAGCTTAATTATTCTGCTTTATATCTGTGGTATGAAAGGGGGTTGGAAAGAAAAATAAATTTGCTGATAAAGCTTGGTTTTAAACTAAGTGATGAGAGGTGAGTGGGAGCAGAGAATACGATAACAGGGCATAATTCCAGGTTTTAAACAGCACCTCAGGCTTTAGATGCTTTCATGCAAGTCAGGTTTTTATCAAAAAGCCAAGTTGTGAATCAGAATGTCCATGTGATTTTGTCCATTTTCTATGAACTTTAGGCTGTCAGCCTAAAACTTTGTTTTATGGATGTGGATATCTGGTTTAGAATATGTAGCTTTGACATTGAAAACTCTTTTTAAAAAATTATATTGATGCAATATACAAAAGAAGCACAGGTGCTGATTTTGCCTTTGAATTCATTATCCAGCACTCCATGTTCTATCTGGTGTTGGGTGAATTTTGTGATAAGGGTGCTTAGATAAAGTACAGTCCAATATTTAAACATTTACAAATAAGATTAATAGATTAGCAAGCAGACAGCTTAGTACACATCCCCAAGGACAATAAGGATTATAAGAGAAATCTAAATTAATGTTTTAGACAGGCCTAAACCTGCAATGAGGGGGAGTAAGAAAGGCAAGGCAAGAAAGGGTTGAGGCAAACCACATCACCCAAAAGCAGCCTGACCTTTCTGAGAGCATTCCACCGGCACCAGCTGCCCAGGTGTCATGCATTGTCCCTCAGATAAATTATTTTAGACACTGGTGGTGCTCAAGATCTCCCAAAGCTGAGCAGGTTGTACCTGCACCAATTACATTGGGTTACACCATCCTTTCCATGCTCTAAAAAAACCCCAATGAAGCAAAAAACCCAATCAGACAAATCATATGTGACAAAGTCATGTGTGTGCTATAAATTCATCCCCAGCTTCCTTTGCAGAGATTCTCTTGTATTACTAAACTTCCCAGCAATGCAGTTTAGTTGGTGTTCAGAATATTTAAAAATTAAGGCTGAAACTGAGCAAGTACAAGGTATTAGCAAGTTTCACAGCTTAAAATATTAAAACAACAAATGACAGAGTTTACCAGAAAGTGAAAATATTTACAAAATAGCCCATAGATACCGCAAGAAGGTAAAACCTAAATGAAGCAGAAAACCCACATAAATACACACACAAACAGCTCTGTGCAGATTCCTTTTTTCCATGATCAAACTCCTTGAAAGAGATTTTTCTTTCAGCAGCAGGGTATCTGAATTAGATAGTGGCAGTATCTGATCTTTTTTATGTACCTATCCATAAACAGAGCTTTGTTATAGCCACCATCAATCCTGTCCAATGCCTCCTCTGCAATTTACTATGTGTATTTATTACACCAAAACCTCATTATAATAAATTGAAACTCTCCAGCACGTCCCTGGAAGTATTCCCTACAGAATGTTATATATTCCAGAGCTCTGCTTTGCCTTCCCAGCTCCCTTTCAGGATAAACACGGACTGCACACAGGCAGTTCCATGCTCAGGAATAGCATTTATAAGCAATGTCATCTGTCAGTTTGCCTTCAGCAGCCACCACCTGACATCCTTCGAGCTAAATTATGTTCAGTCACGTTAGACAAAAGAACATATCTAACTCAAATACTTACACTTAACGGATAATTGAGAACTGATCCACTAAATGAGCACCTCTAATTGCACATCCTAGGTGGGGGAGGGGGAGTTTCTTATCTCTAGAGCTCTAATTTTCACACGCCACAAACGTCTTTTGTCAATTGAAGCAATGAATACACATAATTATAAAATTCTCTTTGCAAATTAATATAGCTAAAGCTGAAAAGCCAGTAATCGGAGGGTGTTTTTTTATAAACTGAATCAGCACTATTCTCCCATTCAAAAGGCTGTAGACCAACATCCAAAATTTTAGGAATGTTGGGAGAACTAAGAAATGTAAAAATAGAAAAAAAACATCCATTGCACACAGAGGTTTTGGAAAAGCAACCCTGAGTTGATACAAGAAATGATGGCAAGAAGACCAGGAGAGGCAGTAGGGGCTTCCTTATTTTTTGCTACCTTTTTTTTTTTTCTCCCCTGGAGACTAAATATTTTGCATCAGTATGCCATCACATGCTTTTAAATTGCTTGCTGTCTTCATTTTTTCTCAGACATTTTGAAAAGCTACATCACACTGACTGGCAGAGAGCAAAGATCGCACATATCAAAAAAAGTGCAAACCAGAACATACTGAAAACAAAACTGAATTTGAACAATAACAGTGGCTTTGCTCTTTTCACCTTTAAAAGGGAGAAAACTTTTTCCAGTACAAGTGCCTGATCCATCCGAAACCCTGCTCTTAGCCCAAAAGGAGTCACTGTATCTCCTTTCCTCTGGCATTGTCTGACTTCCAGAACTAATCCTCTTATTTGGCACACAATCTCATTTTTAATCTAAAATCACCTTAGACCCCCAAGATTTTGTTTTGCTTGTATTTTCTGTGGGAAGCTGCTTTCCTTCATTGAGATAATGCACTGCTGAATTATAAGCCCTGTGCAGCTGTCACTCTTTGCCAAACATCCAGAGACACAAATGAACTCTGACAAGTCATTTATGTGGTAATTCACTATCAAAGTGTAATAATATCACTGGGCTTTGTGCATGATCTGTGTTACAGCAGAGCTGAAGTTAAAATGCAAATTGAAAGCACCTTTTGTGTATCAGAATAAAAAGTACTGCACTTGGTGCCCATCCTGTTAATCCTTTAGATTCTCAATTAGGAAAGAATAGAAATGTGTGGATAAACCAAACTGTTACACTCATTAAACCAGGAATTAAATGCTTAATGAATGCAGTGACACCTGTAGTTACCACGCTGGGTTCAAGTCTCCAAGAAGGAACACCTGGAGTTTTCCACCCTGACTCAAATCCCCACGGAGCTCATGTTCCCATCACGAGAGCACAGTGTGCCACAGGAGAAAGTACAGTGTGCAGCAGAACACAAATTCTGAGCTCATCTACTGAATTTTCGGAGTCTGCTAAGCAAAAGCCAGCCTGCAAGAGCTGCCACAGCCCTTTCCTCACTCGCTCCTTGCTCAGACAGTCACAAAACATGTTGTCAGATGTGGGAAAGCAGTGGTTCATATTCTGAATGTCCATTTAGCCAAAGAATTTCCATCTTATTTTAGCTCTTGCTGTTATAAACAAGCACCAAACATGGTGATTTGGCTTGGGTTTGGTTTTATTTTTTCCGTTTTTTTTTTTTTTTTTAAAAATTTTTAATGGATTTTATTTTGATCTTTTCCTGATGTTTTCCCCAATTTTTTTTACATTTTTTTCGAATTTTTCCC
>VWZN01021044.1:0-16918 GCA_013396955.1 Regulus satrapa | reverse complement strand
GTTCATCTTTCTTGTTTGGTTGGGGTTTTGTTCAATTGGTCCATTGTGGGTTTTTTCTCCTATCTGTAAAGCAACTATTTTCTTCTCTCCCGAAGGGGCTATAAATTGGAATAAAACAGCCAAATCTTCCCCATGTTCCTCTCTTGGCTGGTGCTACAAGCTGATGCACCTCAAGAAGACCAAGTGCAAAGCTGCTCTGATCACTCTGGTACAGTTTATATGACTATAATGGAGTTGTACCACTTCACAGGGTCAGCACAGCATTCCCTGCCAGGCTGAGGAAATGTCTCCTGTGCTAAACCTCTCACCATTCTCTCCAGCCTCACCTGTGATGAATTCAGCCTCCCAGTTTTGTAGGATGGAGCAAAACCTTTTGTTTCCACATGTTTAAGGCAGGATGGAGACAATCACAGAACCTGAGCCAGGAGGGACCCACAAGGGCCATCCAAGTCCTGCACAGACACCCCAGGAATCACAGCCTGGATGTGTCTGGGTGTCCAAAGGTTCTCTGTGAGCCCAGGTGCTGTGCCTGTTCCCTGGAGAGCTGTCCCAGAGCCCAGCTCCCTCTTTGGGAAGAGCCTTTAATCCAACCCAAGCATCCCTGGCACAATTTCAGACCTGTCGGGTGCTGTCCCTGTCCCAGAGATCGGTGCCTGCCCTCCTCTCCCCCACAAGGAGGTGGGAGAGAACATGGTCTCCCCTCAGTCTCCTCCAGCTGGACACCAAGTGCCCTCAGCCTCTCCTTGTACCCTCCCAGTCCCCTCACTGTCCTTTCCATCCCTCCTTTGGATGCTCTCTCACAGCTTTACACCCTCTTATATCTCAGCACTCAAAACCAGGGTACCAAAACTCAGCCAGAAATGGGCCAATATTGATTCAACTGAGCTGAACCAGACAGGCTAAACCTTAAATAAAAACATTGAAAAAAGAAAACAGGACAGAGATATGATGTATTTTTTTCTGTCACTAAGTTTTTATGTTAAGCTCCAAGCTGAATGAGAGGTATTAGAACAAGAATCTTACTTCAGGGGAGATGAGATAGAAAGGATTAAAAAAACCCAAAACAACAACAGAAACATCCCAAGCTGTGAGCTGTCAGTTTTATATGCTACAGATAAGTCCTCTAGTCTGAAGACAAAACAAAGACTCTCCTTGATGTGTCCTAACTTTTCCATTACATATAATTTATTAAAAAAATCAAGATTTTTTTTTTTTTAAACCAGAATCCTGTGCTGATGTTTTGCTTTGTAATCACATAAAGAAGTTCTGCATGTTAAATCTATCAATTGCTGCTAAGGTCAACAACTGCAGATGGATTATCTGGAGAAGGTGGAAAGAGCCTTACTAAAAGAGGGTATGAAAACAAAATTATCTCTTTTAGAAGGGTGGGTTATCAGGAAGGGGAAGTTAATGAAGCAACATGTTGAGGATGTAAATCAGAGGAGTTCCTTATTCTTCCAGCTTTGACCACATAAATACCTGGTCTGTCCTCTGATGATACCCCAAAACCGATACAGTAAAAAGCACCAGTCAGAAATGTAAGGCAATGTAAGAAATGTAAGTCTTACTAGTAAGTTCTTCTTGTATTTTATTTTTAGCCTTTCCTACTCCAGAAACACCTTTATACATCATTACACCCCCATTTTTTTGTGCCAGTCTGAAATGGAAACATTAAATAGAGTTTCCCTCCTCGCCAACTCACTTTTTTAAACACAGCCCATTGACTTTGCTTTAGCTTGTTTTCACCATGCCAAATCAATATCAACCTGCAATTTCTTCAACTCAGCTAATTACCATCTATGCAGTACTTAGCTCCAGACAGTTTAAAATTCCTGAGATTTCCCATGTCTCAAAAAAAAAAAAAAAAAAAAAGGCTTATTACATCCACTTTTCAGATTCCTTTACAAAGAAAACCTCCTTCAGAAAAAGGACTCTCAAACCTTTCTTGCTACAGTTGACTAATGGCAAATTTCCCAGATCCTTTAAAAAATAAATAAATCAATCATAGCCTCTACATTTTCTGTTCTTGAGCTCAAAAGATAAAACCCCCAAAACTCTAACAACAAAAAGTTTCAAGTACACTGAGTGTACAACTACACATTTCATGACCCAGAACTCTCCAGAGGCAAGGAAACCCTTCCCCACACAGGATTTTTTTTTCCACACCACCTTACCCCAAAATAAGAGCTTGCAGAGAGGTTGGGCACGCAGGAGATGTTGATGACCCCAGGCCATGTAAAGATAATTTTGCCTGTATTATGTTTGCCACTTCAGTTAGAAGAAGAGATGAGATTTAAGTATGAAGCAAAACAATGAAACAATAACTGGTCCAAGCCATGCCTTGGGGAGCATCCATTTCCTGATGCTTTCTTCTGCCCTGGGCCAAAAGTGGTCAGCAACAATTTGAGCCTTGGGAAAACTTCACCAGAAGCAAAGCACAGCCTGGAAATATGGTGTTGATAAATTTGGTTTGGTTTAAAGCCATAGGTTTGGTTTGAATCACCCAAATTGTGAACAGCCATGTAAAACTCACACTGAAAGTAGGCTGCTGGTGGATTTAATCCAAAATGCCAGTGTTCTCTAAAAACAAAAAATTAGTTTTGGCAGTCACTCTCTTGGGACATGCTTGTATCTTGATTCTGCCTTTTGTTGGGCCAGGTATTCTCTAAACACTGGATCTTGATTGTAGCTTTTTATTTCTTCCTCTCATTATCAGCCATTTATCCTAGAAAAATATTTTTATATAAGCATGGGTTTTTATAAATTAAAAAAAAAAACAAAAAAACCAAAAAAAAACCACCAAAGAACAAAAATGCCATACAATTTTTTTCTGCCAGTCACTCCCAGACTCGGTCAGCAGATTCATATGAATAGATACAGTGAATCACTGAGTTTTATGACTATGTACAGGAAATAACCTGCAATACAATTTCCCAAGACACCCCAATAAAGGCTCAAATTGCTGCAATTTGAAAATGAACCCACAAATTTTAGAATGGCAACAACAAAAAACATTTTTGCTTTAAATATGACCTGTGACTGCAAGGTAATATGTTAACACAAGGTAACACAAAACACTGAACTGCACTAGACTAGAGCATTTCATGCCTAGACAAATACTTGTACGAAACGTGGAATAAACCGTAGCTTCAGTTTGACAAACCAAACTCTATTTTGATGAAAGAATAGGCTCAGGTGATAGAGGTGATATTTAGTAACCTAAAAATTAAACAGATTGCGTTACCAAATTGAAAAAAAAAAAAAAAAAAAAAGTTAAAGTAGATAATTGCCAATGATTAGCACCTTAAAGGGATGCACAGGACCTAGGACTAGTAACACTTCTGCAGGTCAGGTGCATCACACAGGACCAAATTGAAAAAAAAATACTTCTGAGAAGCACAAAAAGGCCTTTAACCTCCTGTTTGCCACTAGACTGCTGAAAAAGCAGCCCCCTGGCCGCATCCTGGTGACAGGCCCAAAGAGGAAGCAGAGACAGAAGGCAGATAAATAACAAAGGGCTTCTCTGACAACTGCTCAGTGGAACTGCCTACGTACCTGCATCAAAGAGAAACACATGGATGAAAGGCAAAACCCAAGCAGGCAGCCAGAAAAAGGACTGGGAAAAGCCTTTCTACCTCTTCCCTTGAGTTCCCTGAAGGAAAGCTTTGAACAGGAGTACTGAGGAGAAAAGAGTTTGCAGTTCCTGTTTGATGGTGGCAGTGCTAGGAGGATTCTCTGCACATCCTCCAAGCCACTGCTGAGGCTTTGCCCTCCCAAAGGATTTGCACTTCGTGCAGCTAGGACAGAAAATGCCACAACAGCAACATCATCTTCTCCTAGCAAACCATTGTTTGTGCCTGGTGCTTCAAAATGCAGGCAGGTGTAATGCCACAAGAGCTCTTCATCGTTGGTCAGAATAGAAAAACCACTCCACAGAGCACAGCATTTTAAAGCTGTGGTCTCCAAAATGGCACATAGAGAATTTTGTATCCTTTCAACACACTTAATTCCTTTTAAGAGTAATAGGAGCTAAGTGCGAGCCAAAGGATAACATGATTCAAGATTTAGCACAGATTTGCCACTCTGGATACAGATACTACAGGAAATGACAGACAGCTCCTTGATTTGTTCCAGACTATAAATCTTTTCTGTTAGCATGCATAAGGCATAGCTAAAGTGTCTGCTCAAACAGAAAAGAACAGGCCTAATCAGAGAGATTGAGACTGCTTCTCATGAAATGCAAGGGAGTCTTTGTTTAGACTTTGCCAGCTAGCTCAGACTCAAGATTTTTCTAAAACAGGCAAGATATAAGAATATTGTTGACAACACATGCAACTTTCCCATACCACACTTTCTTTTCACTGATTTAAAATTAAATAATAGGCTTTGGTTTTATCCTCACAGTACTTCTAAAAATAATAACAGTCAGGATGGGAAAACTTGATAATTTTCTCTTCTAACTAGTTTTGTTACACAGAACAAGAATGTGGCAATATCCTCTAAAACACTTTAAAAGGGTCAGGGATCCCAGATAGTTTTTCAAAATTATTTTCAACACATCATGGTGATTCTGGAACCCCCAATAACCCAACACCAGTTCTTTTCCCACATCCTCAGTCCTTTTCTTTGGAGAACGGTTCTGAGCACAGCAAAGTGGGGCACAGCTTTGCTGCTCACAGGTCCCACATGTGTTGCTGTGCCCCTCTCCAGAGCACAGCCCATGGCTCTTGCTGGCTGAGATGTGCTGGGAATTCTTGTTCAGCAGTTCAGGTTATGCAAGATAAAACTTTTTCCTCCCAGGGAGGCCATTCTTTACCTCTGAGAGGTCTATTACCTTGCCTGCACTCTGCTCATTAGTTCTGCTGTGTTATTTTGACATGGATTTATATCTTCATTCCTTTAAAGTATTTGGATTTCATTTCCTTCTGTTGCTGTAGCTTCTTCCTCAATCCTATGGCTCTGTGATCCTTCTGGATCCACTTAAGACTTTTTTTGTTTAATCAAGTGCTAAGATCTAAATTTCACATAATTTCTTTGAGAGTATATTATTTTTTCTTTGTGTGTAGCCTCTTTAGTAGCAATTGATTGCTGGATACAGCAATTTTAATCATCTAAAGACTTCAGTCTAAGTGGTCTCAAATTGCACCATATGAATTAAGAAGATGGGCTCAAAATCTCTAAAAGCAAGTTAGTGCATAAATGCAGAAATAATTGGATTTTATTTTGAAAGAAATGTTTATATCAGGAAAAGCTTTTAAAATGTATAAATATTATAGAGAAAATATAGATATGGTGAACTGGAACCAGTGCATTCCATTTCTCACAATAGTTTCAGAGAAAATCTTATTAATGTTAAAAATGTAAACCAGAGACTTTGATTTTCTCCTTTGCTCCTACATGATGTAACATGTGTTCAACAATCACCTGCTGATTATAGTATAATTAATCCATTAAAAACTCCCAGTAAACCACGTGGAAAAAAAAAAAAAANTGGAAAAAATGGAAGTTAAAGTTATTACCATGATGATTTTTTACTTGTGTCCTGTTATCTCAGGAAACATGTTTGCACTGTGCTTCAGCCTGCTAGGATCTGGAATTGCTGTGAAGCATAACCAGGCTGTGTAATTAAAGCAGCAATTAACCTCACTTTTGAACAACTTGGAAATTGTATTTTGATCAAGAAGCACGCAGCAAATCTCTGTTATCTTTTTTTCTCATGGATGAGATTGTGCAACAGTGATTGAAATTGTTGATACTTCGGTTTTTTCTGTATAAAAATACCAGCCTACCTGCTATAATCCTACAGCTCCAACCTGGGAATAAAATGCTGTGGGTGTGGGCACTGAACACAGCAGGAATAACCATAAATGTTTTAAGGCTGATCAATTTTGCAAGAAGTCACAGTCACGAGAACCATTTAGGAGCAGATCATGTGCAGGGCCCACATTCCTTATTCATAACTCCTGGGTGAACAGCATCAGGCAGCCAGCAACCAAGCAGACTCATCTGGAAATTCAACTGAGTGCTCAGAAGAACCCAACCACATGCTCCGAGTGAAAGAAAACCTAGTGGAAGGCTGATTCTCACACCAGATCCACTTCATGGATCTTTGTAACAAGTAAATGAAATACAAAGAAGAGAACAGGTCTCAGAACATTCTCTAGGCAAACTAAGGAAAAATACCACAGGGACTTTGTACCACAGGTTGGGACCAATTTTGGAATCCCAACTGTACTGTCATTCAGTGAGAACTAGAAACATTAGACAGTTAAATCAGGAGTCTGCAAAGAAGTCTTGATTTTAATCCAAACAGAAATAAAATCTATGTGTGGTAAGGATTAAATCGTGGCACAGCACTTAGCTGCTAAGTAACAAAGACAACTAAGCTACAGGAAAGCTTTTATGCCATGTTATGGAGATTTTGCCCATTTCAACCAAACCTTAAAATGGCCTTATTTTGTAATGTCTGGGAAGTATCTGGAAGTCAGAACTGATGGGCAGCAAAAAGGCTCAGGGAAGGGGAAGACCATGGACCTGACAAACCCACATCAGCATATTGGATGATCATTTCAGCAATGATCCTCGTCCCAGAGCTGGACCCTCAAGGCATCAAACAGACACAGTGAGCAACATGCACCCAAACCACTTTTGCTCCTTTTCCATCGCCCTTCTATTGCACTGCCATTTTCAGACACAACCACGGAGTCCCTTTGCCTTCACACTCCATTTTATCAGACTACCCATAAAAAACATCTAATCCAAAAAGATTTCTTTCTTGGCCACCTTAGGGCACATACTGATAAGATTAAGGAACCTAAACCAGCCTCTGATGGCGTGCAGGCTGTAAAACTCCTTCCCCAGGCACCTGCTTTGTGTGCAGCAGGTGGCAGAGCTCCACGGCCTGAGCCTCACCGGGTGCATTGCGTGCCAGGAGCTAAAGTTAAGAGCTGCTGGGGAAGAAAGCTTGCTCCACAGAATTCCTAAGAGTCTGAAAAGCCAAAGAGCAGATGAAGGTTATCACAGAGGAGCAGCGTGCTGCAAGGACTAACAGCTATAAATAACACACAAAAGAACCTGTTTTACATTTGTTTGGTTTTGAACACACATAAGAGAGATGGATTAGAGCTTTTTTCAAGTGCAACACATCAGATTAATTCAACAACCTCTTTGCCAAAGAATGCTCTTATGGGAATGTGTTCCTCTCCTTCCAGGACTCTTGTTTCCTTTGTTCAAAATAAGACTCTTTAACAAAAGTTTGACTTCTGAGATCACACCTTTTACTTCTGACCCTTGCTAAGTCTCTAGATGCTCCCTGAATCTTTGTTCTCTCTCAAAACCAACCCAAACCTCTTTACTCCTTCTTCCTCCCCACTCCTGTCAGGCTTTACTCAACATGCAATTCCCTCTGGAGCACAGCACGCACCAGCTTCTCTCCCCTTCACTTTTCTATGCCCTTTCCTTGTTTTTTTTTCAGCAGCTCTCTCCTCATGAAGTCCTTCAGAAAGAACAGGCCACCCTCCCCTGAATTTCGCAGCACCAAGCAGAACAATTTCAAAAAAAACCCCACAGCTTCCATAGGAAAGCAAACCATTCAAGACCAACTCACTTAACTTGCAGCCCTGGCTGGTGTGCAAAGGAGAGGGGACCAAATCAGTGCCATTTTTCAGAGAGAAGAAGAGCAGAAGTCTCCTTGCTGACCGTGCTGGACCTGCAGCAGCCAGGACTCCAGAAAGTGACCACCATAAACCCAGGACACAGATTCCCTGCAGTTTGCTCCCAACACAACTCCATCCTCACACAAACCAGCTCCATGTGTTCCTGCCCACTCCAACAGTTTAGCACGAGCAATATGCAAATGGCTTTCTTCTTCCTTGCATATTAGTTTAACATTTGAATACTCTCTGACCTGCAAGACCAGAAACTATTTCTGTTTCAATTCCCCAGTAACCCCGACCTGTCTTGTGGCAATGTTCTGTTTTTAGTACATATCTGGTGCTCTTTTTATCCCAGTAATGAAACTCATCCATGGCAAAAACTTCCCAGAGGAAAAGAATATGTATGAGTGAAATCTAATGGCAGTGGATGCAGAATCCTGGCAGCAGGAACCAGCAATTTTTGCCGGTAAGAACAAAAGATTTTACCTACACCACTGCCAGAAAGGACAAACCCAGCAAAGTCTAGTCAGACTAAGATGTTTTCTGTGGTACAGGAAATGAGTGCCATTGCTAGAGCATTATTAAAATGATCACAGAAAGGATCACCATAAGATTGAGTTAAAATTTGAATTCCATTAGAACACACGGTGTGCATACTGTTGGCTAGAGCAGCTCTACCCAAAACTTGTGCATAAGGTGTATTGTTAAGGTTGCTAGAAACTTCTGCTGAAAGCACTTCCAGGCTAAGCTCAAAATCACGTTGAAAAGTACCCACAATTTGTCCTTGTTTTTGAGATAACACTCTTACGTTTGCAAATGTTAAACCAGAATATGTTTCATCTCACAAACCAACAGCCTTATGACTGCTTGTCTTCTGTTAAAAGGGAAAAAAACCACTCCAAACTTTCCATATGCATAAATTTTATCTGGATATCTTGTTATCCCAGCTGTCATGGGGAGGAGTGGGAATCCTGGGAGCTCCTCAGCAGCACGTGGGGGTATCAGACACCCTGATCAGAAATCTGCTTGGGTGCCAGCAGTAGCCAAGGGGCTGTGTGATCTGCCCATATGCTCCCTCTCTGCACAACAGATTGGCGCCAGAGCAAAGCAGTTCAAATGTTTTCATTGCTCCTTCAGCATGGCCAGCAGTCTGCAAACAATCTGAAATGCTTTATTTAGTCACACACTGCAAGTGCAGGCTCCAGCATTTGCAGCATGAGCTCCAATTCAGACATGAAATGTCTCCACAGGGCTGAAAATTTTCCCTGCTTTGAGGAAGCCTGGATAGAAATCTGCAACAGAAATTTTCAGCAACATTTCAGCATTAAGGGTAAAAAACAGGCAGCAGGAAAGTTCTCTAAAAACCAAATAAAACTGCTGATTAGCTCTTCTTTAGAGAAGATATTAATTAAATATGTCTTTAATGATGGCAAGAAAGGATTGAACATGCTCTGGGGACCTAAACTAGATCCTGGTACCAGTAAAATTCAGTAGCATATGTCATCTTGAGACTCCAGTTTTTGACGTATATGCTACAATCAGACTCCAGGCACAAAGAAGAATTTGGAGAAATTTAAAAATCAAAGCCCATTTTTAAGTATAAAACCCTCTGTATACAGAAATGTATACAATACTCAAAAGCAGTAAAATGGAGGGGGGGAGAAGGGGGGGGGGGAAGTGTAGCTGGAGAAGAAAAAGAGCTCAACAAAGACTTCAAATTTCACAGCTTGACCTGGCTTTTCTTTGTTAGAGAGCTACTAAAACATTTCTCAGTCTAAGGAAAACTTCCTTAATTCAAGATACAGTCTCCTTGTATTCAGAGAACTTCTTCAAAAATTACATCACATCAAATACATCTAATTTGGTTTTTTACCTCTAACAGGCTGGATCTCACACTTGCTCATGTTCGCAAAATGAGTTTTTTCTTCCCAACTGCAGGCAGGTAAGTGAAATCAGCAAGACTGCTTTGAAAATTGGAGAATACACTTGCACATATTAAACAATCATCAATCAATCAATTTATGGCTTTTACCCCTACACTTTGACATTATTTCAGCAGTGAGATCCTAATATTCTTTCAGTGTATGATAACATTATTTTGGTATCAGAAGTGAGACCATAGCACAGCAATATAAGGAAATTTTAAATCACTGAACTATCCCTAATAGGAAAAATATTGCTGCCCAAAATAAGTGTGGGGATAAAAAGGACAACCTAATCACAGTCAGTTATAAAGACATTGTGTGCCCTTATGTTCTATTTTGGCAATTTTCTGCTCAGCATGGAAGCACCCACTGATCTTGATCTACTTTTGGTTTAGAAAAATAATAGTTTAAAAATACTGTGCTCCTCATTTGTGGTTTCTGCAGTAACATTTTACTATAGCTAAATTTTAGCATGACATTTTACATAACAGAGTTGTTTTCCTCGTTTAAAAATGTATTTCTTATTGGTAATTGATAATTGTTTCAGACTTCCCGAGGACTGTATCGCTTGGTGGGCTCTAAGAGACAATAAAAAGAAACCCCTTTCTAAATTGAATAAGCCAAGTTCAGAGCAGAGTTCAGAATACAGAAACTTTCAATCCACATTGGAGTGACTATTTCCGTGAGAAAACACAGACTGAGAAGTCCCTTTTGATTTAGAATAAGCTGAAATGGCCTTACATTTCCATAGGTTACAGTAAACACTAAAATTATTGAAAACTAACAAAGCTGCAGTGATTTTGTTTGTCCTGCAAATACAGTAAAGAACTACATTACAGAACATTTTTACACAGCTGTTCTGGCAGCAACACTCATAAATCACAACCAGCAAATATAACTGATTGCAGAGATGAATGTATCAACTTCTACAGGATTTTTTCTATACGAGCCTTTCTGAAAACTTTTTGCTCCAAGAGACACACTGTAATTAAAAAATCAGCAATGAAATCCCAAACAATATAAAGAATTATAGCACCAATTAATTACGGTGCTTTCAAGCTGAAAAAAAAGCAATTTGCTAATGAAAACCACGATTGCTTAACAGTAGTGCTAACAGCAAAAAAAATTGTTGTAATAAATCACTCTTCACAAACATGAGGTTATATTGGAAGTCTTCCTAATCCAAACGTGTTTCGCTCAGCAAGTTAGCCAAGGTTTTCACTCCTCCAGGATCCACCATCCATATCCAAAAGAAAAAAGGTGAAAGAAACCCACAACAAATTGTGGAGGGTGGGAGGTGCTCTCCAACACTGCCATGCCTGAGGGGGGATAGCAGGGAGCTAAGGCCTCCCAATGTGTGTTGGAGCCCTGGGAATGGAGAATTTCAGTGTTCTGTGCTACCAGACACTGACCCCAGAATAACACTGCACTGACCTGAGCCCATGGAGAAAGCTCCAAAATTGAGGGATGGCTCCTCAAATTGAGGGATTGTGGGGGTGCAATCTCACCCTTAGATAGAAGGGCATGAGATCACAGGGTGGGAAACTCAGAATTTAAGGTTTGGGATACAGTAATTGATATAAAGCAAGGTGGAGGTTATAGGGTGTTGGTTTTCCTTCTTCTTCATGGGTTTGAGTGATATTGAGGGATTGGGTGGAAAAGTCCCCAATGCAGACCATGGGTGGTTGGTTATTGGGTTAAAAGTCAAAATAATTTAGCTGGAAATCCTCAATTGGTTATTTTACCCTTAAAAGGCCTTATAGAGACCATCATCACCATTTCTCCTTTGTTATCTTGGAGTACTGAGAACTCACATTCTGTGGGACTGTAACATTGATAAGAACCAATAAACACCTGAGTCTGAACAAGAATAACATCTCTGTGGCTCTAATCCCGACCCTGGGAGAAGCTGATAACAAATAACATCCTCACCAATATTCTGCTTGAAAGCCCTGGGAGCACTGATTGAACTCAGGATAACAGGATTACAGCCAAAGAGCCACACCACAGGTCTTGCAGAGCAGAAGAAGCCACAGGTTTCCCAGGGGGGCTGTGGACCCTCCACTTCTGAAGATACCCAAGAACCATCTGGACGCATCCTGAGCAGCATCCTTGACAGGACCTGCTTCAGGCAGGAAGGTTCTCTCCAGCCTCACCCATGCCATGATTCCATGATTGGTGTCTGGAGATAAACTGATGAACAGTCAAAGTAAGCCTTGGACCAACCAAAGAGCCCCCATCGCATTTCACATTAAATCAGCAACAAAAAATATAATTCATTTCTTAGTTACTCTGTGTAAAGCAGACAATGGTGACACAATATGGGGATATCCAGCTCCAGAAAATGCCAGACGACTCACTGCAAGCATCAACATTTGTACTTGCTCATTTGTATATTCTGGACACTGGCTAGAGATGATATCCTAACTGCTGTAATACCCCTTGGAGCAAAAAACACACAAAGCAAGGAAAATGCTATAAACAACATAAAGAGTGCAAGGAAGGAGACAGATCAACCACATGATTTTGTTTAGTGGAAAATTATACAGCTACATTTTACAAAATCTCAGGGGAAATAAAGAAATCACATGTCTAGATGTCAAAAATCTATGCAAAAAAGATTAGTTATAACCCCTTTTTAACTGAAAGCCACCTTGAAAGAATCCTGACATTTCATTTTCCCTCACACAGGAGAGTTTGTGCATTTGCTTTCAGTGAAGGGTTGAGGCAGTGTGTGTTCTGCGGAAAGAAATATATATTTAACATAAAATACAATTTAATCTATTCCCTTACACAGCAAAAGGGCCAGAGATAGACCACTTTAAAAGCTTCAGCTGCAAGAATCTTCTGCAGTTCAATCCTGATCTTGACCCTCTTTATTCAAGCATGCATGCCTTTATTACCTGCATTTCCCCTTGTGCATTTATTTAATTTTGTCCCTTTTTTTGTATTCTATTTCCAAAGCAAACTTTAAAATTTATGGAGCTCAAACTGTTCTTGTTCAGCCAAGCACATTTTTGCATACATCTTCACGAAGTATTTTTCTAATCAAAGTTTCAGAAAATGGCTTTTCCAGTTTCTTCAGTTTTGTGAGGCTTTACCCAATTAAAAAGTCAAAAATCACTGGTGAGGAGTGGTTTTACCAGCCATGGATTTTTTTCTACATTAAAAAATTCCCCTAATTATTCTGGTTTTCTTGAATATTTATCAACTGTTATTCCCCCAAAAACACATGTTACAGACCCCTGAGACAGGATTCATGGTGCAGATTAGAACATATTGTTTACAGCCCATAAACACTTTTTATTATAGTTTCATCATAAGGTAATTCCATTCTGTGGGGTGAATTAACATATTTTCCAGGGCTCATTAATCCTCATTTAATCACTCAGTGAACATGAACCAAACCCATTAAAAGGAAAATCAAGACATGAACTCTAATTTAAGCCACTATTTAACTAATTGCATTTATCTTTAGGAAATCCATATATATAATATTTAAAACTAGTTTTCCCTTCTTTGTGTTTAGTGTACAAAAAAGGCCTTGGGATATAAAGCATCCTCTAAAAGCCCTGTTCTCCCTTATCCTTGATTGTCACCAGTAACAGTGGATTTGTAGGAGTCAAAGCAGGAGTGCTCTGTGTCCAGCGAATTTATTTTCTTTTATGGTATATATTATCTTCTATAAGTTTAAGTAATATTGTGTATTTAAATAAAAAAAGTCCACAATGCAAACCACAAATAATTATTTATTAAATTAAAAATAAAATAATCTATATAACATTTTATAATTAATTTAAAACTTTGTAGAGATATTTTTAAATGTCATTTTTAATTTATTAACTTATTATACTAAAGACCTCACAATTTATAAAATTATAATATAAAAATAACCTAAGAAACATCTAAATCCAAAGAAAAATTGCCATTTCTCACTCATTAATCCCAACCCTAAAAAAAAAAATAAATTTTAAACACAGTGGTGCCCCATGTTAGCAGTGNCAGCCAAGCACATTTTTGCATACATCTTCACGAAGTATTTTTCTAATCAAAGTTTCAGAAAATGGCTTTTCCAGTTTCTTCAGTTTTGTGAGGCTTTACCCAATTAAAAAGTCAAAAATCACTGGTGAGGAGTGGTTTTACCAGCCAGGGATTTTTTTCTACATTAAAAAATTCCCCTAATTATTCTGGTTTTCTTGAATATTTATCAACTGTTATTCCCCCAAAAACACATGTTACAGACCCCTGAGACAGGATTCATGGTGCAGATTAGAACATATTGTTTACAGCCCATAAACACTTTTTATTATAGTTTCATCATAAGGTAATTCCATTCTGTGGGGTGAATTAACATATTTTCCAGGGCTCATTAATCCTCATTTAATCACTCAGTGAACATGAACCAAACCCATTAAAAGGAAAATCAAGACATGAACTCTAATTTAAGCCACTATTTAACTAATTGCATTTATCTTTAGGAAATCCATATATATAATATTTAAAACTAGTTTTCCCTTCTTTGTGTTTAGTGTACAAAAAAGGCCTTGGGATATAAAGCATCCTCTAAAAGCCCTGTTCTCCCTTATCCTTGATTGTCACCAGTAACAGTGGATTTGTAGGAGTCAAAGCAGGAGTGCTCTGTGTCCAGCGAATTTATTTTCTTTTATGGTATATATTATTCTTCTATAAGTTTAAGTAANTTTAAACACAGTGGTGCCCCATGTTAGCAGTGCTGAAGTCAGCAGAGCAGCACAAAGTTTTCCCAGGCACTGACAAAACCTTCAGGCATCCTGGGAGAGGAGGTTTGGGAGGAGCACAGACTGAGGGAGAGAAGGAGAAGGAAGGGGGAGAAGAATTGAAAAGGACCCGAGAAGCTGAACTCCCCAGCAAACCCTTGGGCTGATGGAGTTGAACATTCCTCATTCTCACCTTTCCCTTGGCCACTAGGACGAGTTTGCAATCACGTGGAAGCCAGCTGTCCCCAAAATCCAAACAAATATAGTTCTCCCTGTAATTTAAAGAGAAAACAAAAGTTTGAGCACACCAGCTTGCCAGAGGCTCAACACCACCTTTCACAAGCTCTGCCCAAACTGCTTCTATCCCAATTCCGCTTCAAACCTTTCTCCAGGCTCAAAGATGAAACCTTACAAGAAACAGTAAAGCAGTGAACGAGAAGTACCTTTGAAACTTGTACTGCATAATACAAGAGAAATAGCAAATATTCTGGGTCAGAGGACCCAACATTTCCAGAATTTCCCAAGGTAAATAAAGTATTCCACGTGAGAGCTGCAGGAGGAGAGCACAGGCAACCCAAGATTTTAATTTATTTCAGCTGTAAACCCTTCCTTACATCTAGAAAACCCAGGATGGAAATCAAAGAGGTTCAGCCAAATCCCTCTGACTTTTCCAGTTGTCCCACTCATTTCAAACAACATCAACTTGAAGATCAGTGATGACACTACAGATGTTAAAAGAAGTGTCTAAAGAAACAGAAAGTGTTTGCTGCAGAGGGCTGCTTATTCTGATAATTCTGCAGCACCTCAAACACCAAAGCTGCTAGGCTAAGGGGCTGGTTTCATTGCAGAACAAAAATGAATTATTAACATCCAGAAATCAGGGATTGCAGCTATCAGTTAAAAAGCTGCCTGTCTGAAGTACTTCTACTGCTGATAATGATTTAAAAAAAAAAAAAAAAAAAAGGCCACAAACTTCCAGACAACTAAAAAGAAAGTTAATTAGATTTTTAGATTTTTACATGCACTTAAAAATGTTTTAGTATTTAAGGTTTCTCTGCCATTAAGAGGACAGTACACAATGCAGAATCAGAGAATTAATTCACTCTCTTCAAGCCAAAGGCAAACATAAAAACTGACAAAATAATAAATTGAGATCTAAAATGGATTTATAATTAATGACATTTCTGCTGACCGTTTCAGTGCTGGTATTGTTTTAAAGCTACTTTCACAGAATGCCAGCCTCTAAGATAAGATACATTAAGTACAAAGTTAGTTGTGTGAGTATATAAATCCACCAGCACTTCTTAACCACAGAAAGGAAGCACTGCCAAACAAAAATTAATGAAATGCCTTTAATATGTCAGTGTTGTTCTATCGCATGAGTTTAAGGAACCAATTGCAAGCACTGTTATACAAATCCAGCAGATTTTTAGTTTAGAGTTAGACCTCTTTTTGACAGCATTTTCAGCAATATTTTTCTGCTACCTATGGAAATTAAAGATCTCAAGGTGCTGACTGCCCTCAGCAAAAATGCATTTCCCTACCCTGAGGAATGAGTTGAAAATGTAACACTGAATATAGCAGGCTACTAAAGCCAAATCTGAAACATGAATCATTCAACACTTACACTGAAACAGTAATTGGGAAGTTCTTTGGGGAAGAGATCAGCTCGTGGTTCAATGTTTATATAACTTTCAACACACTGAACTCTGTGATCCATAGCACTCTAATTTAAACAATAACAATCCCTTCCAAATGGGAAAAAGTGTGTACTCAGCTTATTTATGATCTAAAGGAAAATACAGGAAAATGTCTGCCTGAGGCTAATGCAAAGCATTCTCCTCTGATCTTTGGACTTGACACAAGCTCTAATTTTGTTATATTTGGGTTGAATATTATGTACCTCAAAAAGAAGATATAGAGTAAGCAAGAGAAATGGTGGTTAAGAAGGAATTTCTATTTTTACCACACTGGTTTATTCAATGTGGAACAAATCTATAAGACAGTTGGATGACCTGATTTGACCTTTTGTTTTAATGAAGATCATTTTGGCCAAACAGTTCTACTTCACCTTGCTGTTAGTGCATTTTCTGGACATGCTGAAAATGCCATCAACATACGTTTTGAGAAAGTTAGGATTTGCCTCATACAGCTCTCCATTTGGTCAACTCAATATTCTTTTTGCAAAATGGGAGCTCTCAGTAGATGAAATATATCACCATGATGGATCAAGTACATCATAACCAGAAATGCCTGAGGAGCACATGACAGAAATGCTTTCACAAATTTACATCAGCACTCCAGAGCAGCATCTTTCCATGCCGCTCTGCAGAACAAGAATTCTGTCTGCGAGAGGGAGGTGCTACCTCTTCTCCTGGATGCTTCATTTGTTGCTTGTTGCTTTGCTGAATTAGTGTTCAGACAACTCCTATAGCAAAAGTGATGATCACAAAATTATTTTGGGGAAAAGTGAAATATTTTAGCTAGAGAGGCAATGAAACATATTTGCAGTGATAACAATATATATGAGGGTTTAGAGTGATCACACTTTGAACTGAAAGGTTTATAAACATCATATATTATAATATTTTATATATATATA
>VWZN01021043.1:775655-802436 GCA_013396955.1 Regulus satrapa | reverse complement strand
CGCGGGGCCCTGAGGGCTCCGAGGGGGTGCGGGGCCCTTCCCGGAGCTGCGTGCGGGGTGCCCCGCTCTGGATCGCAGAATGTCCCGAGCTGGGAAAGGACCCGCAGCCATCGCCGAGTCCAGCTCCCGGCCCTGCCAAGTCACACCGTGGGGCTGAGAGTGTTGTCCAAACGCTTCTTCAGCCCCGTCAGGCTGGTGCCGTGATACCCTTCCCCGGGCAGCCTGTTCCACTGACCACTCTCTGGTGAATGAACCGCTCCCTCATATCTAACCTAAGCCTCCCCTGACACATCTTCAGGCCGTTCCTGTCACTGGTCACCGCAGAGCAGAGATCAGTGCCTGCCCCTCCTCTTCCCCTCTCGAAGAAGTTGCAGCTGCGATGAGCTCTCCGTGCAGCCTCCTCCAGGCTGAACAGACCGATGGCTGAACAGCAGCTCCTCATACGGCTCCCCCTCCACACCCTTCACCATCATTGTTGCCCTCCTTCGGATGCTCTCCAACAACTTAATGCCCGTCTCATACTGTGTCACCCAAACCAGCCCCAGCACTGGAGGTGAGGCCACCCCAGCTCAGAGCAGAGCAGGACAATCCCCTCCCTTGCCCGGCTGGCCATGCTGTGCCCGATGGCCCCAGGACAGGCTTGGCCCTCCTGGCTGCCAGGGCACTGCTGGCTCATGTCCACCCTGCCATTGACCAGGACACCCTGGTCCTGTTCCATGGCGCTGCTTTCCAGCATCCTATTCCCCAGACTGTATGAACACCCAGGGCTGCCTTGTCTCAGGTGCAGAATCCAGCACATGGCAAAGGAGACCTGGTCGTGCAGAGATCTGCACATCTATTTCTGTGTCCCTTACCACACATAACAACTCTGCTGAGGTTTTAAGGACACTGGGGCTCTGCTGTCTCCCTGAGAAGGATTTCACGGCTTTTGCAGGTACCAGGTCATGTCATGGGGCAAAGGCTCTGCAAGCAGGTTTGGTTTGGCTCCCTGCCTTGTCCAAGGATGAGTCTGCATAATGCTGGTCAGTCTCTGGTCCAGATCAGGGGAATCTTAGCACCTGCCCTAAAATTTGGGTGTTTTCATCCTGGGTTGTTTGGGATCCTATGGCAGATGGCCTGTCACCCCAGCCTGTGGGCCTGCTGTGTCCCCAGGCCACCTGAGGGCACAGCTACAGGAAGAGGACATGAGGCTAAGCTGACCTGAGGGTCTGTGCCCTCCCCCTCTTGCCCAGCACCTTCCTGGTACTGACTTGGAGTTAAGGGAGCTGGGGGTGTGTTAAAGCTGGGGAAAAGGATGCTCGGGGGGAACTTTATAGCTCTCTACAACTGCCTGAAAGAAAGCTGTAGCCATGTAGGGGTAGGTCTCTCTCTTCTCCCAGGTATCAAGGGACCAGGCCAGAGGAAACAGCCTCAAGTTGTACCATGGGAGGTTAGATTGTATATTAGGAAAAGCATCTTCAGGAAAGGGTTGTAGGGCATTGGAACAGGTCGCCCAGGGAAGTGGTTGAGTCACCATCCCCCAAAGTATTTAAAATATATGCAGATGTAGCACTTGGGGACATGATTTAGAGGTGGGCTTGGCAGAGCTGGATTACTGGTTGGATCTGATGATCTTAAAGATCTTTTCCAACCTAAGTGATTCTGTGACAAGGTCATCTGCTCTGTTTTGCTCTATTTGAGTTGTCATACGAGTTTTATTTTAAGTAGCATCTTCCATCTGCTGCAATTCTCCCCACAGAGTGAGTGTGAGGAACGGGATAAGAAAGCTGGAATATGATTGTGACAAGGCAACCATCCTGTGGAGAAAAACATCCCATCCTTCTTCCTTGTTTGCGTCCTCAGAGCTGTAAAGCCTAAGCAGATGGTGGTGCTTGGAGCAGGCTGGGGAACTGGGGAAGAAAGACGGGGGAATAAGGGTCAGGAATTCACTGTATGGGGACTGGAGGAGAGAAGGGACGCATGAACTGAGGTGGCAGAAGTGCCAAGGGATGGGGAACCTAATGGCTGTGCACAGCACATTTTGGGCAGGGAAAATGTTGGGCAGAGAGAGGAGTTAATGCCGGCCAGGAGCAGATCCTCTTGGCCCCGGGGGATGTCTCTTATCTCATTCATCTGTAGCAGGATTAAGGGGAGCACTGAATCAGTCAAACCAACACAAACCAATGGCAAGAAATCAGCTTCTTTTCAGCAGGGTAGTCAGTCTGAAAAAATCTCAGCTTCTAACAAATACTTAACCAAAATATGTAAAAGAAAAATTTGCTGTGGTTTTGGTTGTTTGGGGTTTTTTTGGTTTTTTTTTTTTTTTTTCTGTTTGGGAATTGCAATAAAAAACAAACCAGAAAATTAAAAAAGAAGTTGTAAATGTTCCTTTTTTGAGAACATTTTTTTTCCTTTCCTGTGAAAACATGATATTGCCTCAGGCAACTTTTAAACAGGTGAGGAAATAGCATCAAGGCAGAAAACTTCGGAAATGTTGCTACTGGCTATACAGAGAACAAATATTCTTCACTTAGGGTTTTGTGCTATGCAGTGCCAGTTTGAGATTTCAGTAGAGTCCACACGGAATTTAATCCAGTTTTGGAAATATATAAATAGTGGGTGACTCAAGGCCAGAGGGATTCTCATGTTGTATTTTTGATGTCTTCTGACTTGACTATGTGAGGGAGGATTTTGAAGAGTCCTCTAGGAGAGATAGAGAGTGGGTTGCCTTTCAGATTTGATTCTATAATTTTCCACTGTAGGAGGTGAAAGGTAAACCTACTAAGAGGTAGACATATCCAACGGAGAAAAGTTAAATCTGAAGAGAAACATTTCCTGAGCAAGGTCCACACTGCAGCTGATAAATTTTAATAATCTGTAAACTGAAAGAGAGCAAAAACTCAGAAAAATGAGGCAGTTCTTTCCATCAAGAAAAAAGCAACACAAAACTCCTTCACACACATGTAAAACCCCCACAGGGTAGTAAATCCCTCAGACTCTTATTGAAACTATTTCTTTAAGCTACCAGGTTCTACTCAGAATTAAGTATCAATCAGGGAAAGACTTCACATTGTGCTGTGAATACTCATATCCCTCTGGAGAGCTGCTGAGTGAATGGGCCACGTATCGTTTTCTACCAAAGGCTATTTCATTTTCCTGTCCCACCATTCTGCTATCAGTAGTGGTATTTACCTCATCTCCAAGGTAAGTTGCTTCTCTCTGCACAGCACAGTTGAAGTCAAAAGATCTTATGTTTCTGAACATTACAGAGAAGTTACTTGAATGTGTTTTACAATGAAGAAAAATATATTTAAATATGCTTCCAGACTAACTCTGTGACTGCAGAAATTATTCCCCTGCAGGAGAAACATTGGAAACTGAAAGATTACTTTTTTCTCTAGACCTGTTGCACGCTAATTATTGTTTGCTTGAGGTACCATATCTAGAGGTCTCTTGGTCCAGTGGTGGTGGGATGTAGAGAGACTGTGACTACAATTTATGTGTTCTGAGGTGGTCGCAACAAGTTTTGTGACCCTGACTGCATTGGTGGTTCAACAATCCCGCAACAAGACCAGGCACATGTCTAAAAAATGTTAAAATGCCTTTTACTTTCCAGAGTAAGGGGAGAAATTGTGATGAAGTTAGCAAGAGTGATCAGGAAACTTCCTGCAGTTTTGGAGAAGTCCCTCAGTTATACATGGTGAACTGTCAATGTGGAAGGTAGGACAGAAGTCAAATGTAGCAAAGAAGTAATTTTATCTTTTTCTATGGAGGTGAATCTATAAATGTGGATTAAAAGGAGGAGGGTCCTGGTGGGTGGTTGCACTAAGAAGGAGCAGCCCAGGCACATTGGAAGAACTTCCTGTGCCTGCTATATTACTGCTCTAATATTTTCTGCCAGTTTCCCCTGCTCCAGTCTACTTGCAAGGTTGTATGGACCCCAGCTCTCTTTTCCCACTCACAACAATCACTTTATTCCTTCCTTCATCAAGTGTGGGCTCACTCTTCCTTTTTTCCTGAACCACAAGCCTGCCGCACAGCTAAGGGAGAGTAGGATGAAATACATGTGAATTATGCAACCTGGATGCCAGAGGTGAACTGCAGTCAGGATAATGTTTTCTTCATCTCTCTGTTTACTGAATTACAGCTGGTTTGTAATGGTGCCAGTGTCCTCAGGAGCCCTTTCTAGGGATTTCTGGGAACCACAAAAACATGTTAGGAAGAGGATGGAGTTAATCAGTTGGGCTTTCCTGCTGCTATATTCAGCCCAGCAAGCCGCCTCTGACAGATGTTTCTGCTTTTAGGCCACAAGGAATGTTATTGACTGGCTTTCCCTGTGTTCAAGAAGCATGTAAAGCTATCAAAGACTTGCTTTCCGTAAGAGCATTTTCTTGTCAGGTGATGTTTTTCTATCTCAGGCACAGTGGATTTTAATGAATTTCTCAATAGACTGATTCCCTGAAGAGAAGAAACGGAGGAAGTCTGCATTAGTTGATTTTTTTCCTCCTGCCTCTGGGAAGCATGGGATGTAAGTGATGGTAAAGCTGCACAGTAGAGCTGTGGGGAACAGCACACAGAGCCCTCTGCTGCCCGTCAACCCTCCCATCCACTATCCTGACCCACTTCATTTGGAGAAAATTTTCTGTATGTCATACAAAGCAAATTAGAAACAAGTCCTAGTTTGAGGCCAGTCAGTTCGTATTGTTACCTGGGTCCTGGATCTCTGCCAATCTTCCATGACTTGCTTAAAAAGAAGGGGAAAACCTGACTCTGTAATCTGGTTCCCCACCAGCACTTTCTGGGTGGGATGGAGAAAAGGAGGACTTGGGCACAACTCTTCCATGGGCTGTGAGACAATGGAGGGTCCTGCTCCTGGAAAACACCTCTTTTCACCCCATTCCTGCATTCAGCCTGGAGGATTTGCTTACCCATACATTCAGCTCACCCAGCCATTGGACAGGATCTGACAGGACCAGGTTAAAACAAAATAGCCCCAGTTCTCCTTTTCACCATGGTAGGCTCCTGAAAGTAAGCAGAGATACTCCTCAGTTCCCCAGCTCAGCTCTGGGAAGGAGCTGCCTTCTGGAAGGACATTGTGCCAAGCCGGAGGACAGAAGGCAATGGGCAGAAACTAGTGCACAGGAAGTTCAGATGAACATGAGGAAGAAATTCTTTACTGTGAAGTAAAGAACACACTGGAACACAATGCCCAGATAAATTGTGCGTTGGAATGGAATGCCCAGGGAGGTTGTGGTGTCTCCTTCACTGAACATATTCAAGGAGGTTCTGGATGCAATACTGTGCCATGTGCTGTGGGATGGGCCTGCCTGAGCAGGGAGTTTAGTCCAGATGACCCTCTGTGGTCCCTTCCAGCCTGACCATTCCACACTTCTATGATGATGAGGTTTTACTGACTCACAGCACAAACAGTGTTCAGAAGGGACATAACACCCAACATTATGTCTGCTCTGCAAATTGTGCCTCTCCCAATAAGCCACAACTATTTGTGTTCGCAGCACTGGCCTCTCAAGGCATCACATGACATGAGTCAATAAGGGCCGCAGTTATTCATCTGACCAAAGCTGGAGATGCAAAATTATCTGTCTGATGCTATAAAAGCAAGCACTCAGTAGCTCAGTGTACCCTTCCTCTCCCACCCAAGCGCCATGGGATGTTTGCCTGGCCCATGGTCTATTCACTCACATGAAGGAGAAACACAGTCTTACCCCTCCTTTTCTGGCAGCAGTGGCTAGGAGGGATGGTTGTTTTAGTGGACCATAACTGTTGTTATAAATGTTGCTTCATGAGACAGAATTATTAGTCTGTCAGTAGTGTGTTAGACAGCAACACTTATCTGAAATGCCTGCTAATTATCTAAATAAGCAAATTTGCTTCCTTTCCCACCTGGTCACTCGTGTCTGGTGTCATTTGTGCAGCTGAAGCTGTTATCCTTCAAATTCCTCTGCAAACAGTTGTTATTACAAGGGTTGTGTCCTCAGAGCACAGAGGCTGCTGATATGAGGAGGAGATGCTGGACTAGTTCCTCAGGGCCTGATCCAAATCCTTTTGAAATCAGTGGAAAAATGCTCCCAGTCTTTCATGGCTTTGGATTATATCCTCAGATAGTAACATTTTCCAGACAGGAATTTTGCTTCAAACATCACTTGAATGCACTTGAGAGATCTGGCAGTTGATAAAATACTCAGCCTTGAGCCAATACAGCCAGTGAAAGCACTGAATATATTGGGGTTTTTTTCAACATAATAGTATTTTTCCTGGGGAAAGCAACAATCTCATCTGCTTATCTCTTATCAAGAGTCAGACCTTCAGTAGCTTTTCAGTTACTCAGAGACATCCAGAACATGTGGCTGTCAGTATAAGGGTTTGGGGCAGCAGATGTCCACAGGGCTTTAGGGCATATCCTCTGCCTACTGCACAGAGTTCAGTGTCCCCTTATTTAAATGCCAACACTTCCTTCCAACAGGCAGAGCTGCCTCCCTGCTTCACCTCCCAGAAGCCAAAATCCCAGAAGAGTGTAGTACCACCATCATGGGCCAAAAAATGGGATGGCTTCCCTGCAACACCCTGTCCCCCTCTGTCTCCATGGCCACAGACCCTCCTCCAGGCTGCTGTGAGTGGGCTGTGGCAGTGAGTTCCCTGTCCCTGAACAAGGCATCTTCAGAAGGCAAATTTGTGCCTTGAAGCTGCAGCCCCCAAGAAGATACAGCCCAGGAGTGGATCCCAGGGGCTGAGTGTGGGACAGGATGGCAGTTGCTGACATGGGGACAGCAACCCCTGGGGCAGGGGCCAGGCGACCCCAGGGATGGCTTGTGGAACGTGGAAACATCATCCCACCAGTTTGCAACATCTCAGGAGTGTGCTGGAAGACAGGTCCTCTTTGTCTCCCACCTAATAAAGGATTGAAGAAGAGAAGTTCCTACCCCTCCACCAGCCTGCACCTGAGTTAAATGCCCAGGAGCTTCTTAAATTCCTCTCTTTGTGGTTTAAATCTGCACAGCATAGCTACTGGAGGTGTCTGAGATGAGGAAATCATAGAACTTCTCCACAAGGGTACAATTTCACCCAAATCTCAATGCATGACTTTTCTTGCAGCAGTATTCGTTTTACTTGTGGAAGTTACTGAGGACATAATGAAAGCTATCATCAAAGTCCAGGTGAATTTTCCCATCTTCCAGAGATTTCCCTTCCCAGATGAGGCTGATGACCCTGCAAGCACACAACTGTAGGACTGTAGATCTGGGTCTGTAAAAAGAAAACCATGTGTGTTTAATGAAAGGAGATAGGGCCATCTAGTGACAAGAGAAATATGTTCTTCATTCCATCCTGCGTTCTGTCCTTCCTTTCACAAGCCCAAGAAAACCTGTTCTGGCCACCAGGACAGGCATGGGCAGCCCCTCACCCAGGGATGTGCATGGCTGAGCCTCATGAATTCACATCGCTGGAGCTTTGTATGGTCCCCAGCAAAGATTTTGCGAGCAGAGATGGTAGCGCCAAGCAGAAAGGCTGCTGGGATCTCTGACAAGGTTTGGGTTTGGGAAGAGCCCGTGGTGCTTCACACGCAGTGCAGGGGGCAAAGTGCAGGCAGAGCTTTACCTGGGATGGACAGTGGGAAACGGGACTCTTATGTTGGGCCATGGTTTACCCAAGATTTTTTTTTTTTTTTTAATTTGTTTGGGAAAAAAAAAAAAAACCCCGGACAGGGAAAATTTTTTTTAGAAAAAAAAAAATTTTTTTTTTTTTTTTAACTGCTGTAGGCAAGCAAAGAAAAACTCAGGACAGGGAAGATATTTCTTAGGAAAAAAAAAGTTCTTTTTTTTTTTTTCAAAATATGCATGAGTTTTATTTCTTAAAAATAATTAAGAGATTCTAAAAATTGTAGAAATTGTGTCTTTTTTAAGTAAGAAGGTACTTGTGCATGCCATTTTGTCTGACCAAAACAAGTCTTCCATAATATCATTAACATACTGAAAAGATTTATTTCTTACCAAAGGAAGCAATTTTTTTTCTTCTTCCTTTTGCTTCTCTCTTTGTCTAACACATTCTTCCTTTCCTCTGAAGAATTCTCACAACTCATCTTGTTATCTGTTTAGCTAATTACATTACTGCACTTCCCAGCAAATTAAGATCCAAAGCCTGCTGGTTTACAGTAAATTCCACAAAGAAAGGGATAATTAGGTTACTTTGCAGGTTTTGTTCCTTGGGTAATTTCCATACGCTTAGTTTATAAAGTGGGAGATAAGGTAGCTGCTATAGCTTTTATGTTACCATTCCCAAGCACAGTCCAGGTCTCCCAGCGCTTCTGGGAAGGAAGGGGTTCTCCTGCTGGAGACCCAGAAGTGAGGCCATTTTCCCCAGGGTAGAGAGAGAAACCATACGTGTGCTGAAAGCAGAGCCAAAGCAGGGATCATTTGTATGCCTTAGGCTGTATCCATGCTGCTCAGGGACCAACCCTTGAGCAAATTGATTGTGTGCCAATCACAAATTCCTCAAGCCCACGTCTTCTACTTAGGCTATGAGATTTCCCCATGAACAAGATAGGGTATCACCTTGTGCTGGGAGCAGAAACCACTTCCAAGAACCTGAAATGGATGAGGGGAGCATGGTAGCCCCCCGGAATGCTGCCTTCATAGCACAGGGATGGAGATAGCTGTGGGAGTGTGGCATGGTGCTGTCTGAAAATGTGGGGCTGGGACCACCACAGGAGGTCTGCCCTGTACCAGCAGCAGACTAGCTCAGGGCACGCAGGGACAGATTAAGCTGTACCAAGCTCTGCTGGGATGGGAAAGGACTTGAACTTCATTTTTATGGGGAACTTCCAACTCCAAAGTTTGGTTTGACTGAGGATGGAAAGAAACCTGACATTGTCTGAACCACAAAACATCCCAAAGCAATCTGTTTGGGATCAATCTACTTGTTTGGATTATCCTCTGACTTACTTTCTTTTGAAAATAAAGGCCAAAATTTTGCTTTTGTTGTTCCTACAGAAAGGTTTCTTTCTATCATATAACAGGTTTTGGACATTTTCTACTTAGTGGTTTGTTCATACCTGCAGTCCCAGCCAGAAACTCAGCATTAACATTCTGGTTATTTCACACATCCCTAATTAAGCTAAGGTGACATGAGTGAATGTAATAAGATAGCAGAGTGAAGGGCATGGAAAGAGAGCAAGGACAATGCAGTCATCAAAGAAAGAAAAGTGCTTTTGTGTAGATTAAAAAAAAAAGAACTCCCTGCAATTATTACCTGATTGTGGTTGATCTCTATCACATTTTGCTTTGATTGTTTTGTTATCTTTTCCCAGATCCTCTCAGCTCCCTTTGGCCATTTGTGGGTGAAAAATTCACCCACATTTTGAGCTTATTCATAAATCTGTGTGCTGATGTCTGGGGCAAGAGGCTGTGCTATATGTTCATCCAGCCCTTGGCATCCCCCAGTAGGGATTCCAGCCTTTCACTGGGCTATTACAAACACAGAACAAGTGCCTCAGCAGTGCATGGTTCTCCCTTACCCTTTCATCTGAAGGTGTTACTCTGGTCATGGTTAATCAATTGTGAGCCTGGGAGTGACAAGTCAGTTCAGTCAAGTCACTTTAATCACTTTAGAGCCAGGTCCGAAGACTGTAGCTGTCCCACAGTGCTGGCTGTGACACTTAGTCAGGGTCAACATTAAATTAAAAGGCCTAATTCTGAATGCATTTAAACAGAAAGCTCTCTGTGAAGATGTAGTCCACTAGACCCCCCAGTTGCTAGAAGCTGGGCAAATATGCACTGTGCTTTCTGGAAAGGACTCCAAACAAAACAGGTTTTTTGTTAAGAAGTCTCCATATGTCCGTCACAGTAAACAGAAAAAATTACAAAGCTTTTCTTAACTCTATATCAAGCTGGCAAAGCCAAATATTTTTCACTATTCTCCCTCATATCTATTAGTAACTCTGTGACTACAACCAAACTTGGATTATAAGCCACCAACCAGATTTACTCATCGGGATGTCTGGCTTTCTACTTTGGCCTCCATTTTCCCTGCCCACTTAAAAGATGTTGCCGTGCTCCATAGCAAGCACGTGCCATGCCTCTGATGGGTGTCTTAAATACATCATCTGCCTCAGAAGAAACTGCCTTTCTCTGCAGTAGCAGATTTTGGGGAGTAGAAGGCTGAGTCATTCAGCTCTTGGGAGGAGTCTTCTTTCCTCATTAAGGGCACTAGCTCTCTTTACAGATTTTAATTGTAATTAGCATAGCTGGACCACATCATTTTTCTCTTATATCTCTCCTGTTGTCCATGATGCCCCTCAGTCCTGCCTACTGTTTTTCCTTGTGCCAGCCCTGGAAGTGTTCAAGGCCAAGTTGGATGGGACTTTGACCTGATCTTGTCGAGGGGGTTGGAACTGATGATTTTTGCCATCTCTTCCAAGCCAGGCCATTCTAAGGTTCTAGGTTTCAATGATCCAAAACCATACACAACAGTGCTACTTGGGTGCCCCTCAGACCTGCTCTCTGCAGCTCCGGCGTCAAGTGACAAACACCTGCTGAGCCATGTGCTGCCCAGGAGGGGCAGGGAGGGACAGCATCAGGACAGGGAGGGATGGCATCAGCGTAGGTGTGGTTTGCAGGCTGAAGGACAGTTAGCTAAACGATAAGCAGGGGGCTCAGCTGAATCACGTTCACTCAGGGGCACATTTACAGATTTGCCATACTCAGAAGGTTCAGTGTTGTGTACATGTACGCAGTGATGTGTTATGGGGTTTGCAGTTGCCCTTGTACAAGTGCCTATTGATCGAGTTTGCTTGTTTTCTGTGCTTTGGTCCATTGGTTTGCCACCAGCTTGCAGCTCTACCTCCTGCATGAAGCAGTCCTGCTAAAGAGATGCCCTGTCCCTAATGAGAGGGATGAAGGTTTTGGAGCTCAGCACAGACTTCCTTTTCCAAAAATTTTCTTAGCAGAGTCATCTGTTTTCAAGGAAGAAAATGATGATTAATTAATTCCTGGGATCTGAATCGATGACTATGCCACTGAGCCCAGCAAAGCCATACCAGTACAAGCCAGTTTAAGCAGAGGAGTCTCTACAGGCTCTAACAATGGGCTCTACACTTATACCCCCTCCCACACGCAACTTCTGAGGCTTGTAGGTGATTTCACTGAGGTTTTATGACAACAACAAGGGAAAAAAACCTTGGGAACTAACATTGCTCAGCAAGACACAGCCTGCAGCATGTTTTTTATGGCCAAGAACTCTCAGCGTTCTTCATTTCCCCAGTGCTCACAGCATTCCCCCTTTATGGCAGGGCTGTGCCCCACCCCAACATGCAAGGCCACATCCTGGGCTTGGTCAAATCACTGGGGCAGAAGAGAGCTGGGACTCAAAAGCCTACATGAGTTAAAACAAGGCTAATCTGAGCAAGGTAACAACTGAGAGCTTGCTCTTACAGCCAGCATTGTCGAGGCACAAACCCACTGCCAGTGAGTTGGAGTGGCTGGTGGGAATGGCTCCATCAATGTGGGGCTGGACCATGTTCAAACACAGAGAGATACCATGTTCTCAGTGGCTTTTGGTGCTTGAGCCAGACCAACTTGGCTTCCTCTGCCCAGTGCTGTCCTGTGTGGTACCCTCCTTGGAGCCATTGCAAAGGCACAACCAGCAGATGCAGGAAAAGCTGCTGTCACTGATATCCCTAGTGTCAGGTTTCCTGGGCTGATGGCCAGTTTTCCTTATCAGTAGGTACTTTATAATGTAGCACTTCTGCTCACATCTAATGGAAGGAAATAGAGAATTACATTCTCAAATAAAAGGATTTGTTCCTAAAAAGTCAAAGCTGGTAGAGAACCTAATGGCAAGGTCTGGCCTACAAAACATGTGATGAGAACAGTTGGTCATGAAAATACAGCATTTTGGAGGATGAGGTAAGACTCTACAGTTCTGGAAATAATGCAAGATCCTTGGAAATCTGAAACACACATCAGACCTTATTTTCACCCAGAGCAGTTGAACATTAACAAAGCTCACATTAAGAAGAACTGTGTGGCTGGCAGGAGGAGTCTGATGCTCTCTGCAGTGTGCCTTGCCCTTCTATCTAGGCTCCACTGTTGTCTCACTTCAGCTGTGTGGGGTAGAGGGATTCTTGCCTTCACATGGTTAGGTAAATCCCAGTGGATGGCCACTATCCATGCCTGAGGAAATCTGGACGAAACCTACCTGAAATCTCCTGGGAGATCAGATTGGTGTGGCTGAGCTTGCCTTCCCTGGGCAGGGATTTCTCTGAGTCATAACATTTTTTTTACTCCAGCCTTTACTGAACTTGGCTGTTCCCCAGTCATTTTAGCCCAGATTTTCCTAGCAAGTGAGGTTTGGCTTTTGCAGTCATGCCATCTATCCCATGAGATTTTTGCCTTGTTCATTCACATGCAAAGAAAGTACCATTTGTTGTATGAGCATATGAGACAAGCAGCAGCTTGTGGTTTCATTATTAATTATTTACCAGGGAAAAAAAGCTTCCTCATCTGGAAATTTTATACTTTCCCAGGTTAATGAATGGACACTCATGACATGAGAATGAGGGAGTGACGTTGGTATTCCCAACTGTTAGACAAAGAGGTATCCATTGCTACAGAATCATTAGAAATTACTTGTCTATGCAGGGAACCTGGACATAAACCCTTTTTGAGACATTAACCCTAATAACACTGCCTACGTAGTGGCAGTTCAGCTCTGAATTATGACAAGCTGGACTCTATCTGGACATTTGAAAATTAATCATCCACTTGGAACTTGAGCCTGTGCTGCTTGGGATTTAAGTTCATAGCTAACTTGGTAAGAGTCATTCCAGTGAGACCCTCCTTAGCTCTGTTATGCTGCAAACCCACAGGCCATCTGGAAATATTTGTGTTTGACGACAAAAGGAGGTGCACAAGCTCCTCGATGATCTTCAGTTGCCAGTCTTTCCCATTTCTTCTCTTTGTATCAAGACAGGAGGACATTGTCCTCAGTCAGTGTCAGTCTTGATCCCTTGGATGAGGGTGGGAGGGTGGTGGGTGCAGCTGGGATAAGTTGCATTTCTCTGCAGGCATTTCAGTGCACAGCTACTTAATGCACTACATTTCTGACATAAGACTTCTTGGGAAATGTCTTTGTTTCTGTCACAGGAGCACAGAGGAACCAGAGTCGGTGGCTTCAGCCAGATCTTCCACTGCTGCAAATAGCCACAAGCTCATCTCACTACCTGAGATACAAATTTCCTCCTGTACGCTCTTGTCACCCTGCAGGAGTTCACATCAGAGAGTAAAACCAGCCAGCCTGAGGCAGAAGCATCGGGTAACCAAGAATCCTCTGGCTGCTGTTAGGATAACATAGCAATTTGCCATCTTCCTTTTCCTCTCTTGCCTGTAATTATGCTTCAGTCATTGGTCATCTGTTCTCTTCAGACCTATAATCTGGCAACCTTTCCGGTCCTGTCACCTACAAGTACTTATTTGTTTGCACAGTTAGGAAGACTTAGGCTTCTTTTTCTGCTCTTTTGGGAAGACACAAACTGCAGCTGTCAACATAACACTGATAATGTGCCTCACTTAGGAAAAAAAAATCAATAGGTGCTGTAAGTGTTAACCATATGGACATGATGGTAAACATGCTCTGAAAGCCCCAGGAAATGTCAAATGGAAGCAGAGCTGCAGTGGGGAAGGCAGCAGAGTAGCCATGGCTCAGTGCAGGTAGAGATTCCCCTTCGTGTTGTACGTGTAGTGGTGCCCATCTCTGACATATTTAACAAGATATAAAGTTGTAGTGTCCTGTATGGTCACTAAATTGTCTTCTGTAAGCAACTATGCATATTTGACTTAGGCACCTTTCTAGCAGTGTGGAAAGCATTTGTAAGGAACCATAAAAAGTCATTACATATGCAGAACAATTGAACCTCCTCAGCATCTGTGGTAGGAAACACATCTGTCTTCTGTCCCTTTCTTTCCTAAATGTCTCCCCGAATCAACTTTTATGGGAGGGTCGTAAATATCCCTTTCTATTCGAATCCAGGAGTTAACAATACCCCCTGTGACCATAAACACAAGATGTTTCATTGAGGAAAGAGGTGCACTCAAGTAGGCAGAGATCTTTGTGACAGTTGCTGCCAGTATGGTCCCCATGCACCGCTAATCACATTAGTGGGAGAGCACGGAGGTGGCCAGCAGGCAGCAAAAGAAAGAGGGAGAGAAAAGCAAGACTAATCTTGTTAAAAGGGAAGCAAAGATAGACGCTACTTTTACACAGAAGCTTATAACGTCCCCATTTTCCCAGGGCTGGAATCACCTGGATGCTCTCTGAGCAGCGCGGCTGCTGCTGCTGTTGTGGAAACAAACAGACCCACATCTCTTGTGCTACCGAGGACTGGTTTTTCTTACAGCTCTTTGCCATCCGTGGTCTCTTGGTTTCTGCATGGGCAACCTTGAATCCTTCTTGAAGTAGATGTTTACTTGCCTCCAGATTATTTTAAAAGCAGTACAACTGGTTTTAATCCCCTGCATGAAATCCTTTTCCACCAGAGGAAGACCCACAGTTTTCAGCAGATTAAAAAAAAAAAAGCCTTATCTAAAATAGTAATGTGTTTTCTCATTCTCCTCTGGAGAGGCAATGTTAGATGTTCAAAGTTGCCTTCTTTCCAAATGGAGTCTTTTGCTCTCTGGTTGCATGAGGGTGATGGATAGATCCCAAATGTTCACTTTTCTTACTTGAAGAGGCGCAAAACACCCCCCAAACTGGGAGCTAAGGATTAGGCAAGCAGTCACTAAATGACCTCTGGCAGTGTCCCCCGTAGGGTTTTGTCCTTTACTCTTGGCACACAACCTTTCCATGCTGTGAGCCACGATGCAGATAGGTTGTCCCAGGGTTGAGGTGCTCTCTGCCCACTCCCTCCTCCCATATGTGGTGGAGAAGGGGTGAGGGAAAGGGGTGCAGGAGGAAAGGTGCTCCTGACCAGACACACTCACAGAAGCGCGGGCACCCGAACAAGCATTAACCCACACTCACAGCTCAGGATGCTGTGACAATGTTTTGAGGTTCTTCAGCCAGCTGGGAGCCCAGAGCCCACAGCACCCAAGTCAGTGAGCTTCCAATTCAACTAAACAAGACTTAGCTTTGGGGAAATATTTTTGTCTTTTGGGGAACCAGGGCCTGGAGAGGTAGAACCTGTCGAAGGCATGTCAGGGTAACTCTCTAAGCCATTGCTGGAGAGCTGATGGGTACAGCCTTTCTGAGTACTTCTCCAGTAAGACAGTCCCTTCTCCCACCACCCATGACTGTGACTAGCAGAATTGTGCCAGCAGACCCCCTCCCATGGGGTTTAATGTTAGGAGGGAAAGCAGCACCTTGATAGCTGAAACAAGCCTTAACTCGTTTTGGTTTTTTTCTTTTTTCTTTTTTTCCCCAGCCTCTTTATTCAGTATCGTACTACAGAGCTGAAGGTGGATAAACAAAGTTCTTGCGTCACTGGTTATGATGTCTGCTACAAATGCTGTTATCTTGCCAATTAATCAAATGGAGCAGGGGAAAGAGAACCTGACAGATGGGCAGGAGAAATCCTTGATGGAAAATCTGACTTGTTATTGCATAGGGTGGCGGTGGTGGGAGGGAGCAAAAAATGAAGAAACAAGTGGAAATCTAGAGGCAAGGACAGTGATGATGGCTTCATAGCTGAGAGTCCATGCCCAGTCAGATGGGATCAGCCACTTGTTGCCTTGATATTTCATTAAGTTCTTAAATACCAAATGCAAAACACAGACTCTTTTGGCATTAAAGCAATGATTTCACAATGGATTTCACTGTGGTGGCTAAATAAGCTAGGAAGTGGCTGTTGTCAGTGTCCTGGGGTTCTTGAACTCCCCTTGCTATCAGAGCCTGGGCCTTTTAGGAGGGGTAGACCCGGAGAGNGAGGAGAGGAGAGGCTATGAAGGAAAAGCTTTAGGAATGCTTTCAACTAGGTCTGGGAAAGGTGGTTGGACTGGGGACACAGTCCTGGGGAGCAGAGTCTGTGCAATGCAGAGACCCCTGCAATGAAGAGGACCCCAGGAAAACACAACATTTCTGAGCATCAGACAGCAAGACCTCTTGGTACCTAGTTAACTGAGGGGAATGTCAAATTCTTGCTCTCCCAAGAGATGGATGTTTTGTTTATTTCCCAGTCCTAGGAGAGGATCAGTGAGATCAGGACCCTCCAACCCTACTTCCTCACTCTTCTTTTTGCTCCCTTCTATCCCTGCACCCCAAACTAGATGGCATCAGGGGTGCCTTCCCTAGCCCCTGCAGCCTCTCTTACCTCACATGATCTTGACATTGACCATTTAATCATGGCTTGGGGAGAGTCTGGGACCCACACAGAACAGGGAACCAGGAGCTGTGAGGGGAAGAAAAGACAGCAAAGGGAATAAAGGAGATAGGGCTACATATACCAGGAAACAGAACAAAGAGGTGCCTGAAAGGAGGAGGAAGGGCCAGAAAGAACTGCTGGGAAGCTATTTAGGGTACTGCAGAAAGTCAGCATTTATTCCTGTGCAAGCGTCTTGCAGGCTGCAGGGGACATCCCAGGTATGCAAGCGCCCAAACACACACTGAACTGCAACAGCAAAGGCAATAGGCAGCTGAACCTGCATCTTACTCACCACTTCTGTAGAAGCATGTCTGGATTACTATAACTATTATAATAATTATTACTGGTTGTAATAGTAGTAACTTCTATTAATAGGATTACTATTCTTACTGTTGTTTTTTCCTGATTTTCCCAGGAATCTGGACTTTTGTCTCATGCAGGCAAGAAAATCATCTGTGTTTTTTCTTAAAGAAAGAAAACACCTTCTTTTTTCTTTTGACGATGTCTGTCCCTCAGTCACAATTCATTCATTCCCCTTGGCTAAGACAACATATTGATCCTTCCCCTGGGCTCTGACCCCTCCATGCCTTCTCTGTTTACAAAGTTATCTTCAGCATTCCTGCCTCCTCCTCACTGCTCAGCAAACATTTCAGGTAAAATTGATCCAGTGGATACAAGGAAAGACGTCATGAAGGAACCTGGGGCACGAGGCCATTCGTGGCCTCTCTGCCATCACATAAGCCTTCTGTGGGTCAGTTCAGCATTAACTGGCTCCCGAGATGGGTTCTCATAAAAAGCAGTACTGGGTGGCTCTCCCAGTGAAAACGGGGATGTCAGTACAATTATCATCATTGCTTTTGTGCAATGAACTGGACAAAACCTAATTCCACCTTTCTCCTGAGACATGCTCACAGGTTTTGAAGACTGGACAAATGATGCAGACCACCCAGCCTGACCTGCATTGCATGGATCAGAGCCTCTTACCCTTAGTTTCAGCTTCAGTCCCCTGGTTTTGTGCAAGTGCATAAGTTCTGCTTTCAGAAGTGGAATAGGACTCTTCTCGGTGTTCATCAGACCTGCCTCCAGGTATACAAAAGCGACTCAAAGCAATTTAACTCTTCTTGGGGACGTGCTGTATCCTTTCCATCTTGTAACCATAGGCAGGGTACAAAAAGGGATCTCTCACTGTTCCCTGGTCCTAAAGGCCATGGTCAGACAGTTGCAGATTGATACAAGTCATACTGGAGACCCATCACTGCCCACAGGGAAATTATTTCACCTTGGGCTACAGTGTCAAGATCCTATGTAGGTGCCCTGCTTGTCCTGAAATGTTGCATTTTCTCCTACAAAGTGGCCTAAACTCTGCCACAGGGGTGAGGTGGTGGTGCAAGACTTCCCTCTCAGAGGAAGGGGAATGTTCAACCTTCAGGCATACCCCTGCTTGGCATGGCGGTACCCAATTCCTCACATGACTCCTTTGCCTGTCTTTCCCCAGGCTGTGTGGGACCACAACTCCAGCTGTGCAGTGGTCAGAGGAAGTGGTGGGGAGCATGAGAGGGGAGGACCCACAGTGCACCCCAGAAAACACAGACAGTGGCCTCAATTCCTGTGCAAACAAGTGAACCTGCCAGAACAGTAAAAACCTGTAAATTGACAAACATTAAGTTTAAAAAAAAAGAGCATAAACAATTCCTCACCCAGTCCAAAAAATGTTTTGGCCTCTCTAGGTATTGGCAGCTTCAAGCACCATTAAGGGAAGACTCCATTCCCAGCAGCTGTGGACAGCTATTTACTCTCCAGGTCTCAATCCTCAGGGGCATTTCAGCAGCGTGCAGCTGCTGCAGGTAGGCTGGCAGGAAAGCTGCTGACTGCATTGGGGTCTGCTGGAGCAGCTCCAGGGCTGTTTGCTAGCTGGTTGCTTTAGGCAAGGTCATCCGATTGACCTTCAATTCTGCAAATAATAAAATTCATCTAATGAAGTTGGATGTATAGGAGTTTTTCCTTCATCCTAGTTCTATGTGGATTTTTATATGTCTGCTTACATGTACAGTTTTTCTATTGTTGTTTGTGTCACAGGAAAGCAGTTTTCTAAGGTGTTGCCCTGGGTGGGAAGGTCTGTGAAAGGTGGTTGTGATTTCTCCCAGGGAAAGGCCAAAGCAGCCTAAAAAGTGTCTTGGTGGGGTCAGGCTGACTTGATGTACTTTTGAGTACTTTTGGAGCCCTGGAGGTCCCTGCAGGGGCACTATTCCTGGGGGGGTAGTGGAGACTGGTAAGGGTGATGTCCCAATTGACATGGGGACCCAAATATATAAGTGGGATATAAGTGATTGAGAATTATTTGGCAAATATACCAAAGTACCCCAGCTCCAAAACTTTATGGTCCCTAAGAGAGTGATGTCCGTGACCGTACATAACTTAGCAGAATTTGCTTGTCCACAGCTTCTCAGGTGAATGTGTCAAATACAGCCCAAAACAGGCTGCTACTTCTGGCCCCAACAGGGCATAATCATCCAGTCACTAGGACAAAGAATAGTCAGGGTATTGTATGGTGTTGCAATTCTGCAATACAATTCTCTTGACTAATTTAAATTTTAAAAAATAAAAGTAGAGAAAAGAAGCCAAAACCAACCCCAATGATCAACACAGGGACTGGGGCGCCTGAGGGAATGGGACTCCTGTTGGTGTTCCTTATGCCATTCTCCAGCCTGCAGGCTATGCTTTTCTTCCTAGTCCGTGCTTTTCTGAGACACTTCTGAAATTTCTCTGTGCTTATTTGGTCTTTCTGGTTGTATTTGCATACACATCTCTATTAAAAAAATCATTTTCTACTTTGCATTTGCAATCAGAGCTAATAAAAATCCTCTGTTTGCATAGCTTGGCTCCCCAACAGCTTCTCAATTTATATGTTTTCAGAATTTGTTCCTATTTTTCATCTCTCTTATGCTCAAACAGAAGCTTTAATGTGTTAACCATGTGCTGAAAGGAGAAGGCAGCTGCCACATTGGCCAGCTTCAACAAGTCTCCATTTTATCTCCAATCTTCCTGGGCAGATCGTTATACTCCAAGTGTGTCACAATGTACTCTAAGTGTCCTGTTCCAGTCTGAAACACTGCTGGAATTTTGACTTGAATGTCTCCGAAAGGGTTGGGGTTCATGGGAAAACAAATTGAGAAGGGCTGGGTGTTTCTTTGAGGCTACTTTATTTACTCCCATGCTGCTGAAACCAGCTGTTCTGGGATGAAGCAGTGTGGATCTGCACGCTTTGCTCCATGGCCAGGGAGGGTGGTGTGCAGTGTGCTGGACTCAGTTGGATCTCCCCTGGGCTCGGCTCTCTAGTGCAGAAGTCTGACCTTGCAGGTGTCTGCTGAATTTCCTGCTAAATTGTTTCAGTGGCTGAATTGCAGGGAAAAAAAGCTTTATGTTTGGAGCCCTTATAGCCAAGACCAGTGCAAGAAATTTGGATGGACCAAAGGGCCAAAGATGGGCTGGATACCATAAGTGTCCATGAAGAACATTCAGACCATGTCAGGAGGTTCCATCTCCATTGCATCTAAAAGTTAGGAGCCTAATTTCAAACTGAAGTGTAAATCCATGGGCTAACATTTATTAGCTATTAAAAAAACTCTCTACAGTTTCCTGAAAGGAGATTCTAACAAGGTGGGTGTTGGTGGGTGTTTTCCACATAACAAGAGATAGGATAAGAAGAAATGGCCTCAAGTTGTGCCAGGGGAGATGTAGACTGGATATTAGGAAAAATTTCTTCCTCTAAGGGGTTATCAAGCACTGGAGCAGGCTGCCCAGGGAAGTGGTGGAGTCACCATCCCTGGAGGTATTTAAAAGCCGTGTAGATGTGGCCCTTGGGGACAAGGTTTAGTGGTGGAGTTGGCAGTGCTGGGTTGGACTCAACGATCTTAGAAGTCTTTTCCAATCTAAGTGATTATGTGATAGTCACTGCAGGCTGCCACCATTTCATTCACCCTTCAGATGACAATATCCAGGATCTAAATTTTTCAAGCTCTTCTTTAAAAGAAATCAGGCTATTTCTGGCTGTGAACATCATATCTCTGTCTGCTTGGTAGCAACCTGCTATTCCATTACCTAGCTCCCTTTCTTACAAAGCATCTTCCTAGACTTCAGAAGATCACCCAAGCACTGCTTTATTTCTCCTGTTACACGGGAAAGAAAGTAGATGCAGCACTGTATTTAGAATAGATTGAGTTTTTTTTTTATCTTTAAACCAGCAGATCTGAGAATGATGGAAGTTGTTATATGGATATCTCAGAGTTTGAAAGGTGGGGGGTGATAAATGTTGAGGTTCTTGAATTTTAACCTTAGTCCTAAAGACTCAAACCCCTCAGTCATGCCTTTGTCTCTTTTTGGCACCAATCATAATTTTTTAGGCAGGAATTACTTTGCAAGTTTTAAAATTCTATCAAGCGAGATAGGACAAAGTTATGCATGACAACTGCAATTCTTTACCTACTGAAAACCCAGGAAAGATTTTCCCACTTTCAGAAAGCTGCATGGTAAATATATCACACTTGTTTACTGCTATAGATCAACAGATGAACTTGAATATTGCCCTTGTGATGTTTCCAAAACATCCTTTGATAGCTAGTCACTCTCTACAAATGATGTCATAAAACCCAAGAAAATAATAAAAAATAGTCATATTTCTCATACTTTCTGTCTTTACACTTAGGTGAAAAAAATTGCATTTGTCTGATCATTAAAGTCCTTTACTGGACTAAAATCATTCTGTGTTAACATTCACAATTCAGAACTACAAAATTTCTCTTTACGAGGAAAAATGTGATTTCTTTTCCCCTTTTTTTCTGCTTTTTTTTTTCCTTTCAAAAATGAGGGAAATAGATTAATTTCCTTTCCATTCTAGATGGGGATCCTGTTCCTTTTTAAGTTGAAACCTTGTGGTACACATTTTAAGTTTTTTGCAGCTATGCTGGAAGTTAACACCAATGCACATCTTCCATATATTCTTTTGAATGCTGCCTACATCCTTGTGAACAACAGGCTTTAAACTTTGCCTGTTGGCTGTTGTGGAGGATTTCTTGCATGAAGACCTCATCTTCCATGGCTTTTATTGTTGCAGTTATTAATACAATATTGCCGTCAATGATACTTACCTGTCATTTATCAGTTGCTGTACAGACACATAATAAGAGATGCACCCTGCCCATGTGCATTAGATAACCAAGATTGCTTGATAAATAGAACTCTCCTAAACACCATGCAAACAATTCATGTTCCCACATTGCACTTCCCTAGTTTGCCATTCTCCTTGTCTGGTTTCATTGCTTTATCTTAATACCTTTCTAGGCTAATGTGACTGTCCTTACAGTCTCCCAGCTTACTCCACTACTGACTATCATGATGAACTGAGTTGCTGCATCAAAGCAAATCCCAGTCTGATAAGAAGCAATGGCAAGTTAAGCAGGTTTCATGCTTCTTTCACAGATTGCTTGATTCAGCTGATACAGCCTTAAACTGTGATTGGCTCCATTTCCCTTGTCATGTTCACTTGGTTTTAATGCCTCTCTGGTGCTCGGTCTGCATAGTCAGAATGCAGTGATAATAACAACAGACAGAATCTCTCTTAATGTTGAACTTGAACTTCCTTGAGAAGGTACCAAGATGAGTAGCAAATTAGTAGATGAGTTACAACTCTTGCACAGAAGTGTATTAATTGGAAGTGCACCAATTCTGAGTTTTCCAGCTGAGATAACCTTTCAGTTCAGCAAGAGATGTCACACAACCTTTATGCAATCTCACCATGCTGCTTCAAAAACATCCTCTAGCAGATTTAGATACGTGAACCAGAGTGACTCCTTGCTAAAACACTCCAGCCCTGAGGGGGTCCCAGGTAAGTTTGAGCTGCAAGCTGCAAGCCTCTACAAGTAATTGACCTGTGTGGAAAGCCAGCTGGATCACCTGCAGATGTTTGTGATGGTTGTACACACTTGCCCACAGGGAACTGGATTGAAGTTACTCAGCTTTCATCAGGTAGCAAAAATTATCCCTATTTATTCACCCCAAATGTTTTGAGCTATGACTGCCCAGTGAGAAATGGCTCTGAATACCAGCTTAAGCTCATTGAATAGGGACAAAGTCGCCTCTGCTTTCCTCCTGGCATTGGATGATCAGTCAGAAGGCCTTTGTCATTCTCCCCTCAGCACTAGCACTTCTGAGCTCAACCCAACTCTAAACACAGCATCACAGGCCACAGCTCTCACCTGTGAACTGTCTGCATCCAGATCTGTAATGAGCACCATATCCTCATCTCCCAATGAATCCTGGCCAGAGGAGGTGTCTCAGATAGCTTGGGCCAGTTAAAAACAGTCCAGATTAATACCCTTGGACCTGGACACGACTGGAATTAGCTGAGGACCTTGATCACTAATATAACAGCTTTGTGCCTGACTGCTTTCAAGGAGCTAGCGATGTGTCCCCAGACCAGGATAAGCTCAAACAACAGTTCAAGATATTGTCAATGAAGTAAAATACCATTCCTCAATTCTTTTAGTGCAGGGTTGATGTGTAAGAGTCTTTACTCACTCAATATCTGCTTAAATGACTACAGATAGTGTCAAGCCAGCTCGGAGGGTGGAGTTGCTGCAGGCACTTTACGGGAAGAGAACCATGTCTTGCCTTCATCCCCTCTGAAGCTTAAAGGCAGCTACGGTGAGCCCTCCAGCTAAAAGGCAGTGGAGATCTCCTGGGACAGGAAACTCAGAGCAAAGAAAACAATGAATTCTGGGAAGACTGCTTGGGTACTGACTGTATAGAATGGCAGACTTAGAATTGTAGAATCACAGGATATGCAGAGTTGGAAGGGACCCATCAGGGTCATTGAATCCAACTCCTGGCCCTGAACAGGACACCCCAAGAATCATACAGTATGTCTGAGAGTATTGTCCAAATGGTTCCTGAACTCTGTCAGACTTGATGCAGATCTCCTGCATCTGCCTGAAAGCCAGATTTGTGCTTGAAGAGCTCCCCTGAGCACTCATCTGCCAGGACACCTGCTTTGGCACTCTGAGAGACCAACCAAATTAGTTGCAGTAGGCATGAAAATGTGGATGCTATAATAAACCACATTCTTATTTTAGGCAACATCTTGGCTATGATGAAGACAAAATTTTTAAATACCATTCAGAGAAACACAACAACCCAGACTGAACATCTGGGAGATCTGGTTGGGGTCAGAAGAGCACAGGTGTCTACATTTGTAGGTATAGCTGCCCCTAGAGAGCAGAAGCAGTTGGTGTGGACCTCTTTAGGTCTAGGAAGATGAGAGCCAGGTCCCCAGCTGGCTACTTATATCCCAGACTTTGTAAGAAACATTCCAGCCAATGCTCTGAATTTCAGTTTGGGATGCTCACAGTACATCATATGAAGCCCCGCTGGGTATTCCAGCTTTGTCCTCCTCAAAACTGAAATATTCTGTGTAAGAATTGAGTGGTAGTTTGAAAAACGGAGGAAACCAGTGGCTAGATAATTTGCTTGATGGCAAAGCTACAGTGATTCTTCCCAGAGGTGTCCAGAACAGCAGTCCTTGACCTTGGCAGAAGGGAGAAGAAGGCCTCCTCTGGGAGCCCCAGTATGTATCTCAGGACATGTCAGATGGCGAAAAGCCCCTGGTAGTTGTCTTTGCCCTCTTCACTTTTCTGTATCTTCCTCCCTATGCACAAAGATCCATGAATTTTTTGTCTCTTCAGGAGCTGGATGAAGACAGCACTTGTCTGGAACCAGGGACACCTCTGTGGTGACTCATCCCTTTCCATTAGATCCAAATGATCAAATATCTCAGGCTGAAGCCCAAGCAGACATGGATGCGACTGGAAAGCCAGTTTGATAACCAGGAATGCAGGCTTCTGTGTGTGCAGCAAGAACCATGGGAGCAATGAGGAGCCCAGCACACACCAACATGTCAGCATTCCCATATCTCCCACAGTCACATTGACACTTCTACATGAAAGATCCATGCTCAAGGTGATTTATCCTGGACACCAGAGCTCCATCTTACAGCTCTGCAACAGAGGTCCACAAGCCCTGGAAGTCACCAGGTCCCCAGTGTGTCACAGACAGCTTTGGCTCAGCAGAGCCCAGGAGTCCAGACTGCTTCACAGTCTGCTAGACAAGCTGGCAGCATCATGCAGTCAGATCTGATGGGCATGTGCCCACACATCATTGAAATGTGTGCATACAACACAAATGTATTTCTTGAATGTTCTGGCTCCTGCAGACTGATGTTCAAGCCTGGAAACCTCTGTCACAGAGGAGCTTGAAACCTGCCCTGACTCTGTCCTCAATCCTATTTTCTGGCATCAGGACAGCTCCTGCACAGCTCCCTGTGCCTCCACCATCACAGCAGGCACCACTGCTTTGGTGTTTTCCACAGACCATGATTCCACCTGAGTGGCCATCAATGCTGTCATGCATGTGGGAGGCATGTGGGACATGCTTTCTGTTGAGTATTGACAGGAGGTGGTGACCCTTGTGTTTGCACTGGTGGGGATACATAGTGAGTGTCAGCACTGTGTTATCGAAGAGCTTTCACTGCACAAAGAATTAATAATGTCTGCTTTTTCCTTCACACTTCTGCGGCACTCGGTCAACCCTGGTGCCGTGATTGATGGTGTGAGCAAAGCCCTGTTGGCGCCGTCTCGAAGGCGGGTGCCTATTAATGAAAGGAGAAGACAAGGATGAAGGTGTCTTGCAGAGCTTGCAGCTCCCCTATCAGCGCTGGGCAGTCGGGGTGCGCGGCTTGCTCAGGGGGGTGTATTTGCTGACAAAGGTCTGTGCAAACAAGGACCTTGCGAGAACGTACAGGGAACAGCTGCTCTGTATCTGGGAAAGGTGAGTGCCGTTTGCAGAGCAAACTCACTCTAATTCAGGCAAATACTGTTACAAGCAATGTAGCTGAAGAGAAAACACGTTTACTGGGATGTTAACATGGCTCGTATCAAGTGCAGGGAAAATGCCTGTGTCTGTGGAACTGCCACCTGAAGCAAATAATTCCTGCTAGGAAAACCCTTTCACGAAAGCATCTCGCCTTCACTGAACATTCGCCATACCTGAGGAGAAAAGGTCCTCAGCATGTTGCAGGAGCCATCCTTCACAGGCCCCCTCTGAGCACCAACTCAGTGGTTAATTGCAAAAATATTATTGCTTTGGGTTTTGGGTTTGAGCTGCCCCCAGTGTTGCCCTGCAGAGGTGAAGGGTGCTGAACACTTCCCAGGAATCAGCATCTTTCAGGGGGCTGGCACTGAGCATCCCTGAGTACCTCAAGCCACCCATCAAAATTTCATCCCATGTTTCGTTTAGTCCATCTCCAGGACCACTGCCACCACCCTCAGCACGTCAGAGGGAAAAGCTGCTCATGTCTTCAGGAAAACAGGAAAAGCTGCAAAATTCAAGGACAGAGCCCCACCTCGTGGAAAATACGTCAGGCCCTGCTTACCAGTGGGGTTTTTTTGTGAGCCCAGCATGACCTCATGCCTCACATCCTACCTGCTGCTACATTAATTAGTCTAATAAGAGGTTTTATTATTTATTTTGTGTCAGTCACAGCCACACTGCACACAGCACAGGCACGGGGTGGTGCCTGGGTCTTCCCCTCCCATAGTTCAAGATAGTCCGTGCAGCCCATGTGAATGGTAATGATATTTGTGTTACTGATGAAAGGTTTTGCTCATTACAACAGGTTTCTGATTTAGAGACAGTGGGAAACCTGGTTGAAGGCCAGGTCCAGCCTGGGTTTAGGTGGTCCAACCAGGGTGCCATGGGAAGGCACGAGGCAGAGGAGCCCCAAGGAACAAGGGGCAGTCTACAGCCAGGTCAGCTGCCAGGAGAGCACTGGCTGGGGGAGCTGCTCAACCAACAAGGATGGTGTGGCCCAGGAAAGGCTGCAAGTCAGAAGTTCCTTGAACCCTGTATTTGCTGGGTTTCAGGATATAGAAATGGCCCTCTCCTTATTTCCCCACCTGTGCTCAGGGAAGGTGGTCTCTACCCATTTTTTCATATATAAAGTGGGATAATAACAACAGTTCATTTTCCTCCACCTTCTGGAAGCCCCCCAGGAAAGTCCTGTGGCACTGAACCGAAGGGTGCCATGCTTTAAAATAATTATCCAGTGCCACCCCACAGGAAACACAACCAGTCAAGAACTCCTGCACCCATGCAAACAGGTGAAGGATTGAATCTGCTTCATCAGATTAATTTGATTTCTCTTGACAGTTTTTTTTTTTGTTCCTGTCAGGAAAATAAAGTAAATTTGTCCTCTTCTGAAGATTCTGATTTGGGAAATGAAGTCTAGTTTTGCCAGATAGGTCAGAAGAGTGATATTTCTCTTTCTGTTCTTTCTTTCTTTCTTTCTTTCTTTCTTTCTTTCTTTCTTTCTTTCTTTCTTTCTTTCT
>VWZN01021043.1:737897-775613 GCA_013396955.1 Regulus satrapa | reverse complement strand
TTCCTTCCCCTCTCTCTTTTTTTTTTTTTTTTTCTTTTTTTTTTTTTTCCCCAAGACCTGTTATTCTCTCTAGAAAAAATTACTTTTAACTACCTGTTGCAGCCAACATGTTAACTGTGGCTGCTGTCCTCAGTGTGTCTGATTAGGCATCCTGGAGGTATTATTTGTCCAGAGTCAGCAAGGTAAAAAGTCTTCATTTGATTGACACACAAAAGCTCCAGAAACATAAGTGATGTTTTTTTGATCCATCCATCATAATTAGGAATGATCACATCTCTCACTGCTTGGCTAAATTAATGTTTTTCTATCCTATGTTTCAGTGCCCAAATTCCTGTAAACCACAGATGTGACTTTAAAAGCCACATTGGCATGCCAGAGCACAGAGCTCCTCAGCACACAACAAGTCAGAGCCACTGGTATGTCTGATGTTGTTCCCAGCTCTCCAGGCTGGGAGTTCCCAGTGTTTTGCTCAGGAATCATTATTAGTCGATAAGATGTGAGAGCTGGTTAGACAGCCAAGTTCCCCACCAGCACCAGACATTGGTGTGAGGCAGGAGGTGCTCAGCCAAAGCAGTTGCCTTCTGCCAGAGCAGAGAAGCAGCAGCAAAACCCTGGGCTGTGCCCAAATGCCCTACTGATATGCTTATCAGGGTGTAAGCGTGACTATTTTCTAATCTTTTGCAGTAAAAATGCAGGGGCTGTGCAGTGTTGCTATGTCTGGGATTAATAAGGCGCTTGGGTACAGGGTTTGGGGAGGATTGCAGGCTTTTGATTTTAGATGTTTTGTAGAAAGCCTGAACAATCACGCACCATTAGTCAGCTCAGTGCCGATTAATGATTAAGCTGGATAGCACCAAGCTGCTTTCAATTGACTTTTAGAGGGGGAAAAGCAAGCTGGAATCTTCATTTCCGTGGCACACAGGTGTAAAGGGGAGTGACAGGGGCAGTCTCAACCTGCCACGCTGGGGAGCACAAGACCCTCAGCACACAGGACTGCAGCGGGGGGGTGGGGGGAGGGCACTCTGTCACTCTCCCCAGCCCAGAGATGGTGATAGAGGAAGGGGATGGTGATGAAGAGGAGGTGATGGTGGAGACCAGCTCCCCAAGGTGCAGACACCCTGCTTGGGGCAGGTGACCCTGTGCCCAGCGGAGCCGACAGCAACACCTCCTCCCTTTAAGGGCTCACCCCTTGAACAGATGCCAGCAGTGGAGGCAGAAGTTGGGGTGCTCTCCCCATGTCCAGCGTTGGTCACAAACAGAAGTTTCCCTGCTCAGGATGCTCGTGATGCCCTCTGAACATCCCTGCACCGTCCACGGGCTGCATTTGAGGTAAACCTCCCTTTCCAGCCTCATTGCCCGCCTTGGCTGCCGCCTGCAGTGGGAAGGTGACTCCTAGGGTGGCTACCGGGGCCTGGTGCCTGGTGCATGGGTGACATCTACCGGCCGTGTCTGCAGCTTCGTTTTATGCTTTTAGGACTCAAAAAACCCGTGCTAAGAAAAGCGACACGGGAGGCTGTGCGCTGTTTTAACTGCTCGTTTGACTGTGCCAGGGTCAAAGCCAATACATTATTTTTATAATTGTGTGAAGGCTGTGTGTCCCATGCCACGGACCTACTCTGGGGTCTGGCAAAAATCTGGGACTTCAAATGNTAAAAAAAAATATATATATATATATATATAAATGGTAATTTCTCTAATATTTTTTACCTTTTGAAGGGTAGAAGGTAATATTAGGAAAAAGCACCTGCCTAGCTGTGACCAAAAACCAGAGTAATAACTAATCCAACACATATTTTCAAAAATTAAATACTTGTGTCATTTTTAAAAGAAATACTTCTAGGCTGATGGCTGTTGTTGTATTGGTATTGGATAAAATATTATAGTTAATCTCCAGGTTATAACGCTTGGCTCCCTGCTCAGCAAACTGGCCTGGCTGGATACAACTCACCAAGTGCCTGGGCACAGACCAGCCAAAAAGCTGGAGCTGGAGCAGTATTGCTCCACATCCTGGTTCTTGCATGAGGGCTGAACCTTGAAAATTCTTATCAATGCAGCCATAAAGAAAAAAGTTGTAAATACACTACTCAAAGGATCAAATTCAAAGGTGACTAGAAAGCAAACAACACTCATACTTTCAAATACTGTGATTTTAAAGCTTTTTATTATTTTGGCACCTGGAACATAATTTGTGAGTGTTTAGGTAAGGTGAGGCAGTGGTAGAGACTGTACAAGCAGTACCTTGGCATTCCCACAATATAATAACACCCACAGCCACTGCAATATCTGCAGTGCCATAAATGTTAATCCAGCTTGTCCTCTTTCCTCGTGTTATCTCTTCACACTTTTAGTCAGCTCCCAAAGCACAAGATCACGACAGGAGCACTGGCAAGAATAATGAGCCCTGTTGAGAGCAGCCCTGCAGAGAAGCCTTGGGTGTTCTTGAGGATGAAAGGATGGGCATGAGCCAACAGGGCTTGTAGCCCAGAAACTACATCTTCGGCCACATCCAAAGCAGCATGGCCAGCAGGAGGGGATTCTGCACCTCCCCTCTGCCTTGATGAGACCCCACTTGGGGTGTTGTGTCCAGCTCTGAGGTTCTTAGCACAGGAAAGATGTGGAAATGTTGGAGTGAGTCCAGAGGAGGGCCTCCGGGATAATCAGAGAGCTGGAGCACCTCTCCTATGAAGACAGGTTGAGAGAGCTGGGGTTGTTCAAGCTGGAGAAAAGAAGGATCCAGGCAGACCTTATAGCACTTTCCAGTACGTGAGGGGGGCTTATAAAAAGGAGGGACAACAACTTTTTATGAGGGCAGATGACAGGACAAAGGGCAGTGCTTTTTAACTGACAGAGGTAAGGTTTAGATTAGGTATTAGGAAGAAATTCTTTACTGTGAGGATGGTGAGGCACTGGAACAGGTTGCTCAGGGAAGTTGTGAACACCCCACCCCTGGGGAGAGTTCAAGGTCAGGTTGGGTGGAGCTCTGAGCAACCCGGTCTAGTGAATGGCATCCCTGCCCATGGCATCCATGGAATGTTGGAGCTAGATAATCTTTAAGGCGCCTTCCAATCCAAACCATTCTATGATTCTCATTCTGTGCTGGGAAACTGGTTCAGGCTGGGAGAAGGCAGCTTCAAGATCAGCCATGAACATAAAAATCTTTTTCCCTGTTAGCCATTCCCAAAGGACAAGTGCTGAATTACGGTGAATTTCTTACCATCCCTTCCAGGGACTGTGAGTTTCCACTCAATACAGATGAGCACCTGGTCCAGTCTCCAAGGTTACCAGTTCTTCCCCTGCAGTGTCCCAATCCTCCTATGCACTGACTGAACATCTCCTTGCACCATCCTGGGGTTCTGCTCTCTGCTTTGACCACTGAGGAAGTTCTGTCCATGACCAGTTCCTGAAGAATCTGCTGCCACCTGAAGGCCTGGCCTTGCATATGTGCTGTGTTGAATCCCATTTTCTAAATAATTTGTCTGAGGACATCCAATGAGGTGCTTTTCAGATACCTACAGAGACTAAATAAATTTTTTTCCCCATGAAGAAAAATGTCAGGTTTATTTGTTATTACCTATCTTTTCTAGCTCAATATTTTTCCTATTTTTTTAATTCCTGTTTTCTGTCCACTTCTTTGGATTTCATTATTCAGCAATTATTCGTGGGCATACTCCCATACTCCTTCTGAGTAACCTCATCTCAGTCCTTCTTGATTATATATTTTCTGCAGACCAATAAATATCACCTCCTACTGTTAATAAATTGCCTTTATTGCTTCCTTTATCTAGTTTCCAATCTAAATCTCTCCTGATTAGCTCCATTTGATCACTAACAAAACTTCCCCATGTTCCAATGCAGGGTGTCAGCTCATCCATTAGTCACTGCTTTCCCAGCAGTCGGCCCTGAAGATTGGAACACTCTAAGCAAGCGCAGTGTATATTTCACGTGTGATGCAAATGACTAATACTATGTTTCATTTTTTGAATTATAAAATGAACTCCTTCTGGAGATACAAGAATGGAAATCATGCAGAAAATTATTTGTTCAGATTGTCAGCCATGTGGAAGAAGAACATTTAGCAGCTTTAATGTCTGATCTCCAATAACAGACTGGATGAAATTTAATGCAGCTCATCTTGTGATGCTCCTTTGGATAAAATCTGTAAAGGAAGCTCCTATAAGGAAAGCTCCTTCATGTTAACATCTTGCGCTTTTATTTTTTTTAAGAATATGATTTAGCTCAGATGTTCTTTGGCAAAATTCTCTGTTTTCCTATTAGATGTTCTGTTCACCTACCCCCAGCTGACATCTTCCAACCCTTTAATGGTACCTCACAATTATTGCTTTTGAGATCTCTTGGAATTTACAGTTGTATAAATGTCAGTGCTGTTCTGTAAAAATATCAGTTTTGTGAAAATCTTGAAAACCTGCCCAGCTATGATACTGCCAGGAATTTGGATATAAGTGCAACATGACTGGTTTGGATTTGAAGGAGACTAAGGCAAGTTTTTTGATTGATAGTTCCTAATAATCATGCTCTGAGTGTCAGGATAGAGTTTGCTGTGGCTTTGATTTATCCACTCCTGCAGAGCTCTGGCAGCTTGTCGATGAACCACATTGTTTGGGCTGCCACCAGATGGTGCCAGCAAGTCAGGGAAACGCGAGCAGGACAGACTCAAACTGAGGACCGGATTGAGGACGAGACGGCTCCCCGGGACCTCTTCTTTCCGTTTCTAGTCGGGGACTTCAATCCAGTCCCTTCCAGCTGCTCTTAAAATATTTTTCATGTCTTTGCGCTGTGCTTCAGAAGCCTATTTTAAGATTCAGCTCGGGATGCTGTAGGGCAGTTGGCATGCCCTCAAAAATGTCCTTTTTATAAAAAGACAAGCACTTCTGTTGTTTTTCCTAGTTCCTAGGAATTGTTTAAAATCAAATGGCATGGAAAATCTAGTTATCTCTATGTCTTGATGCTTCAAGCCTCATTTATTTTGGATTAATATTTGACTGTGAATATTTTTGTTACTTAGTCATTGCAAAAATCAAAGCAAACTCCAGTGTTTCTGTTAAGAAATCAGTCATTCTAAGTTGTGTACCAGACTCTTTTCTTCAGAGCTGATATTGCTCACATCCTGTTAAAATGCTGTCACGATATTTCCCATCTTTGAGTTTGGATGCAAAATTAAGTCCCGCTTGAATTTAAACATCAAAAACTCGAATGGGGTTTGTGAGGAAGCCCAGACCACAGTCCATAGAGAGTGGAGCTGTAGTGTTGCTCTTGCCATGGGGTGGTAACAGGGCCAGGGAAATATCCTATAGCCCCATCATTTCACACAAACTGGACAAAAGGATGGGGTACATGGATGGTTTCTCAGCCTTTTCACATACAGGCTGGAAAAAGAACATGATAGTGGATCAAGAGAAGGGATTATCCCCTCTAACCACCCTTTGCTATACCACATCTACATACTGCACCCAGTTTTGTATTCAGGAAAGATAATGATGGGGATGATGGGGAGAATTCAGCAGCGGACATCAGGACATATTCCTGGATGTGAGTAGGATTAATTACCTCTGAAGTGCTTTTTTCTCTCCTCTGATTACAGTGGGAGCCTAAATACCCAAAGTTAGGCTACATGAATCTCCTATGAGGTGAATTTCTGAAAGCTGTAGGAGGGTCTGGACCAGAAGGACTGAAAGCCTGAGGTCCTTGAGTGTTGAGAGCTGTTCCAGCAACTGACTTGGACTTGGTTTTAAGCTTGTTCCTGTCAGTGTCTGGTTTCCCAGGCCCTTTTCATTGGTATCCAACTGTGCAAATGTTGACCTTTAGCCAAGCTTTCCTCACAGGTTACTCACTCAATGCACGTAAAACATCTATATCTACACCACCATCTTTCAGGTGATCCAGTCTTCATCTCAACAGTAATTTTTGCATTGTCACCCCAGAAGAATCAGTCCGTATTGTCAGCTGGGTTACCTTGTATGGGAAACAGACTCCATAGGCCGTAAGCATCCTACAGATATGTGTATAGCCCTGAAAGAGAAATGGGCGTGATCAGCAATTCCTCCTCTGTGATCTGCATTTGAGTGTCACCAGCTGAGGCTGTCATGCTGAGGTAGCCATGGAAGTCAGTGTCTCCTGCTTCCAGGGTTCAGCCCCCTAATCCACTCCCGTTTTCAAAGGTGGAAGCTGAAGATGCTTGGCAGCGCAGGAAATTAGGCCTCTTATGCAAATCTGTAAATACAGCTACAGATGCCAAGATGAAGTAAGGAGAAAACAGATACAGCTTTTCTTACACAGCTGCTGCCTTATAGACTCCTGAAACATTGCATGCAGCTCTTGTTGGCCACCATTTAAATGGGAACATCTGTAGCAGAAAAAGCATCCTAGTGTCTTCCTCACTGCATCAGCAAGCCACAGGAAGGGAGAATACAAATTTAAAATATTATTTTTACCTCAAAGTCACAAAATATGTGGTGAAACTCTATCATTCCTTAAAGAAGCAGGAATTCTTGGAAGGGCAAATTGTTAGAAAGCTGTTTGCATTATTTAGTCATCTCAAAATTATTTCAAAATTTTAAAATAATACAAAGTAATTCTACTTTTTTTCTTTTATTCTTCTTGGTTTGCTATCTCTGCAAGAACTCTGTGCCAACAGAACATACAGTCTCTGTGCATGCAGTCTCCTTCTGTAACAGTGACATTTAGGCACAGTTATTTAAGAACTCTGTGTAAGAGACTCCGCTACAAGTTGTATTTGATAACAGCAGAGGTGCCGGGGAGTCTGTGACCTTTAGTGCAATAAAACAGTGGGATAACCAGGATCAAAACTTAAATCCTGAGGACCCACAACAAGCATGGCTGGTGCTGAGCCCTTGGAGGAAAGGCATCTCTGGAGCTGTCTGTCACAGCTTGCTTGATATGTCACATTAGCATCTTTTCCACGCTGACCCCACTGAAATGTCACAGCCCATTTATTTCATCCCAAGCATCCAGTGCCAATGCTCATGGCACGAGGTTGCATTAGCCCTGAAAGATTTCCTGTGCGTTGGCCTGAAGACAGAAGACAAATAGGGGTGCTCTGTGCTCCAGCTTGGTCAGTCAGATTGACCTTTCAGAGCAGCCTTGCTTGGATTTATCCCAGGTTTTCAGCACCATAATCCGAGAGGAGTTTGGCACTTGAGATGTAAAGAAGCAAGCTCTCCTCCAAGAGGGATGGCAGATGTGTGTGTAGGAAGAAACCTCGACTGGTCCCTGCAGGAGAAATAATCAAATCACAGAATTATTTATGTTGGAAAAGACCACTCAGATCATCAAGTCCAACCACTAACTCGGCATGGCCAGGTCCACCACTAAACCGTGCCACTCTAACACATCTTTTAAATGCCTCCAGGGCTGGCTACTCCACCACTTCCCTGGGCTGCCTGTTCTAATGCCTGACTATCTTTTCAGGAAAAAAATTCATCCTTAGGAAAAGAAGCTCCTTTCCATAGAGACAAGGAGAGAAAGGATGCTTGTAGGGAGCTCTGTCAGCTTCTTCACAGAGTGTAGGTCTTCCTCAGATCTTCCCTCTAGCATCAACATTTGTTTTCATGTTTGCATGTGTCAGTGTTTATCAGAAATAGGGCTTCCCAGCACACTCACCTCCAGAGGAAATGGGAGAAGAGACATGTCCCAGATGACAGATACATGTCTGAACACACTCCTCACTGGTGGTTAATGCTACTGAAGGACCAGGGCATAACAACCTACACAGAACAGAGTAAAACTTTTCCAACTCTTACATTAATGCCATTTTCTGGAGAAAAAAAAAATAAAAAATGTAGTTTTATAGAGAAAGCTTTAGGAGCTGTTGATATGTACATGAACCAATGGCCAAATTATCCGTGTAAACCTTAGTCTACAGTTTTCAATGTAGGGCAATAAAACCTGGGAAACAGGAGCTCAGCGTCCTTCAGCTAAACCAAACAAAACCTTCCTTAGTTGTTTTAGAAAGCTGAATAGCACTGCATAAATATGTTTCCCTCCTTCAAAAGGCAGGTCATAGCAGCCTTAATTATCAGAGGGACAGAATAGAAACAACATAAAAATAAATCCTTTGAAATTTTGCTCTCATTACCACATTTGGCATATTTAAGCATAAACACCATCTGTGTTTATCAAGAAACACGGCAAGAGCTGCCGTCCAATCTCACAGTGACACCAGTGTTTATGGAGATTTACAGTAAGGGGCACATGCAAGGCTTCCACAGAAACTGAGCTCCCCTGAAATTATTTGCTCAGTCTCCAGCTGCTCATGTAGATGGAGGGGCTTTTGCCAAGAGAAGAATCATCACGGAAGAAAAGCAAAGCCTCAGCTCTCTCATGGAAGCTTCTTCTGGCAACCCCAAGGAGGCAAATAGCAACCAAAGATACTCGCAGCAAAGGATCAAACAATTTGTGCTTTTAGTGCTGTGAGTGGCGTGGTGGGAGGAGGAGCATTTCTGGCTCTGGGGTCAGCTCACTGCTCCGCCCCTGCTTTGGCAGAACGGGCACCTGCTAACCCTCTGCCTTTCCAGTGGGCTGGCAGTGCTGGAAGGGACTGCAACTCGCCCTGGCAGACCAGCTCCCAGGCAGGGAGAGTGTGGTCTGTGACCTGACTGGGCACTGTCTTCTTGCTCCGGTCTCTCTCATCCAACTTTGGTGCTGCAAGAAACCCAGGGGAGGTTTGTAGACACACATGTGCCAGTGGAACAATTCCTCTACAGATGCTGTGGTAGCTTGCTCTGCCAGCCACCTGTGCCCATGTGTCTGGATGCTGGGCTATGTTTATTTGGGCTCCCCTTGATCCTACAGCATCCTTCTGTGCAGAGACAATAGCAGAGTGAAAAAACAAGGACAGGAGCAGACGCAAGACACACCCTGCCTAAAGCCAGGATGCAATGCTGCCAAGGGGCAGTGATGGCTTAATCACAACCCAGACACTGTTGCCTAGCTCAGCACAGGCATTTGGAATCCTCCCACCAGGACCAAACTGTCTCGTGGATGTGGATCCAAGCAGCTGATCAGCAGCAGCCAGGGACACAACCTCTGAGAAAGTGGAGCCCTGAGCTATCTGAAACAAAGCCTCAGGCAATGACAGGCCTGCCTTCACTGCAGGCTGCGACACCAGCCTTTGGTTCTCTTTTAATATTTAGGCAGACTGCTCATACTAAAATCCCAGTGTGCTTTAGCTTCACCGTGCGAAAGAGCTGTGTGAATAAATGTCAAGTATTTTTAGAGGATAGAAGTAATTACATGAATATATAACAAGCTATTTTACACTGAAAGATTAGAAGAAAAATATGTGGATGTCCAAGTACATCACCTAAATCTGAACAGGCTGGAACAGCATCTGATCTCCATTGCTCAGCATCATTTACCCAAAACCAGTTAAGAAGACTGATACATTCTGAGCCATAATTTGACTCTTTCTTCATGTAGAGGTGGCATTGAGTGGCCTGATTGTAATAGAGATACATTGGATGATGCAAAAACAATCCAATTAAAATTAAAACAAATTAAAAATCCCCAGTATTGATGTTATTTTTTTCAATTCCAGCCTGATGACTTTATGAGAAGCGGAACCGTGAAAGTTAGCAAAAATTGTAGACAGCAGTTTCACAGCCTAAACTCTCTCACCAATATCTCCATAATATTTAATTTGAATTTTCCTTTTCTTAATTTTCTATCATTTACCCTAATTAAATTGTCTGTGTGCTTGCCTAAGTAATTTTTTTCTATTAACAGGGTTTATTCTCCTTATGTATTCATAGTCTACTTTTACATCTGCCAAACACTGTGTTATACATCAGAAAAATCTTATTCTGCTTTATGATTTTACCTCAGCAGTTGACCACTCTGGTTTTCTCCTGAAATTGTGGCTTTGCTCTGGATTCTATCATCCCACCAAGATGGTGGTCTCAGCTCCCGGTGTACACCCCCAGAAGCTGTAAAGGCAGCGAGGAAGACCTGCAAGTAAATGCCCTGTCCCAGCCAGAGAAGCAATTTTCAGCCTGTGCCTAACTCTACATACACAAGAAATCCTACTTGCTTTACTGAGGTTACACATGCCTTAAAATAAAACCTTGCCCAGCTGCTGTGCTGGAGTGGGACCACAGGGGCTCTGTTCCATGTCAAGCCCATTAAGAAAGGTCTTTTCACCCATTTTTCTGTGACAAAATGCATGTGTGTGAATAACATTCAGGGTGTGTTTTCTAATATAAATTTGAAAGTATTTGATTTGCTGCTCACTGTCACTTCAGTGTTTCTGGATGTGCTTTTGTACCTGTGCTTCTCCTCCCTAAATATTTGGGGCTTATGTATCTTTCCTGAACAATTTCAAATTCCTCCTCACACCAAGTCACATTCTTGTTATTTTTTTGTCTGGCTTAAAAAGAGCACTTGGGCAATTGGAAGGATGAAGAGGGTTTTGGCAATGTGTTTCCCTTGAGAAAATATGACTTAGGGTGGGAATGTAGGTGGAGTGATTTCCTGCTGGATTTCTGCCGAGTCACTGGATTATTTTGTGCCTTCTCCAAGATTTTTATCAGTGGCTGTGGTAGTCCTAATGTACCTGTCTCATAGAACTTCTCTGGTATCTGTGAATACGTTGGTCCTTTTCTCCTGCTTCCCCATGCAGACATTCCCAGCATCTCTTTTTCTCCTGTATTTATTTTTGTGAAAATAATAGGACACATTGGCTTATGCCAATCACAGTTTGATGGTGCAGGAATGAAGAACACCTGCACACATGCATAAACCATGACATAGAAAGAGCTTCATTTCTGTAGCAAGCCTGACTAAAAGAAGATTCACTTTAGGAAACAAGGAGTTATCCCAAATGAGTTATGGAGAGTTGTGCTGTGCTAATCACATTCTCATTCCTTTTAAGTGAACAGCTGAAAAAATCAGGGAGATCAGCAACGCTGAGTGCCTTTAAAAACAGATCTGCTTTACTCAGATGTCCAAGTATGGGCCTCAGTCTGTAATACCACTCCTACAGATCTTGTAGCTGAGGCTCTCCAGGTCTGGTTGCACACTGCACTGGTAAGGCAAACAGATGTTGGTGACTGCTTCAAACAGAACAAGCTTGAAGATGTGATATCTGTGGTGTGAGGGGAAAAGAGTATCAGCATATTTAAGCTCCAGGAAACTGCGTGAGCATCTGCAACATGCACCAGGGGCTTCATCTGTGATATTCAGAGAGTGAAATGGCCACGAGCACAGCTCAGAGAGCTGGAGGGTGTGTGGGGTAAGAGCGAAGGGCATCCAGCAGACCAATGGTGAAAAACGGTGTGTGCCTATGGAGCTGCCATCCTGCCCCAGCCACAGAGGGAATGAGCAGCCAGAGCTCTACTCATGGTGAGGATACCCTGGCCTGGCACTGCCAGCATTGGTGGAGCAGTTAACTGGGACCCTTGGAACACTCATACACAGCAAACCTCACCTCCAAGGTTATGTAGACCTGGGCACTTCTGTCTATCAGGCATATTTCTTCATGACTAGAGATCTCACAAATTTTGTGTTGTTGAGCCCAAGGAAATTTTCTTCTGCGATGCCTGATTGCTCCTTGTGACTCTTCTTTTGGCCTAGAACAGATGGCAGAGCAACCAAGTGTGAGGGGAGGGCAGAGGGATGAGCCCCGTTGACTGCAACTGTGAAGTGAACATGTCCATGGCAGTGTTCATTTGCTTGGATAACCTGCCTACACCTACAGCTCAGGTGTAGATCCATATAGTCCATACAGTCTCTTGGGGGGCTGAACTGTGCCCAGGTGTTTGCTGTACCAAAGAGTGGCTGCTGGGGCTAAAACCCATGCCAGAGGCATGCTGAGTGTTCCACCAGAACAGCTACAGGCCAGTGGTGGGAGCCCGTGTCCTGTCCCTTCCTAGTTTACCTGCACAGGTGCATCCAGAGGCCAGAAGGAGGCCCAGGGGAAGGTGGTCTGTGCTGGTAAAGAGCAAGGCAAGGAGAGTCTCTGCCAGAGGTGATAGTGTAAGAGCTGAGCCATAGCTGGATTAACAAGCCAAACCACTGTTCCACACAGCTGAGTTGCCAAAAGAGGTGAGCCCTAACCTCTGCAGAACCAGCAGGAGGTGTCAAGGTGGAAGGAACAGGCAGGCCAGAGGGGGAACAACCATGCACACCAGGCTGGATGCACCCACCATACACCTGGGGGCTGGATGGGCTGTTTCTTTAAGAAAAGTCATCCTGTGGCTCAGATCCCAGACTCTCAAATCTGCTGTGAATCAAGCCGCCCTCTTTCAGCACTGCACATACCTTTCATATTTCTTTCCCTCAAGGACCTGTTTTGTGATGATTAATGAATTATGAAGGTCACCTTTTGAGTCTTCAGCTCTTACAGAACTCCAAAGAAAACAAAATCCGGAAGAGTTCCAGCTAAAAGTGTCATGGCAAATACATCCATTTTACTTTATTTATGATTATGTTCACAATGGACTTACTAAGTACGTTCTTTAAATAAACAGAGCTTGAGACTGTTTGTGAAATTCTGGGGGTTTCTGCCTTAAAACATCTGCTGCCTATTCTTAAGGACCATTTAGGTAACGCTAGAGCACGTACAGATACGCATCTATTTCCTGGAAATTGCTTAAGCATACTTCAAAAATGTAGAAATCTGCAGCTTTACCACCCAAGAAAACCTAAAACTAAGATGAATGAGTCTCTAGCTGGGAGAAATTCAATCAATCTACCCTGCACATGAACTGTGTTGGTATGTGAGACTGCAAAGCTTGCTGGCAGGAGACAGGGAAGTTGACTGTAAGTCTGTATAACTCAGACTAATAATTCCTGATGCTGCATAATGCAACCTGGCTATTTGAGCACTGGGCTTTTTCTAATGGTGTGTCTATAGAATAAACATCTGGACTTACATCTTCTTCCACAACTGATCATGCTCTGGATGAGAACTTCCTTTCGAGTGTCCATGTAATTATACGGTTAATAATTTATATCCTGGAGGAATCTTCTTTTAGATGCCAAGTACGAAGAGGCAGATGTTAGGTGTATCTGAAGGATAATCTTTTCATGAGATGTGTTCCTTGATAAATATCTCCATGATGTTTGGTGTCTCACCCCCTCTCTCTTGGTATGAATCCAACCGCACTCTGACATCCAGTGATTCTACATACAGTGTTAAAACTTCTCCATGGCTGCTTCTTGGCTTTCCTTTTGGTAACTATCTTCTCCCTAACCAAAAGGAAGTAAAAAAATTAAGTCAGATTCAGCCTTCAGAGTCCAGCTGTTGCAGAGTTCTCCACAGCATTTCTTGCTGCTTCCTATCTTCCTTGCTCCTCAGCCCATCACAGCCTTGATGTTGCTCTGAATAATGGCAAGTCCTGCCCAAGTTTGCTTGAGCCGCACTGAGCTGACTTGAGTGATGTAGATGAGATTGTAAGAAGCCCCTTTGAACATTTGCTAAGCTGCTGTCACATGGGGTGTAGTGCACCAATTCATTTGTAGTGCAGATTGCTGTTCTGTTCCGGAAGAAAACAAAAGCCCAGTTTCCAGTGCATGCTGTTAACATGGCTGGACTTCACAAGCACCTGCCTCTTACAGACAGTGTGATGAAACTCACTGTCTGTGCCTGTTAGGCTGATTGTTGGTCTCTCCAGTAGATGAGCAGCAACCATATAAACTTGTGAGTTTTGGATGAAAGCTGCCCCAGACTACTATTTCCCTCTCCTAGAACTACCACACCGTGCCAAATACAACTCTTGTTCTTGGCCTGAGAAAAAGAAGAGGAAAAAAAAGCATATGAGTTATAATATAATGTGATGCATCTTCCAGCTTGCAAGGGAGGCTTGAGAAACAGACTGGGACTTTAGAAGACAGCAATGGAAAGAGCCTTTCTGGTCCTAAATGGCAGCCATGAGATCCCAGCAACAAACAATCACCCCAATCCAAATTCATTAGGACATGTGACTTTAAACTATATTCAGAGCTCACAGATCATCTTCATGGCAGAAGAGTCACTTGGTACCCAGCCACTCACTTCTGTTCCCTTCACTCAGCTCAGGAGCTGTTCAGAGGATTCACTTTCTGAAGCCTTGCTGTATCCCCCTTTCAGCCTGGCCCTTGAAGAGAGCATGATATGTGTGCAAAGGCTAAATTGATAGCCAGATTCTTTTACATTTATCTGGGGATGTACAAGAACACTATCACAATCCCTTAAGGATTATCTTAATTATTTACAAATGCACAAATTCAAAGCACCTGAAACCTAAACTGCTGCTTTTTACTTAGTGATTTTATCTCAGGTCCATTGTTCACTTGGCCTTAACCTGCTCCTAACCAGTCAGTTGAGATAGCTCAGGCTTCTTCCTTGCCATTTCTAAAGAAAGATCTTTATGCCAAACTCTCTTATTCCTGCAGATGAAGGGTTTGTCACTCTCTCAGTTGGCTAGCCAAATGCAAGCTCACAACATCTGGTTTTACACTAGTGATTGACAGCACATGTATTTATTCCTAACTAGCAATGTCTCCATAGCTGTCCTGTCAGCTGTGTCTGCCAAGATGGTGCACATTGCACAGCCTCACTGCTGCTGAGCTGCATCAGAGAGAAGGCACCTTGACCTCTGGTCATCACTCCAAACATTTTGTATCCTGGGAACAGCTGTAGTGACTTGCACGAGTCTCTTCAAAGAGCACCAGTCTGGATCCTGAGTTGTCTGAATTTGTTATCAGTGAAAATGCAGTGTTCCTGCTGAAGTTTCTTTTCTCTAGTTCTTGTGTGGCTGAAAAGGAAGCTAAATCTGGGCATGACAGCATGCTTGATTGCTTGTATTAAATATGGTGTCTCTGGGCTTTGGAGCTTCTTGCGCTATTCAGGACAGCTATTAAATTCTGCACCAAGTCATCTGAGGCGTGTTTTAATTTTAGGAAAAGAAGAGGGTCAGTGTCATGCAGGCAAGAATTAGCCATTTGTGTTCCCTTACTATGGAGGGGAAGGAAGGAAGGAAGGAAGGAAGGAAGGAAGGAAAAACCTGGCAGGAGCATTGTCTGCCTTGGCTTGCTGAGAGCCAAAGGATGGTGTGATCTAGGATATGTCACTTGGAGAAAGTCCTTCTGGTCAGAGCTTTAGCAAGAGAAGCCAAGATCCTTCCTCAGATCAAGCTCATCTTAAACACACATTAGAGGAATCCTGCAGCAATTCTCATGTAAACTGCAGGCTATCAGGTAAGAGGGTTTGCTATGTCATCCAGGAGTAATTAGAAAACTTTCTTGCTTGAGGGACTTTAGCAACCTCCCAGCTTGAAGATTCAATTTTTTTGTCAGCAGCAACTGCCAACTGATATTATTTCTCTCTCAACTGTGAAGAGAAAATAATAGCTCTCTCTTGGGTGTATGTTTTTGATGGAAGTTGTGGTTAAGAACAGAAATGACACTGAGATGCCAGAGTCTTGGCAGCTCTGGGACACAGAGCAATGGGTCTTTCAACTCTGCACACACCAGCAGTGGGGTGGCCAGTGCTCCCCTTCTCAGGCAGGGGATGGCCCATGGCCTCACTCCTTGGACCAACTTTTCCAGAACAGCAGCTCTGTGTCATGTATGTGTCAAGCTGCACAGTGTGTTGGGGATTTCTAGACTGGTGAGAAAGCAGTCTTGGCACAACTGCTGACCTTGCCGAAAAGGACCCTTACACAAATCTTCAAATGAAGACCAAATATAACCTCTTGATAATAAAATTTCACAGGAATTAATGACGTTCATCTGGATTTATGGAGTAGGAAGCTTTTCCTCTGTTCTGATTCAGTTAAATAATGATCTGTACCAGCTGCTGTAAACTGGGTGAGTTCACTTCTTTGATTCAGTTACGCCTACGTATTTTGGAGTCAGCATCCTTCTCCTGCATGGAGCTATCTTCAGAAAGTTTTGCCCTCCCATGGGACTGGGGGAGCTTGTCTGCTGGCAGCAGTGGGGCCATGCTGTCCCACAGCCCACCTTTTGTGTGGGCACTGCCTCCCACCTGCCCACTGTGCATGGATGAAGCACAGATAACCAGAGGCAAGAGCCACAGTTTGCAGTGAAGCCCCCCTTAAACCTTGTCTTTGCTCTGATGGTTTCAAAACCCTGGGCAGCTGATGTGCTGCATCATCTCCTCAAATGTGTTCAAGGTTGTCCCCCCATCTCCCTGAGCTGCTTACCTTTCCAGGAGATCCACCATCTCCCACCCTGTCCTGGGACAGTGAGAACCTCAAGGGAAGGGACTGTGCCTCTGCACCACCACTGAGATGGGGGCTGTGTCAAGAGCTCCCAGCCAGGCTGTTGGGAACCTGTGTAGACTCAGCTCATACCCCTGTCTCTGCACTATCAGTATGGGGGCCTGGGAGTGGAGGTAAGGTGTCTCTGTATTGGTTTTAGCCTCTATCAGCAGAATATATTTTCTCAATATTTCATTCTGTTCTTGTTTTTTCTAGTCACTTAGCCATGGTCTCAGTCCTCCTGCTGTCTGAAGGGTTAATGGATAGTAATTTCTTTCAAGAATGACATGTACTTTCCTGAAGCATCTTTCACCTTTGGAGATATTGCCTTTATGTAGAGTAGACTCTTCATTGCTTCTAAAGAGAGAACCCCTTAGAGGAGGGTCTGTAGTGATAGATACTGCTGACCCTGGGTGTGGAACAGACAGAACAGTCATAGACAGAGGTCATTTCAATTTTCCAGGTAGGCTCAACTATCCAGGCAGGACAATGAAGTTATTGTTCTCAAGGCCTGCCTATTTTAGGCTTCTATGCCTAGGTCTCAGTGACATGTACTAAGAGTAAATGTTGCACTTCACAAGCATTTCTCTCTGACAACACAGCAGCAGCTGGAAGGGACAGTGGTGATTTCCAGTGTTCTTTCCAGTTAGGAGTTAGAACTGTTTCATAAACCTTCAAGGAGAAGAAATGTAGCAATGAATAGATGTAGGTTCTGGCCTTCTTTTGTTCTTGATTTGAACAGCTCCTGTCCTAATTATAATCATTTGCCATGTGATTTTAAAGCAATTATGAATTGACTGTAATACATGCAGATTACTGATCTCTCATGTACAAAATTAATTTACTCTGCCAGCAATTTCAGACACTGAACTTCAGCTGGTGACTCACAGCTTTGCGTAAAGGATTCTACAGAAAACCAGTGAAATAGTAAACCTTCAATACACATTTTTCTTTAACAGAATCTTCATTATTACTCCTTATAAGGAAACTTTGCCAGCGAAAAAGAAAACACTCCCACGCAGACACGGGCAATTTAACCGGATGTCTTTTATGAGGTAGGAGATTGTTTTATACCTGATGTATCTATTATGATTACATTTAATTACAGGGGAAAAAAAAGAAGAAGAAAAAATAAAAAAGAAAATCACATGGGCAGAGGTGCACTAGAGAAACTGAGAGCAAAACCTTTCCAGGTTCCTTGTCCAAGAGTCACTGCATCATTCTGCAGGTGCTGCATGCAAAGTGTTGCAGGTCTAGTAACATAGGCTGGAGGATGCAGCCCAGGAGAAGAAGCTATAAAGCACAGAGCAGCCCTTCCAAAACCACAGACTATTTTTGAATCAGGACAATTCAGTCAAATCAATGGACATGCCTGCTTTGCAATCAATAAAACAGCCTTAAGTCTGATTAAATGGTTGAAAACTGCAGGGAAATCACAGAATCCTAGAAAAGCCTGGACTGGAAAGGACCTTAAAAATCACCTAGATGTCCTTCCCAAATCTTGGTCAGATTTATTAAATTATATTAAAGCCAGTTGCAGACAAGACTGCCAGGCATCCATCTCACACCTTTCCATGCACTGACACTAGCACAGAGGCTCTCCAATGTCAGGGAAGCAGCAGATCCACTGCACAAAGGCCATTTGACAGGAATTTATTTGTGTTAAGAATCTTGGGAAGCTAACCTGGAAACTCAGGAGATTTCTGCCCAAGGAAGCCAGCCATCTGAATAAGTAGGGATTAATAGCTTGCCATAGGAACCTTACAGTTGGTGACACTGTCAGGAGAGGGAACTGATACCAAAACCCTCAGTTCCAGTTAAAGTTATGCCGAGCAGTTCAGGCTGCAGAATTAGATCAGTCAATTCCTTGACCTTTGTCATTGCCTGCTCAATACTCCCTTCAGAAGATCATGATGATAAATTTACTACAGTTTCATAAAATATCACATACAATTGCTTGCTCATGAACCACATTGTGACTCTTCTACAGAAGAGACCATTACCCAGCAGGAAAAGAGTGTGCTTATTCACAGCATCATTTCTGGGAAGGCAATCCACAGCTGTGAACATCAAGATCAGCCCCACTGACCAGAATTCCTAATTCCCAGATCTGAAGCAAGTGTGCTTGTGTCTATTCTATATGATATTTCTGAACACCACACTTGTTCTTTTTTCACTTACTGATATCAGCCGCAGCATCTGAAGCTTAATTCACATCAAGATAAAGTCCTGCTGGCTCCAGAGAGGGCCAAGCCAGGCCCACAGTGATGAAAGAGTGTTGGAGACCAAGTATTCAGCCGCCTTGTATGCAGGAGTTGTTAACAAACAATGAATTAGTTCTCTCTTATCTTTTATAAAGATCTTGCAGCAGTGCACTCAGGGAGAGGGAACATAAGAGCCACTTGGAAAGGAACAACAGCACTACAGAGTGAATGAAGCCTTTATCACACAGTGGTCCAACAAAAGCAGGATTCCATGGCTGTGGCAGAGGAGTAGTAGCTCAGTAGCACTGCAGCCCTACAGGTATATACCTTCAGGAAATTACATAATTGATGTACAGGTGCCACAGAATCCAGTGCAGATAGTTGAAAAGGACCATTAGGAAGACAAATCATAGGACAATTCTTAGTTCTATAGATCTGCAAATACTTCACATCAGCAAACAGGTCAAAATATCCTGGCCACTTCTTGTTTTTGTGTCCTGAGTGTGTACACTCACTGTCCGCTGTCTGGGGCTCGGGTAGGGACCATGGGCAAGGGCTTGACCCTGAATACAGTCCTTGGATAAAGCTGAGTTGATAACCAGGGTCTTCATGCTCACCCCATGAATGTCCCCAGAATGAAGCAGAGGTATACAGTCCTCATTTATCTGGAAAAGAGAGGGAGGCAAGTGTGCAGTGCAGGTGTATTGCTGGGAAATACCTGAGGAAGCCCTGCTGGCCAAAAGATGGTTGAATATGATGCTGCTGGGGACAGCAATTACTGATTTTACTGAGCCGAATGGAATTTTGTGGGATTTTCCCACTAGACAAAAAGTCCTGGAGACTAGATCTAGGCATTACTGTACTTACACCACGTATTTGGTGGTATCCATTCCAAAGGCAGCTGTGGCCGATGTGACCATAATTTGACATGATCTTAGCTGTCTCCATTTTCTGACATCTTTCTGACAGCTTTAGCTCAGGAGGAGCTAAGAAGGACAGAAACCAACCAAGGGAGTATAGAAGTTCAGGCAATTAACACATTAAATATGTTTTCTGTCCCTCTGTCTATCCATCCATTCATCCATTTATCGATCCATCCCTTCCTTCTCAGGTACAATCTACAGAGAAAGGCACACTTGAATTGGGTCATTCAGAAGATGGGACAGGGGTCACCTGGAATTTCCATTGTCTTCTGACTTCTACCCTGGCAGAAACTGAACCCCAGTGGTATTTTCACTCAAGCTCAAGTGACCCTTACTTGACTCTACACTTAGCCCAGTCTGTCCAGTGAGACCTTGCTACCTTTATCTAGGACACAGATGTCTTTGCTGGCCAGGAGCTACATTGTTTATGTGAAAAAACACGTAAGTGGACTAAAGGTATAAGAACAAGCAGTATTTAAAGGATGTACCTACCTTACTGAGTAGAAGAGACCCAGAGAGACAGCTCAAGCACTGAATCTCCCAATAAGCTGTCCACACTCTCAGCTCATTCCTGACTCCAATTTGGATGTCTTTTCTATCTCTTTTCAAGAGAAATCTTGTACAAGAAGGACTAGCCCTGAGAGCTGTGAACATGCAGAGTAGCATGGCAGTGAGGCTGGGGTATGTCTCCAGCAGTATTTAGTCTCCAGAATAACTCATCTAGTCTCTACTGTGTTTAGCAGTGTGGACAAAGCTGTGCAGAATCTGGATGGTCAGTAGATGGATAACTTATTTATACTCAAGTCATCATCATATTTTTAGACTTCCGCAGCAAAAAAAAAAGGGAGAAAAAAAGTAAAGAAGTTGTCCATGATCCTGGAAATGGAATAGAGTTGAAAGCCCATAAAGGAATCAAGAAGTAAAAAAAGAGGTGAGACTACCTGCATAAAAGTTTGAGGAGCAGTGATTCTGCTAAGTCCTAACTAGGAATAACCAGGCTTTCTGGGATGAAAGCAAATGTATTGGTCTTTGGAGAGATAGGTGCTGTGTTTCCAATCTCTGACCCCTGAGTAGATTTTGATCAAGTCAAAGGCAGCTTGAATTTCTTGTCCATTGGGAACAAAAAGTGAAATGAGAATCTGATGGTGGCAACTTCTCTAAAATCACTGATTGGATCTTAAGTAATAGTCATAGAACCATTCCTTCAGAGAGTCAACACCTGGTTGATTCGGTTGTGCTTCACTCAACCAAAATGTGAAACTGGAAATGGTAAAGCCTAATTCAAAGTCTTCTTCTTTGATGTCCAGGCAACCTTGAATGTGCTCGCCAGGAATTGGGATTTAAAAGCATTTTGGAAAGTTCAGCTTTCTTACTGCCAACAGGCAGTAAGACCCAGAGGAGCATTTCTTCTGCGGGGAAAAGCCTTCCTCCTTCTTCATGGCTGCTTACGGTTTTTTCTCTCCATTCTTCTAGCACCTACAAACTAGAACATAGTGATGCTTTGCCCACCTCTTCAGGCTCCCTTGGATGATTCAGAACCACTGTGTGCAATTTTGTGACTTAAAAGATAAAGAGGGAAGGGCAAAGCTCTAACACTTGTTACTGTACTTAAGGCTGTAATTGTGTGTAAGTACTTGCAAATATCAAGGCCATCTTTGGAGACAATGATGTGTAATGGCTCTTCCAGCTATATCGCCTTTGTCCAGTGGAACATAATGGCTAAATCAATGTAAAGTGTCATGCATTTCTTTTTTCTGCTCTCCCTGGGGCTGTTCTTTCCAGTTACGTATGTTCAGCTTTGATCTCTAGAAAAATCAATGAAGATTTAGTTGTTCTCAAAAAACCCCAAGCTAAAAATTTAAAGCATTTTCTGTCATCTTGGTGTGGAATATGTAATCCTTCTCCCCCTCAGGTACCCTCCAGAGCACGTGACTCAGCAAGCTTTTGCGAAATAAGCAGTAGCATAAAAAAAAGTTCTTTACTTAAGTGGGTTTTTTCCTTGAATCTCATTCTTAATCATAATCAGTGAAGTGCTATTATTTACTATTTACTATTTTATTATTTACTATTTATTATTTTATTATTTAGTGCTGTCATAAAAGAAACACTACCACTTTACTGTTCCTGAAAAATAAAGGCAGTTTTCACTCCCAACAAAATGAAATGAAAACAAATTGACTTCTGTATCCATGCTTTGACGTTCTCCTTGTGTCAAACCCTGATTTTCAGTTCACTTCTACACAATAGAGATGCTCATGATGCAGTTAGGCAATGACTGCAAGAAGACAAGGCATAGCTATCAGACTGTAGGGGGGAATAATCTGAAAATAATAATTTAAAAAACGAGCCAGCATACTAGGCAAAAACTAAAATATTTCTATGTCTATAAAAAAAAAAATCTTTACAGAAGACGTAGGAATACATTTGCAATAAAGTCTTCATTTTAGCACTTAGATTTTCACAGTGGCTCTTGCTTCCAGTACAGCTTTCCCTACTTTATAAAGATCAGATACCACAACCAGTAAATTAATACCTTTCCTCTCAAGCCCCCTTGAGAAGCAGCAAAGTTTCACACCCTAAGATATAATTCTGCTTTTATTGCAGAAAAACCTATGATTTTCAGGAATGGTGCAACACCATCAGAACATCTCTCTGCAAATTGTATCAGGGGTCCTGGGGGCTAAAGGCACCAGGAAGGTTTGGCATCACAGCTCACAGGGAGACTGCTCAATGAAGCAGTGGGAACACTGAGCAATCCGGGGCAAACAATTCACTACCATTTCAGAAAGTGCTTGGTTCTGATTTTAGCAGCTCAAACACCAGAGCTGCCTGGATATTGGAAAGTCAAAGCATTGCTTAGGATCATCAGGGTTTCAACAGGTAGAAGGTAAAAGCTGTGAAAAGCTTATCTTCACAGCACCTCTTGGCCTGTTCCTCTGATTTATATATTTTATAGTATTTATATATTCTTCCCATGGGTTGTGTGGAAGTTTGGGAGTTTTGCTTTGCAAACAGAAACAGACTGAAATAGATTCAACAGCCCAGCTCAGCCAGTTGCTTGCACTTCTTCTAAGGAAGGAAAGAAGCCAAATTCTCCTGCAGCATGGGGGTGTATCGGCACACCAGCTGGGTTACTGCTGACACTGCCAAGAAGGCGGGATGCAGAACCAGGCACAGCCATTCTGGCGCTGATCAGGCCTTCTGTGCCCCAAGCACCCTCATCTCTCCCAGTAACGAGATCAGTGTTTGTGCTGAGTTTACTCAGGTCTGGTAGGAAGAATGTGTAATGCCATTTTGGGGGGGGAAAGAAGCCCCAAGCTCTTTCTCTGCAGCTGCTCAGCAGATGATGTCATCGAGACTCTGTTTCATTGCTCTAAGTTGACAATATTTTTGTCAAGCATCTCCCCCGACTCTTATGTAAGAACAAACAGCACGGGGTGGAGAATGCCAGGAACCGACATTCACTTACATCTGTGGTCACTGTAGCCATCGTCATAGCTCTTGTGAGCTGAGGATAACAAAGCGGGGGGAGCTTGAGAACTGAAAGGACTTCCTGTAATGCCACTAGTCAGACATGATGTCCTTGCGGGCTGTTTGTGGGAAGCAGGTAAGCCAGGAAATTAAGCCAGAGGGTATGGAGTGCTTGGGTCTGTGAGGAAACAAAATAGCCATGGTATTTTGTCCTGGTTGATCTTGTTCTCTCTCCCATCTTCTCTGGCTCAGCCAAGCATCACCAGCCACACTACAGGAATCATCTGGTACTTGTCTTAAAAGCCACAGGTCAGCTTCAACCTGACTGGTGTCTTCAGAGTAATCTGAGGGAAGTTAAATCAGCAAATTAGATTCTCTCCTCATCTGACCAGCAGAAATTTCTGGAGTGCAAGCTGCAGAAAGCCAGGCATATCAGAGGTGACTCTGAGGGCAGGTTAAGCACACAGGAGTTTGAAACACAGTGTTTGAGATTGCTTAACACAAATGAGGTTTCTGAAGGAAGAAAGAAATTTTGGCCAGCACTCAAGACTGTACTGGGAAGTGTGTGGAGAAGGCACAAAGGTTTGAGTAAACCTGGTGCTTTCCAAGCCTTGGTATCCTAGCTGGGCAGGTGTGGAAGATGTCCCTGTGGAAGAATGCAAAACACTTCCCTCTTCCAGAAGGCTCCTGAAGGATGCCCTGGTGAGACCTCTCCCTCTGAAAGAGCACAAGAGGTCTGTTAGCAGGGCATGACAGCATCTCCTTTCCACCTGTCTGGACCATCCATCACCCACTCAGGCCACTGCAGCAGAGGCAAATCCAATTACATGCTAACCCACCAGCTCCTCCATTCATCTCTTTCTGCAGGGGAAGAAAACATCCACACTGACATATGCAGCAAAAAACCACCACCATCACCACTCCAATAGCCTCCATATGGGAACGTCGGGAGGACAGGGTACCCTGCTCTGCCTGGAGTGGAGAGGTTATATCTGGTGTTTTGGCAAAAACAAGAGCAGGAAGGAGAGGCACCCCAGCAAGGGGTGCAGGGACAGGGATGGAGCTGGGGATGGGGACAGGGATGGGGATGGGCAGAGTGGTTCTGCATCCCACCGCAGAGGACCAGGGATTGTCCCCAGCAGGCCTGGAGCCAGTGCCTTTGCTTGATCAGCAGAAAATGTTGCTTACACAGAACTCAGCAGTGGTTTAATACCACATTATGCACTCAAAACCAGTACATGCTAACCAGATGAGACTATATTATACACTGGAAAACAGGAAAAAACAGTACTTACAAAAGACCCTCTACTTTCTCTTGTGCTCTTTCTTTTCAGCTCGGCTTGAACTGCCACATGCTGGTCTGTGTGAGGTGGGAGACGATCCCCACACTGGGTGACCACACAGCTGAGGGTACTGCCTGCCACAGAGAAAGCTCTCGCTCAGGTGCACTGAGGTTCCTGGGCTCAGTGTTTACCTGTGCAGAGAGGGAAATAAGACTTGGGAAGGCTTTACTGAGCATTACAAATTTCTGGTGGAGATAGATCATGGCCTAGAGTAAGAGCCTCCCACCCATGGTTGTTCACATGTGACTGATGCCTATAAGCATTCGTTGAGCTCATTTTAGGAGACAGGACTAATGCCCACATCACATTCCCTCTAGAGTCTTATTTCACTGAATCTGGGCTAAGCCGTGTCGACAGCTCCTCCTTCTTGGTGCCATCTGCCCCAAGCAGCAGTCCCCAGCTAAGGCTTCTGCTTCCCGCACTCGTCCTCCCTCAGCTCTCTGCTTTGGCTCTCCTAGCTGAGCACAACCCTCTGCCCCATGCTGCTTGACAATAACAAGGGCCTGCCTCAAATCAGAGCTGTTGGTAGCAGCAACTTGCTCAAGCCTCCAAGCACAGCCTCGGGGGGATTAAACAAAGCTGTCGAAGTCCCCAGTGAGCAACATTTCCGACAAGCTTAAGGGATGAATCAACCAAATTTCCTTCTTCCTGGAAGAAGAGGGCAACAGGACAGCAAGCAGATGATGTACAGTAACCAGCATTTTCTTTCCCAAGCATACCAACGCCTGTCTGGAACTCTCAAGAGCTGCAGCTCCTGGGTTCCCATGACTTTGGCTGACACCATTTTCTTCAGCTCACTCCAATGGATTGCATGGCCATTTTCTTAAAGTACAGAAAAGCTGGAGAAGGGAGAAAAATCACCACAAGCCACCCTTTCCCTTTCCTAATTCTGTCTCAACATTAGTAGATTGATGTAAAAATCATACCATTTAAAAGATAAGCACTGGCGCTCAGGATGTTCTCTAATTTTCTGAACCTTTAGGTCACATTAGATCATACCCTATCACTTTTCTTTCAGTGTGTGAAGGTCAGAAATTTGCATTGAATGACAGGAGAGATTTATCTGCAGGAGCTGAGTGTTTTAAAGTAAAAGTCACACCACAGGACTTGTGCTGTGAAAGCAAAAATTTATAACATTAGAAATAATTGAGAAAAATTGGTAAGAGAAGTCTAGCCTGCCTTTGATTTCTGGTCAGGAAGGTGGCATTTTCTTGAGAGCAGCAGCAAAGAGTACATTAATCTATCTTTATTTTTCAGGCAGGAGAAACTGTCTGTAGTTGTCAGTAATAAAATCTTCTCTCAGATACGTGCTTGAGAATAGATTATATGGACTTTTTCAGGAGAAGAAAAGAAACATAAGAATAGAAAAATGTAAGATATAAAAGTCTTCCAAGTTTCCATTTGCTTTGGGAATTTTTTTCATTATGACCTTTGATGCCAAAAAGTGCCCTTAGGACTAAAATTGGTGTTGACAAACTTCAAGGCCTCCTGAGGCTTCCCCATTTTAAAAGCTGTTTAAATATTATAAACTGTTACAGCAGTTGTATTGTATTTCTTGAATGCACACTGTTATATGTACAATTATTGCCCCCCAAAACAGACATTATCTTCTTTATCCCCACCCTTTGCAGCATACAAAATACCATCCCAGAACCAGATCCCACCTTGCTTACAGTTTTTCAGAAAATTCTGAGTAGCCACTGGGAACTAAAACAGAGCAGTGAACATTCATGGGTTAATATTTTTATAAAACACTTTTGAAGAGCTGTGAAACTGCACATTGCACAAGCTCACCAAGGAATAGGCTGATTTCATTAGGTAATATGGAGGTTTGGGGGTGGTTTTGCTTTTATAACATCTTGTTTTAGATGACCAGGGCAGAGAATTGTGACTTGGAATGTCTGTAAATGTCCTTAACTCTGGTTCCCATGGAGTAAACCTGACCTGCAGGAAGGCTGAGGAAGAGTGGATGTGATTAGATGTCACTGATTTTTTCTGGAAATGCATATGCTGAACTGAAGAGCTTCAGCCCAGGTTTCAATGAAGTTTTTTGGGAAGACAAAGGTGGGCAGTGCAGGCAGGAGAAGCTCCTGCCCTTTGCAGGGGTGGTAGCCCTTGGAGCCATTCCACACTTAATAGTGACTGATGAGGTGGTGCAACCTTTCCATGACATGCTGCTGAGCTGGAGATGGAGGAAGCATCCTGACCACAGGGCCACAGGGCACAGCTGCATTGCTTTTTGACATGGGGAGGACAAAAGGGAGTAACTGCTGAGAGTGGAAATTATGACAATTATACCAGATTCCTGCTGGCATTTGCTGAGTGATTCTCTAAATAAAGTCACCTGAAATGCTCCCTGGCAATGTTCAAGCCACTGCTGATGGTCATGCTTGAGAGCATGGGTTCCCTGCTAGATGGAAGCCACTCCAACGGACTAAGAGAGGTTTCCCGTTCCATCTCACCCAGTAGTATTCCCAGTGCTGGTGGTGGGGAGCCATGCAGCGAGGATACTGGTTCTGGTTTATATTTCCAGTTCCCTTTCAAGATCAGCAGTGCACATTCCCTGAATTTCTCTGGGTCCTTCAGGAAGGAGTTGGTGGGTGGGTGGGCAGCCTTCAGCCCCAGTCTCCAGGGGAGGATAACAGCTCCTTTCCCCAATGTGCTTGTGTGCTTGCAGGCACCCACTAGCATGGCTCCGTTGTTTTCCAAACCATGAAGAAATGGACCTGCTGACCACGAAGAGATGGAGCTCCCGAGAGTGAAGGATTGAAGTGTATTTTTCTAGACTAGAACATGGGAAGGTCAGAGAGAGCCCTTGAGAACCTGGTCATGTGGAGAAAGGAGCTGAAATGGGCAGAGACTCACAGCTGAACAAAGCAGATGGTACACTGAAGAGATGACAAAAAATGGGGCTGAGCAGGACTTAGGAATTCATCCAGCTTTTCCAGACCCTGTGCAGGAGTACCAAATCCCACTGCTCTCCTCTTTCTTCTTAAAAATTTGGAAGGCTGAGACTTAATGGGATTGATGTTCTCCTTTTCCAGACCTAACTGCCCAGACTCCTAGAAATTATGTTCAGATTTCTGGCCCTGTGCTGCAGCTTAGATCCATTATTTGCTGTCTTCTTTGCAGCTACATGGAGGAGACAAGACAAGCTCCACAGAGCTAGAGCTGAACTGTTGAAATGCCTGAGGGCAGGAGGGCTCCTCAGCACTAAGCCTGTGCTTCTCAGAAATTAGGTGAGATCTGAGCTGGTGCCATGGACCCAAGGTACAAACAGATTGCAGTCTGGAGATGGGATGCCAAGGAGGAATGCTTGTGACCTAACACCCTAAGTCCAGCTGAAGGCCTGGGAGAGCAGAGAAGAGTGAGTAAGAGTGGCCAAGGGAGTAGGAAAATGACAGCTTAGGAGCAAACTATCCCATTGTGCAGCATTTCATCTGAACAAGTGTCTTCTCAATTAACTGACATGCAAAATAAGAGATAACAACAACTGGAAGCATGGGCAGAAAACTGAAAGGAGCATTTAAGCATTGATCATTCACTCTGAGATGAAAGCAGGAAGGACAAAGCTCAGCTGGAGCTTAGACTGTGTGGCACAAGAAGAAACATTGAGGATGGATGCTAGACATGTCTTAGCAGCAAAAGCAAACATGGAGAAATTGTGAGTCCCTCAACAAATGTGTGAGCCAAGCCCTGACAAGATGATAAGTAAAAAGATCAAAGCATTTAATGCTTTTTTTTTGGCATACATTTCATTGGTGAGGCTTACTTCCACGCCTTACATATCCGGCATTATTTTAGAAGAAGGGGAGCAACCAAAAAGAGGAGGAACAGATGAGGGTCTACCTTGAGAAATTGTAAGTACTGGGATTAAGGCAAGCAGGTGGGATTCACCTGAGGGTGTTGACGTGACCTCTTGGCTGCTGTCCATTATCAGAAACTCACAGTGATCAGAAACAGCTCTGACAGATGGAAATTCTCCTGCAAGCATTTTCATGCAAAACCCAAGCAAACATGAATTGGATGAACAAACTGTTAGATGGATTGAAAATTAGCTGAACCAAAAATTTGCTGGACCATTAGGTCAAAGAATAATAATCAATGTTGTGATGGGCCATCTGGCAGCCAGTAATGAACAGAGGACCCTAGGGAATGACACAGGAGCTGATATTGTTCAATATTTTCATCAGTCACCAGGCTGATGACACAGAGGGCACTTTCAGCACATTTACAGATGGTAATAGATTAGAAGTAATGACAGCCATCTCCACTTGGCAGAGTTGGCAGCGGCAGTCCAAAGGGACCTTGAGAAACTCGGGATGTGTGACAATAGAAATCCCATGGAGTTTAATGAGAGCAGTGCCAACCCTTTGCTCTGGTGTAGGATGGCATCCTTCTGCCTACGTAAGAACCATGCAGCAAAGGACCTGGGCTTTGCTGTGAGACTGCAGCACAGTTGGAGGGTAGTTATTTCTCCTTTCCTACTCAGTGACTGTAAATCTGCCCCAGAAGTGGCAGCAGAATCTGTCCCATTTAGGACCTGCCGTTCAGTAGTCCATGGAGAAACTGGAGAAACTCCACAGGATGCTCAGCGGCCTAGAGCACATGAGCCACAAGGGGATGCTGAGGGACATGGATTTGGGTAGCCTGGGAAAGAGGTGGCTTAGGAGAGGTCTAAAATCAGCCTCTCTGCATGAAGGGGAATGACAAAGATAATGGAGTCAAACTCTCTACATTAGTGGCAAGCTATAGAAAAAAAATCTGGTCTTCACTGAGGAGAACAGGTTTGTCACTTCAGCTGCCTGAAGAAGGGTAATTGAGTGGACCCCTGTGGAGGAATTCTGCCCACCTACTCCAGCTGACAGGGCCCTGTCTCTTCTGTGGGTGGCCCCAGCCAGCTCCCTCCAAGCACTGCCCTGGGAACAGCTCATTCCTTCAAGTTGTATCCCAAAAGACAGCATGCATGGGGTGGTGCTAGGTCCTGCCCACACAGCCTTTAACAGGACCCTGTTGGACATTGCACTGTAAAATGCCTCCGCAAGCCTCACACAAGAAAATACAAAGCCTGTTTTGCATGCTAAAAATACCACTCTTAAGGGCTCAACACAGCTCTCAAATAATTTGGAGTATTTTGAACTGCAGGGGGAAAGAAAAAAAGGGGAAAAAATATAATTACGGACCTGAGTATCCCAGAGGGCCCAGAAGAGTCCCAGGACTGAAAAGTGTTTCATGCAGACCTTTCTAATCTGGGTCAATTAGCTTTGAGCAGAGTGATTATGGACCAGTCCCCTGGATGCTGGGACTGGTATTCAGTCTCCAGCTCTCTTTGAGCTGGAAACATAGGCACAACTGTGGAGACCTTCAGGCAGTTGCCAAGAGGAACTTCCCCGATGTCTAAGTTATGTTTTCCAGCTCATGTCCCTGCTGGGAGGATGCTCAAGATCAGGAAGGGAAGAAGCAGTGGGAGGAGATCACTGTGTTGCCTCCAGGAAAGCAAGAAGCTTTTCTAATTACCAGTTCCCATTGTACAGCACACAGCCACGAGCCTGGGTGGTGTGGCTGGAAGCAGAACCAACATCTCCTTACCTCTCCTCTGCCCTGTCCACATGAGGGCGGGCCCCTGAAATTCCCAGTTCCCTCCTGTGTTTTTCCTTCACTATGCAAGAGGACAATGCAGATAGCAAGACAGCTCACTACCCAGGTTAAAATAACAACTCAGTTCTGCTTCATGTCTTTCTTATATTTGATCAGTTTCATATCTGAATGTCTCATTAGCACAGGCAAACAGGTTATAATGCCTTCTATGTAAGCTTGATCAGAAATCCTTGAAACAATCAAAAGCTTGGGAAAACAATTCATTGCATTTGATGCATCAGTTCGTGGAATTGCAGCTATATTAGGCAGCACGTCTTTGTTCACTCTCATTAAGCTAATTGAATGCATATTTATTTTGCACTGTCCTTCAGCATCCAGGCAAAATCAAAGAAGCCTGTTTCACTACCGAGATGGTGATTTTGCATAAGAAATATGGACAGATTTACTTCAGACTATTAATGCTATTCCATTATTCAACACCCGAGTTGAATAAAATTAGGCTAAAATTAGGACTCACCTCAACAACCAGATGCATATTTTATCTTCAAGGTATGAGCCTGAATTAGCACAGACCTCTGCCTCCTACCAGTAACCCTTAATTCTAGTCAGGCTCTTCTACAGCAGGATCATCGGCATGAGAGAGGCACGTGAGACTCAGGCTAACTCTTATGTTTGCATCTTCTGGTTTTGATACTGAAGGGTCACCAGAAGTCACACTTCATCTGCATCCATTTTCTATGTGCTGAAAACACATGAGCATCTAGATATAACATTCTATAAACATTTTTAATAGCAAATAATTTATTTACTAGCAAATCACTTCCTGTTTGAAAGAAATGGAGCCCACCCGCACCTGACTGAGCTCACTGCAGAAGCGTCAGTGCTTTCCAGAGGCCTTCCTTAAAATAAGACAGCATCTTTCTTCCTGAAAGGAAAGGTGGCTGAGGGATGGGGAGCCCCTAGCACAGAGCAGGTGCTGTAGCTCATCTGCACATTCTAATAACAGCCAAAGTCTTGTTGTGCAATGGCCACAAATCAGCCCATTAGGAAGTTTTTTAATAGGCCATATGTGAGCAGCACTTGGGCAGATGTAAAAATTCCCTCTTGGCTAATGCGGTGTTTTAAGTACCTCTAATCTGCAGGGACGTTGCCACTTGAATGGGGTACTGGGCATCTTGAAGGATGAAATAAACCCAAGCAGAGCTCTCTGGTTTAGACTCTATACGCTGTCTGAGACATGAGGCTTAAGAGAAAGGGTAAAAAAATCATAATTTTTACATAAAATCCTCAAATGCTCCTCCTGTCTGTACTGTGATGGAGTGGTTACTTCATGTCTAAAGCCAAGGCCAGGACTTTCCCAGCTCACTTCAGAGGCACAAAGATGTTGAAGAATGAAAAAACACTGTAAGTCTGGACTGTGGACTTATCTCCTGGCACAGACCAAGGTGCCCCCACCATGGGGGCATCATGCAGGGTGGTTTCTCCCTGTGGAGGAGCAAAAGGATCTATCTCAGGCATACCCCCTTCCCGTGGGCTGTAGTGCGTGTGTTTCTGGGAAGCTGCTGAGAAGTCTCATCTGGGGTGAGGGGAGTCTCCCCAGCCATGAGCAGGACGCAGGGTGAACTCCTGGGGGCTGGGAGGCAGCTTGCCCTCGTCACTGGCCCTGGGCACGCTGAGGTGACAGCCAGGCCTTTTCTTTCTCAGCATATGAGTGGAACCAATGAATTTTCAACCAAATCAGCCTAATCACATCCATATTTATTGCCTGCTGTTTTGTTACGGGAAGGCAGCACCTTCTTATCTGCTTCTAAGATCCTAAGGGGCTGCCAATATCATGCTGCTGTTGCTATGGTTTCTCCATGAACTCTGCACTCCTCGGGCTTCTGCCAGGCCTGTCTTCTAGGGTTAAAAGAGATGTTTGGAGCTCTAAAACCAAAAAGGAATGGTAGCACTGGGAGGTCTGCTTGCTGAGCGTGTCTCAGATCACCAAGGTCTAAAAGGCTCGTGGAAGGGTTCAGGCTCTGAGCCCCAAACAAGCAGCAGATTACTTTGTCTGCTTGGGGATTTGCTTGCAGGAGTGCAAGGAAGTATCAGCTGCAGGACAGGAGTCTGCAATTTACCTCACTGGCCCTGCTGGAGGAGAGTGTAGTCCCCTCTCCTCTGACCTGCTCCCAGAAACAAAATTTGTTGATAATGGCTTACCATCCCAAGAGATAAAATTACTATGAAATGTTTACAAGGACCATTTGAAACCTGAGAAGAGGCTGTTTTTAGTAATGTGGAAAAAGCCAAATACCTTAGAAGATAAATATTCCAGCTTTAAGAATTAATTACTGCTTCCCAGTAATGCAGGCTGACAAATAACCTTGCGCAATTTCCCAGACAGATATTTCCATTTCAATGGAAATATTGCGCACAGGTCAAGAGCAAAATATGGTTGCTGAACCATGACTCCACAAGCTTGGGTAGGTGGGTACCTCTGCCCAAACACTTGCCCAGCAAAGCCCAAAGGGCAGAGCATGGGCTTGAAGCAGCTCAAACCCTGAAGTCCCTGGTGAGGACTGCTCCTAGTGCTGGTTATTTTCTCTTACAAAGGATAAATGTGGATAGCAAGCAACCAAGCACATTTTTCAAAACAGCAGCTATGACATCTATGAAGCTCTATAATCATTATGCAAAATTCACTATGTAGCTTTTCAGTTGTAAATCAAGTACCATAGGGCAATGAAAGCTCGATGTCTATATCCTGATTTTTCTTTTGGTAGTGTGGGAAGATACTATATAGCTGATTATGCGCCACAGTATACACTGGCATAACAAGTCACAATATACATTTATTATTCTTTCAGTTAAAAGCATCAAACATTAAATGTAGTAAGAAAACTTTGTGAACCAATTCCCTCAAAACCATTTTCAATGAAAAGTCTTTGCTTTCTCCTTCTTTTTAGACCGGTGAGATGAAGAGAGTGGTGGAAGAGCAAGCCTGAGAATCAATAGGGAAATCTGAATTGCTGTTAATTACCCCATTTCCAATCCGAGCTGCTGTTTGTGAGCCATGCTGTACTCATTACAAGGTTTTCAGGGATGTCACTGAAGGTACCTCAGGGACACAACTCTTTGGAGTGTTGCCTACAGTTTGGTGCAGTGATCCAATCACAGCATCACCCTCAAAGATATTGCTCCTAGAAGGACTACAGACTGTGGATCCTCACTTCAGGAGAAACTGAAGAGATCCTACTGCCACAGTGATGAGAATCACCAGGGGTCATGTGCCAAGTCCAACTGCCATAAAAGGTCACCTTTGCCTTTAGGACTTTATTCTGAATCTATTCAGACCTTCCATTCACCAAAAGTTAATGAAGTCCCATGGGAACAGAATCATTTTAAAGGAGATCCATGCATGGATTGCAGATTTCTTGNCCCCTTGCCCATGGTGTGAGCCCAGTCCTTGTTCAGAATCTACCTTGTCCACAATCCTTCGTACAAACAAACCCCAGGATACAGCATGAACCTGCAGCATTGACCATTTCCTGTGTTGAGAGGCAAGCCCCCATCAAGTGACCGTGAGGAAGCAGCCTGGGTCCAGGTGCTTGAGTGAGGCAGAAAATAAAGGAGACATCCATAAAGATTTTTGAAAAAAGCATCCCTATCTCTATCTAGAGATGTGCAGCTCCTGAGCTGATGTGCACAGAACAGGTTGACGGCAGCTGCTATTTTAAAATTCATGAAGCCTTAAAGCATTACTGGATGATTTCAGAGCTTGGAGATAAGTAGACAAAATAGTCCAGCAGGGGGGAGATGCTGATGTAGTAGCAGCCATAATAGTGTGTGATGCCACATACACATCCCTGCCTCTGAAAACCCACTCATCTGTCTTGTCAGGGAAAATTGCTGTGATTCTATTTCATAGCGGAGGTGGTGGGAGGAAAGAGGCAGATGCATATTTTCCTCTGATCAAGGAGAAAGGCCAGACTATGAACCATTTCCCCTCCTGAAGCCACCTTGGCCCCTCTGTGAAGGGCTTAGAGACTGGGGATGGCAAGTATTCAGTAGGGAAGGCATCAGTGGCTGTGGCCCAGGAGAAACAAGGCTTTGGAGCTATTCTGCTTTGCCCTCCCTGCCCTGGTGTGCCCCTCTTTGCTCACTTAGGACTGAAGAAAATGCTGGGGTAAAATGTGCTGGGAGTCAGCAGGTTCTTCCTGTGTTTTACCTGTCAGCTGAGGGTTGAAAACTGATCTGTGCCAGCCAGGGGAAATTCAGCATAAATGCCTCATTTACGTACCTCTACCCAAAAGTGTTACGCAGAATGGCTCAAAGCAGCTGCTGCCTTAAACTAGATCAGAGCAGCCCTCCCTCCCTGCCTCATTGGCATGCTCTAATCATCCAGATTCTCCATTACATTCCCGAGGGAATCATCCTGCTCCTGACACATTGCTGAAGGAGCCCAACAGCATGAGAAGCATGGGGTGGAGACAGAAGGCTTTGCGCCTTGACCTGAGCGTGGGTACCTACTTAGCAAGTGCCATCTCTAGCTTTTTCTCATGGGAGAGAGAGAGAGAGAGAGATGGGGAAAATGATTGCATTTATCCCCCTGCCTCTGCTCATCCCTGCCTCTCAAGTGCCTGTTGGTTCATGAACAAACTCCCCCCTCCCTGTACCAGAGTGGGGACCCAAGCTCCTGCTTTGCTAGGGGCACTGAGAGGCACCTAAGACAGTGCCTAATGTGATTTTTCACCTGGCCATTGAGGACCACAGTGAGATGAACGCTTGCCCAGTACACATTACCTGCCCCTTTAACATATTTGGTACCATGTGTGTACGGAACATCTTTAGCAGCTTGCTTGGTGAAACTCTGTGCTGCATACATGTATAGGACATAATTTCCAAAGACAAAAGCTGCATGTTAAAAAAATAACAAAACTCTACCAGAGTGGTATGTTCTCTTGGAAACAATTTGCTATCCTGGTTTCAAGATGGTGAAATCTTTCACAAATATCCCACTTGAGACTTTTCAATTCCTCTTCAAATTTCCCCATGGACACATGGTCCATGTGGTGATTTCAAGTCTGCCAGGGATATGCTCATTCTCACCACCCTCATCATCCTGTTCCACTCAAGGCCAGAGCCCTGGGTCTGGCAGGGCAACTCTCCAAGTGAAGAAATATTTAACATGTGTTGAATACTGTATTAACATGTTTTAAACAGCACTTTGGTTTGTCCAGACTGTCACCATGCTTTTGACATGAATTAGCTCCAAGAGTTTTGGACCCAGCCTGAAGTCCCAGTTCTGGTCTGTTCCTGCATGTCTGGGAATCAGCTCTCCTGTGCCCTTTGGTAGGGCAGCACAGGGCCTTAAGGGAGGAGGCACACAGGTGACATGCCCGGACTGAGATGTGCACATAGCCCTGGGTGGGGAATAGTGCTGCTGGCACCCCACAGCCCTGCCCAGTGCTCACACAGGCCTCTGGTGCTTCTGCACAGAGCATCGTCTTCACCTTGCTCAGTCGCCCTTTCCACAGCTGCTGCCATCAGCAAGACTCAGATGCAGATAAAGAGAGAAGGTGGCCCAGGAAGCTTCAAGGCCCAGGGATCAGAAACAACAGGGACTGCCCACTAAATGCAAGGCACAGCACCTACCTGCCTTTCCTAAGCAAAGAATGAAGTTGTCTTTTGACTTAATCGATGAGATTTCATAAAATAAAAGCTTCCTGGAGTTGCACTAGAGTGAAGACAGTGAGTTTCCCCAGTACAGACAGATCCATTTCCACACTCTCTACTCAGCATGGTTTTATTTCTTACATACATAATTCAGAGGCATACTGGAAGTGCAAAACCTACAATCCATGTTCAGACATCCAGCAAACAGTAATAGTTTAATTCTAGTAAGGTTTAGAGTTTATGTGAACTAAGAGTAAAGTCTGACCTGTTTCCAATTGCTACAAAATTACTCTGGGGAAGATAAAGGTGTGATTCCTTTTAAACGTAGCTATTTTCTGTCCAGGGAACCTACGCATCAGTCCTTCCTATCACACAGCTCCAGAGAAAGCAACAGCCAACCCACACACTCCTCTGCTGTGGATTGCTCAGCACTTTGTTCCACAGCAATCTGTAGGAGAAACTCAACGCTCCTGTTATATGCCTGGGGCTCAGATGATTAATTCTGTAGAACAGATCTCTAAGGCACATCAGAAATTGGAGCTCATTCTGAACAGCCTATCAGCATTTAGGCTATTACAGGTGCAAGTAAAACAGCAGCTTTGAGGGAGGAAAGCAGTTCTGCTATAATCAGAATTCTTACAGACACTTTTATATTTTCACGTTTAACAGAGCTTTGTTTTGGCTCCTACAAAGTTTTCCACCAAGTACTTTCCAAGCACTGTATAAAGGCAGGTAATGATTTACATCCTTAACACTCCCATTTTACAAACAGGAAATTGAGGCCTCTGAAAAAAAAAATCATATGAGTAGCTTAATACAGAAAATCCCAGTCCCCCCAAAAAAGAATGAAAGTCTCCTGGCAAAAGTCCCCTTTCCAACTTCCTCTATTTAGTTGCTATGAAGTTTGGTTTTTGGTTTTTTTTTTTGTTTTTGTGTTGGGTTCTTTTGTTTGTTTGTTTTTTCAAAAATAACCCAACCAGTCAAATGAGAGAACAGCAAGGAAATCACAAGCTTTGGCATACTTACTTCTACACTGCTGGCATTAGTACAAAAATAAAAGATTTTATTAACTAGTTTATAAAAATAAATTCTATTGGGTCCCACAGGATCTCATTGGGAGGTTTACTTGACTTTGGAAGATAAAGCCTGTTTGAAACGTCTCTTTAGATCTTGCATGTTGGGAGATTTGGGCCGAGGGATGATGGATGACCGCCTCCTGTCCGTGCTGCCCGCATGCTGCAGCTTGCTGACCTCCTTGCAAAGATACTGGAAGACATCACAGACACCTTGGGAGTCCTCACTGGTGGAGATTTCCAAGAACAGGCTGCCCAGTTCATCTGCCAGTTGCAGTCCCTCCTTTGCCTGTACTTGCCGGGCATGGAGGAGGTCTGCTTTGTTCCCCACGATAATGATGGGAGTCCTGGCATCGGGGTGCACCTTGCGTATGTGCTGGTAGAGAGGCTGGACTGACTGGTAGCTGCTGTAGTCTGTGATGGAGTAGACCAGCAGGAAGCCCTCTGCCCACTTCACACACCTGGACAGGGAGTCCAGCACCTGCACACAGTCCTCCTGCACCTGTGGTACAACAGAGAGCACAGATTCGGCATCGGGTCAGGAAAGTATCAAGGCTGCACCGCAGCACCATCAGACGGGTCCAAAGGGAAGCCTGAGCTCTGCCTCACGAGACAAAGTCTGGGAATGCAGGAAATTTGGGCTCAAAAGCTGAGCCTTCGGGGAGCAGGGAAGAACCGATCGACCCAAAACACCTCCGTACCTGGATGCCTCCCGGCGTGTCTTGGATCTGCACGGCAACGTGGTCCCCGTCCAGATGGACCAGCCGGGAGTAGAGGCTGCCTGGGGAGCAGAGAGCCGTGAGCCGCCGGACGCGGGTCCCGCCGCCCGTGCCCGCCGCCCCGCGCCTCACCTGTGTTGGGCTCGTAGTCGCCGATGAAGCGCTTGGTCAGGAACCGCACGATCATGGCTGAAACACAGAGCGCCGCGTTAGGCGGGACGGACGGACGGGGCGAGGGAAGGGGACGGGCAGCCCCGCACTCACCGCTTTTGCCGACGCCGCGGGCACCCAGCACGGCCAGGCGGACCTGGGCGCCGGGCGGCCCCGGGGGACACTCGGCGATGGGCGCCAGCAGGAAGGGCTGGGACATGCTCGGCAGGCGCATGGGAGAGGCGGCTCGGCTGCCGGAGGGCTCGCAGGGCTCCGCTCGGCTCGGCCGGCAGCGCCCGGAGCGGACGGCCCCGGCGGCTTTTGAAGGCCCCGGCGGCA
>VWZN01021043.1:679037-714780 GCA_013396955.1 Regulus satrapa | reverse complement strand
GGCGGGGGAGCGGGGTTAATCGGCTTTGGGAGACTCAGCCTGGATGCGGGCGCCGAGGGGGCTGGGCTGGGCTGGGCGGCGGAGCGGCGTCCCGGCTGCGGACAGGGCTGGAGCTCCGGGTCGCCGGGCACAACCTCCCCCCGAAGTGCGCCGAGAGCGGGGGCAGCGCTCCGGGGCATCGCCTCCGGTCCGGGACTGCCTAGTGCAGGCGTGTGGTGGTTACGGTCGGGTCTCTGGAAGCGCCCTTGTTCTCCCGACACTCTCCGTGGCGTCCCTGCTCTCCGTGCGAGTGCTACGCTCCCGAGCTGGGGCTGGAATCGCCCATCCTGGGTTACCCGGACACGTGCGGGCATCCCATGCCGCCCGTGTGATCTGACTGGTGTGCATCCATCCGGTCCCCTAGGAGGCTTCTCCCTGTGGTTGCTTTCTCATGACTCTCTCTCGTGATGAGTTAGAGCCATAAGCAGGAGCACAGATGGGATAGGGCTCTCTTGGGTTGTTTTAAAGAGGGGTGAGGAGCGGATGGGGGAGTGATGAATTTAAGGAATAGCTAATATCCCTTAGTACTTACTTGTACTGCTTGTCATGGAAGAGATGTGCTGATGGTTCATAGCAGAAGTTCTTACATACATTTGCGCTCTCTTCTACCTATTCCATGGCCATGTGAAAGTTCTTGTTGCAAAATCTGTTTCCACGGGGGAAGGGAAGAGATGAATAAGGGGAAGAGCACGCTCTGTCATCTACTCTGTTAATTTGCTGAATTACCATTATAATGTCTCATAACATCAAACAGTGGGAAATGCTTACGTTTCATATTACTGGAAACTGATTTATGGTTTTCATAAATCTTGCTGCATAGAGGCTTTAATGTCTCAAACAGATATTTCAGAGGTAGCTTGTGAGAATTTTGAATATCTGTAAGCCCGTAGGATGGGATTGCTTAGGTGGTGTTTAGTCACTGGAATAATGGGAGTTTTTTTGACATAGGAGATGATATCTATTAGTTTGAAATTGGAATTCTTGAATTGACTTCTTGACTTTATCAGCTGTATGTTTTTCAGGTGTCATACTGACATCTTTATGTGGCCAGATTGGCAGGACATATACCACGTGCTTCAGGAGTTTTCATTCTCTGAAGGCAGGTTTTAGGTTGTTGAGGAATCATTGTGATTGTTCCCTGAGCTGCGGCGATCTTTTATTGCAATTCTAGCTGACGTCTTTTCACCCAGAGTTGGCTGCTGGCCTTTGTGTCGGCATAAATTCAGTGCTGGCCTCTTGATTTGGGTCAAGTGTGAGACCTCGCTGCTCTGCCTCTGGACTGCATACAAAACCGAAGGTCTGGACTGGACAAGCAGATAGCTTGAGATTATTCTGTATGTATGTTTATTAGAAGTGATGTTATGTCACTGAGATTTAGGTCAATACTGAAACAAAATTTTCAACTAATAATCTTCTTATTACTAACTAAAGTGTCTGTATCCATAAAGCTGAAATTCTCACGGCAATTAGTTATTATCTGTCCAATCACTGTCATGTGGATGAACTCCAGGCATAAGATTTTTGCTGGGCCTTTCTGATCCATGATAATAGTACTGTGATATGGGATACCTATCATAGGATATCAGCTGTAAAAGCTTTCCAGCAGTTAATATAAGGTTGTGTTTTAAAGTATATCTGTAAAGATAGTGTGATGAAGCACTTGGTATTTACGGTGGTGTTGTTCAGAACCGTGTGGCAGATCTTTTTAATTTTAACAAGGGTCATATACTTACATTTAAGCATATGTTTTACAAATTTGAAGAGGATTATAATTGCTGAGTAATACTATTCTGTTTTTCTGTCAATGCTTCTTCATGTCAACACACTTTGATAAAGTGCCAGATAGCTACCTAAGAATTCTTACAAGTTTTTCTTGCCTTTTCCCATGCCTCTTACAAGAACTCTCAGACTGTTCTGTGTCTTCTTGTGATTATTTAGTACAAAACCAGTAACAAGCAATTTTTGTCAAGGGACAGTTTGTGCCTACACAAACCTAGCATGTGTGTACACTTACAATCTGTAACAGAGCAGTCTAGAACTGTACTGTAGAAGCTCCTTCATTGCAGTTCTGTGTTTCATTACTTCTTTGTTTTATTTAATCTGAATTCAAACTTTGCTTCTGCTGAGCTATTTATATTGTACGCATCTTACCCTTGTTGTTCAAGACCCAAATATTATAAAGCATGTTATATATATATATATATATATTATAAAGCATGTTAGTATATTGTGTGTTACAGTAGGGGTAGGTTGTGTGAGTACAGTGAAGAGTGTTAACTGGTATGTTTAGTTTATCTGTTGTACCTTTTGGGGATGATCTTCCAAGGGGACATCCTATCTGTGTTGGTTGGTAGCTTTGTATATGCTGCATTAGTTCACTGATCTATACCCCAAGGTTCATACCAGTGTTAACAGAGCTCTTTCTGCAGTGATGTGTCCTAGTGTTGTATTGCCTTTCAGCTTCCTTAAAATTCTTTACTCTATATCATCATTCACATGCTTCCTTGTGCTGTGGTGAGTCTTAATTACAAGGCTGGAGATTGTGGAAAAGCACCGAAAATACCTTTACTCTTGGGTGCTTTAGCCACCGTTCTTGTTGCAAAATGGATGACGTTAAAATAGTGTGGTCTATTTTTTAAAGAAGATTTTTGAAGTCTTTGCAGTAAAAGTAGAACTTGGTCTTTACTCTCATTCATGAGTAAAACTGCAATCAAAGACTTACTTGACTGACCTATGTGGGATTTTTATTTATGGCTGAGGAGGGATAAAGTAATCTAAGCTAACTGCAGTGAAGGTGTGCCCCATGCTATAGTCACAGATTGCATCTAGAACTTCTGACTTCTGCTTCTGTTGTCTAGAATCCAGGAAACACTTGCCAGCAGTTAAAAGGCATCAAGTCTTTGAGTAGCTGAAGCAAAGAGAAGATAGAAATTACATTTATAGCTTAAAAGCCATAAAAACCCTCCAAGATGTCAGTCTCAGACGTACACAAGGAAGTTGTAATGGTAGTAGTACTTGTTTTCAATGTTTCTTCTAGAAAGTGGTTGATGATGTTGGCACAACCTGAGAAAGTGTGATGATATTTTAAAATTATGCTAATCTAGAAGCTGTAGCATAAGACATCAAAATCTTCATGTTTTGGGTGTTTGCCTATGTCTTCCCTTCTCTGCCAGCTCGATATCTTGCATACAGGGTCTGTCACTGAATTCAGTGATTGTCAGTGTTGGGCTGAAACAGCAAGCTTGTAGTTTGTGGTTCGATGCTGATTGTGTGATGTAACAGTGTGTTCTGCATGAGAACCTCTGCTAATCTTACAGTCCATGTTTTTGGTTTGTTTTTGAAAGGATTCAGACATGTGGAGTCACACTGAGTGGCTGGCTGTTGTCCTTTTCCTGCCTGCCTCCTCTTGAGGAGGTGCTGTCATGAGCACCCTTTTGCCCATTTCAGTCACATTTCACAAGGGTGGAGATGTTTCAGAGGTACTAGAGTTCAAGCAAGCATGGGTGGGAAAAGGCATCTTGGAGGAAACAGACCCAACAAGTGCCCAGCTGAGAGAAGGCTGAAGTGCACCTACCTTGAGTGTGATAGCAGAGAGACTTCATAAAAACTCCCAATTGCAGGAAAATTTTCTAGCTAATTGCAAGAGTGTTGTGCATTTATGGGCTTTCTTACTGCTTTACTGCTTCAGGAATCGTTTGTTTACAATAGGGTTTCAAACCTGGTTGCGAAATCTGCACTTAATGTAAATTGATGTTTGCCAGCCAGCATCTGCAGCCAGCTGGCAATGGCTATGATGTACTCAGTCCTGTTCCTTCTAATTGCACTGTCTCCTCTGAAGCACGAATTGTAATACTTAAACATGAATTGATGGTCAGGTTAGCTGATTCCACATGAAAGTATACAAGTGGACTCATGCTGGAATAAATGAGAATTGAATTACAGCAAGGGAAGAAAAGTTGTGGGAAAACAGCTTCAAAATGAGGAGGTGACAGGAAAAAAAAAGCCAGCGGAGAAGGAAAGGATTGAAGTCACACAGGGGAAACAGCAGTGTTGTGGCTTTATGCAGCTGCCTGACTTGCTCATGCGGCGCAGCTGGCAAGAAAGAGCATGTGCTGTGTCTCAGCCGCTGCATTTCACCATGGCACGATGACCTGGATCTGCCCTGCTCCGTGGACTGGAGCGTTCCGGCACGCGTTCTGTTGCGGTGACTCTTTTGCAAGCACAGGAGATTTTGGAGAAGTGTTTGTTAGGCGGTTGGGGTAGGAGCTTACGCCACAGTGGGGTGCTTCACTTGTCTGTTGGAGGTCTTATCAGGAGACACTTTGATGATAAACGGGACACTAAGATTCAAGCATTCATCATCATAATTTTTCTTTTTTTTAGACAAATTTGTTTTGAATTTTCATCTGAATAGGAATTTGACTCAAACACAAAACAATTGTCAAATATGAAGCACAGAGAAAAAAATTCTCAAAGTTATATGCTTGTAAAGCAATATTTACACCAGCACAGGGAATTATTTAGTCGATATATTACTTATTTGGATGATTTTTTTTTTTTTAAATCTAAGTGTTGCATTTTCTTTCTACCTGCGCATATACGTATATTCTTCTTGCATGTTCTAAGCACAAATAAACAATGAAATATGAATTTGGACTCCAGTCTTGGCAGTAGAATTTTTAGCTGTATCAGTGGGAACAACTGATCCCGTTACTAGACAACGCTTGAATATTTAGATTGGTCAGTTATGCAGTCTTTGTATTTACTTTTTACATTCCTGAAGCAAGTAATTTGCATTAAACCTTGTAGGAATGGTTCTGTAAAAATGTGGCAAAAAGGGGCTTTTCTCATGTAAGGGGTAGCTTTTGTTTTCGTAGCTTAGGAAGATTGTCAAAGTAAAATGCTTTTAACAAATGGTTTATTTCACTAAAATCTACCCGGTCTTTCAGTTGAGGATAAAAAGAATTTAGATCTTTTCTGTAGTGTGAAGCCAGAAGGTTGTATTCGCGTAAGTAGACCAGAATAAGAGAACATTTTTACCATCTTTTATAAACTCGGATTCTTTTTATGATTTCACAAAAATGGGAAGTTGTAAAAGCAATATATTTGTTTTCTGAAAATGCAATTATGTAAGTAGTAAAAGCATATGAAATGCACCACAGGAAGCAGTTTATAAAAAACGATGGTTGAGCAAATGTGGTTTTCCTCACTTGCCCTGCATTTTGGGTAGTTAGGTGAGTCTAATTTTTCTGGAACATTAATTTTAGGTGATTCTAATTTTTCTGAAAAGTTAATTTCACTTTGATGTCAGTATTAAAAAGGATAGCGCCATCATACACTTGTCATATACAAGGAAGTGCAACTATATCCAGCTGCTGTGAGGGAAAATACATTGTGAATGTTCAGTGGTGCTCGAAAAGATGGGTTTGGTAGATATAACAATGTAAAGATAAATTAATTTTGTACTTTGGTATGATTTTCCTTACCCAGGCAGAGTCGTTTCTACTCCTCACTCAAAAAATCTTTTGTCTCAGCTGCACATGATAGAAGTATACAGGACTATGTCTAAGCTGATTAATAAAATAACACTGTTTGGAAGTATTTAAAAAGCATTAACTGAAACTATCCAAATAATTCATGTATTTATTTTATGTGTGTTCTTTTGCAAGGAAATGAGCAACAAGGATTATTGAATCCCACTCATATTTCACTGCTCCTTCCTGTATCAAAAGAATTGTGTTTCAGTTTTGGTTGCAATTGAAGCAAGAAATACAATCTGATTAAGAGCTCTTTGCTCTTAATCCTGATTCATATGAATGCACAGAAATGTATGAATTCACATAATCTGATGAAACGTAACTAGAAGAGTAGAATTCTGAGTTTCTTCTTTAACAGAGAATTCCTTCAGTCAGAGTGCATTAATTAGTGCATTGGGCTGTGAAACTGTGTATCTTCACTACTGGCACAGACAAGGAAGAATCTTCTAAATGATAGCAAAAAAAGGAAAACAAAAATAACCAAAAAACAACCAAAGTTAAAGCAGTTTTTACACTTTATTAATTTTACATTTTACACTTGTTCAGGAACATTGTTATTCCTGATTACTGAGGTTCCCTTTTAGTTGTAATGTCCTTCTGTCTAGAAAGAGGAATAGTTCTGTATTGTATGGTGGTAATGTTCATTTACCTATAGCTGAGGTCATGTTTTAAAAATCTGGCTTATGTATACCTGTGCAACATGGTTTAGTTATTTGAGGCACCTTTAATCAGTGTTGTTACTCGCTTCTTGAGTGAGGTGGAAAGCATTGAAGGGAAAGATGTAGCATAGTGCTACATGTGTGAAGGGAGAAATGGATCTTCAGGATGCTGGTGACAAATGTAAGTTTGCAGACAAGAAATTAGTTTTAAAGGTGAAATTCTGATTTTTACTCAGGAAATTTACAGCTTAGTCAAGCTAGAGGGTAAAGCTGTTAAACAGCTGAAAAGATGACCCAACAAGCTACCAACTGATCTTTATTCTAGAAAGGGATAGATCAAACCCTCCTATCCCAGGCCAATGAGATGTGTAAGCTTCCAAGCACATTAGGCTGGTTATGCATCATAGCCAGCCTGTCTAAGGGAAATTCTGCCTGCTAGGTTGGACGCTAATGACAAGGTAGGACACTTTAAAACTGCAGTTGTTTGCCTGCTTGCTGACATGTGTTTAGACAGTACTTTTAATATAGGGTGGCATCCCAATTTTACCATGCTTTGGTTTGCATTTTGGGAATGGTCTTAGAGTGCACAAATTAGATGACTTTTGGAGGAAACTACATCAGACAACATAGATCAGGTGCAGCTGGTGTTCAGTCACAAAGCCAGCCTATAACTAATCTGGCAGGAGTGCTCTGAAACCCAAGGTGTGCATGTCAGATCCTCAGCACCAACTGATTTGTTTTACAGATTGGCTCCAGTTATTTTACCCGTGTGTCAGCTGTCAGTGTGTCTCAGACTAGTGCAACGTGTAACACCACAACAGTGTGGCCTCTGAGGCTGTGAGAACAGGGGATATAATGAATGGCATTTAATGCTACTGTTTCAGCAAGTGAAAAACTGAGCAAACAAGGAACCAAGTCTGCATTTCTGATCTTGGTGTTTTTCTGCCCTCTTCATTGAAATGTACAGCATCAGTGGGCTTTTTAGTTTATTTTAGAAATTTGGGATGATGTGTATTTTTAAAACATGAAAATCAGGAAAGTGCTACTGTACTTATTTTAAAGATAATACATCTTCCTATTCCACTGTATTTCCTGGGCTTTGATTCCACTAAACTGAAATAAAACCCTCATCTACTTAGTGTTAAGTATGTTGATTTGTACAACACTCACACTATTTTAAAAATAAAAGTTGAGAAACTTAACTTAGGGACTTCCGCATAAAAACAGATTCTTATCCCTTCATTAAGAAATTAGCATTTAAGGTGAAATTTATAAATCCAATGGTGTATCTTTTTTTCTTCAACTTGATGGAGGAGATAAAGCAATTAATGTTCAACTGATTTGAAGATGATTACATAAAGGTTACGTGACTTAACCATTTTGAAGGATGAAATCTGCAGGAATTCAGTTTTACACCTAACTTTTATTAGGCTTTTCAAGATTTTTGTCTAATCATTGGTAGTTTGAAGTTGTTTCCAAGATAATTTTCAGTAACAGATAAAAGGCAAATTTTGATTTCATATCATGTTCTTGTAAACGTCTTAGTTGCTGAACTTTCCCCTTTGTAAAGCTTTATTTCATCAGCTGTAAGAAACAAGCGTTCTCCATACCTGTACTGCTAGGTCTGTGCTGGACAGGAATTAATGTAAGGCAGTGCTTGGTTGTGTAGCTGTGTAGCTTTTACACTGATATGATGCAAAAAGTGGTAAATCCCAGTATTATTGCAATATTGTCATCTTTTTGGCCTCCTGCTGTCCTTCTGTTGCTTCTCATTTCCAGATAATGACCATGTGTGCTTCCTCTCAGAAGGACAAGGGAAATTGGAGGTGGATGTGCTGACCCAACTTAATGAGGTTCCTTTCTGTTTCCTCCGTAATATCAGAGCCAGGTTGCAGTGCGGAGGCTGAGCACCTGTTGTATGTGTTATTAAGTGAGCCCCCCAAAAGAGAGAGTTATATTTGGGGATCTTTCCTGGGGATCCCAGTTAAGTGTCAGAGGAATAAATTCTCTACTCCACAGCATACAGCACAGCCTGAATTTTCCCGAGTCTGCTTCCCAAATCCAGTAACTCCAACTTGGCCAATAGAAAGAGCGGCACTCCCACTTCTGCCTTAAACCTCTTCTGTCCTCATGTCCAAGGGGATGATACAGCATCAGAGCAGCTGGTGGTGCTGCAGTGCTCCCCGCTCCCCTGTGCATCTGTATTTGCATAATGGAAGTGTCAGCTGGGACTGATAATGTGGGCTGTAATGACTGGGAAACACTTGGAAGCAAGGGATAGTTAGGTTTTAAAATAGCTTTTATGGGTCAGCTGTGGACATGCATTTTAGTGTACTCTTCCTGTGCTTCTGCTCTTTGCAACCAGTGCACTGTGCACGGTATAAATGATTACTTTGGAGGAAGAGATAGCATCCTTTATGACAGACAAAAAGAGAGCTGTAAAGAGAAGTCTGAGTAGCTCGAGGGGTTTTATATTGGTGTAAAACATCCTTGCTGGTTTGTCCTGACATTTGTAAACAACTGCATTTAAACAGAAGTGATAACATGCTTTGAAATCATGTGAAAGTCTGAGCCTTGAATGAAGCATCTTTGAATAATGAGAAAACCGCTACTATCTTGTAGTATCTCAGCATGTCTTTTTTGTTGGCAAGTCACATCTTTATTGCGCTGGAAAACCAAATACGGTGTTCAGGGCTATACAAACAGAAACATCAATATTTATATCATAATATTTTCCTTTCAAAGATGGAATAAAGCAGCTACTCCACCCTAGCTTCGAAAAGAGAAAGAATTTCCTTAAACCTGCTCTTGAATTGATTTTTAAAATAGAGATTTTAACAAGAGTATAAAAGTCCCCCACAGTTCCTTCTTTTTCCTATTTTATTTGTAATACTCACCTTGCTGGAGCTTGTGGGTGTATTTAAATAAGGCTGCAAAACTAAATATTCAGAGTCACGGAGTGCTTTAATCTTAAATGAGGGTTTATACCCCTTTTCCTCACCACTATAATCTCCATTGGAGAACACCTTCTAAAGTAATGAGCCCTGCAGCTAAATCCCCAATAAAGGAGAGCCTTTATCAAACTGGGTAATTGGAGGGGATGTGACTGATGAGAGCAGTTGGTGCTATGCTGTGAATGGAGCAGAGCTGTGGTGGGTCAAGCCTGGCGTTTTCCTGTCTTTTGCTCTATTCTGGTTGAAGTTTTCACCTCCTAATGGGCCTTTGAGCACGTGTTTCCAGTTTCAGAACTGCTAAGGTAGTTTGCATGAAGTTCTGCAGTGCCCTGGTCCTACCATGGCAGATGCCACATCATAATTGCTTTTTAATTGTGTACATTCTGATACGGTTCTAGTAGTCATTCTGTTGAACTACTCCCTGTCTGTAATTAACCTGTGCGATCCTGTGTGCTGTTTTTAGTGCAGAATGTGATTTTGATTTAATTTTATAGTTGTAATAGCCTATGTAATGGCTATTTGCTGTATTTGCTTTTTGTAAAGAATGAGCTTGTTGTGATGGAGCTGCACCTGGTTTTAAGGTTCTTTGCTGTGTATTATGCTCTACTTTAGCTGCACTTAAATCTGCTGGAATATTCATGCTCATGTATTAGTCTCGTTGAAGATGTATATAGATATAAATATATAGATATCAGTTTTGTTGAGTGCAGAAAGTTGTATACATTTCCATTTCTCTAAAAGCAATCAGTGTAAGAGCTCATCCAAAGCTAGAGTTTTTTTGTTCTCCAAATTTTTCATCATACATGCTTTTCTGTCTCTAAATAACAAAGAAAACAATGCTTTTCTTTGAAACCCAGTGTTTGCTGGACCAGTTCAGTCAACAGCCACAGAGTAATAACCAAAGTAACATTCTCTGACTTCTTTTTGACAATCATACCCAATAGATTTTTTGGGGCAAACGCTGCAGCATTTGCAATGCACACCATCAGTAGCTATACTGCATTTTCTTTTAGTTTTGAAAAGTTCAAGGTATTTAGCAAAGCACTTTGAACAATTTATTTTTTCAGTGTTAGTGAAATGGAACAGTCTCTTTGCTTCCTGTGAACAATCTACATACCTTAATTTTTCCTGGAATGTGCTTTACAATATGAAAATTATACTTGTTAGAAGGAGCTCCCCAGTTGGCCTTATATGACCTGCTTTGCATCCTGTTTTAGAGCAAGTGTCATTAATGTAATTCGACTTTGGAAATAATAAGTACAGAACATCAAAATGGTGTAATTGCATGAAAATACATGAAAATTGTATGACTTTGAGATGCTTTGGAACTGCACATATTTGGAAACATTTCTAAGGTAATTTTTAGTTGTAATCAGGTGTTTTGCATGTTTTTTTTTATGGATGGTTAGTTGGTTTTGATTGTTTATCCTTGCTGAAAGACTTTTTTTTCCTCAGCTACTTTCACGGTTGCCACACTAATATTTTGCTGCTTTTGATTTTTTTTCTAGGGCGCCAATGCCTCTGCTTTGGAGAAAGAGATTGGTCCGGAACAATTTCCAGTCAATGAGCACTATTTTGGTTTGGTTAATGTGAGTTTCAGACCGTAACTTACTGCTTTGAAAGGACAGGAATGGGTTGGTTAAACTACAAGACTTGGTTGAGCGAATACTTAAAATTCTGAAAGATATGATCACTGAATATTCATACCGTTGAAATGTGTTTCAGTATTTAGTGTATTTGTTGAAATATGCTACTGAATTGTTGGAATAGGCTATCTGGTGAATATTTTTATTTCATTTTATTAGCTGTAGGGTAATTTTTTACATCACTTTCATGTTATTAAAATGTGTAAGTCTTAAAGAAGGCTATTTTAAATATGTAGCTTCTTGTTCATAATATGTCAATAAAGTAAAATAAATATATTAAAAGAAAAAGAAAATCTTTTGAAAGACATGATACTATAAAGTATTTATATCTACTATTCATATTAGATTTAAAGAAATATATATACAGCCCAAAGAGGAAAGCTGAAAAAAATATATTAGGTTTTTTGACTCAATAATGAGTTTTAAGGAATGATTTAAACTTTAATTTCTGATGTTACTGATGAAAAGTATATCTTGTTAGAAATTGCATTATACTGATGGGAAATATTAAATTATTCTCTTTATTTGGCTTCAGAAACTGCATAGTTAAAGCAGGTTGATTTAACAAGATATTGTCTTGCTTTTCTTACTTAAACTGATTATTTAAATGTTGTTCCTGACCTGGTTCAAAAGTCTGCAATCTGAGCATGCACTGTGGAGTCAGTAAATGCTGTTAAGCTGATTCCATGCATCTCAAAACACCATCACTTAAATCCACATGATTTCTTTTCCTTTCTCATGAAAGCTGAAACACCCTTATTTCTCTCAGAAGAGGAAATGCAGCAGTTTCACTGTTAATACCCATCAGTTCTGCAGCTGAGAACTTTCCAGAACTGAGAGCTGAGCAGCTTTCTGTTTTTTCCAATAATGGGTTTTTACAAATCTGGTACTGGTTGGCAGATAAACTGTTTTCCTAATTTCTTGTCCAAGTCCAGAGAGGAATTAAGACTTAACAGTGAAATTGTATTGTACACCTAATCTTGAACTTTTACATAGTTTGTACCTTTCAGAGAAGGTTCATTGAAGGACAATCTTCCTAATATGTCACAAAGATCAACAAATCAAAGATCAAACAAATTCTGGCTTTTTGTACTCAAGAAGGAGTAGAAATACAGGGGGATATCTGTCATTGCCCTCAACCATACACAAAAGAGACAGCCACAATATATCAGAGTGCTTTCAATTTTCTGTCTACTACAAGAATTTTGCTTCTTTTAGCTTCAAACAATAAAACTTTATGGGCTAAAATTCTTTGAATTATAACAAATAATAAAATGGGATCTCATTACATTTGTGACATACTGGTGCTGGTGTTTGGCCAAGGAAATTCAGTGACGTTGATGCCTGAGTGTTTTTCAGATCTGTTTTGCAGGTTGTGTTTACCAACACAGCACATGTACACCATAAACATGTAATAATTTTGCAGCATATAAATCTGCCTGGAAAAGTGAATGTAACAAACTATGGCCAATGACTAGAAAGAATGACAGAGATAATGATAATGAAAATAAATACTAGATAATTAGATAACAAATTAGTACTATTAGGTTGAGGAGAGATAGAAATCACAATTTTTGCCTTCATTGAGTTCTCTATTTTTTTTTGGTAGCAATTACAAGAAGTAAATCTTCTAGAGGTTCATTAACGTTTACTGCTAAGTTTTTTTCTAATTTGCTTATTGATTTTGTTTGTCCTTTCCCTTGTAATGGGGAAAAGGGAAATAATGTGGAAGTCAGTAGCTTTCTTCTAACTATGTGATGGGTGGCCATTTCAGGACTACAGAAAAGCATTTTAGATAAAGATGGCAATCCTGAAATAGAGATCTCTCAGTTTATCCAGAGGTAGCATAAAAGAGGAGGAGATCAAAGCACTGTCTTACCTTTTTTCCAGCTTTGTGGTAGAATCTAGGGATTGCTCAGAGGATGTGCTGAAAGAGCAGTTTGAGAGGTAAAAGAAGACCTAAGAAAGGGCAATTATGGGAAACATATGGAAGGCCAGATGGTTGATGGGAATGGAAAATTCAGCTTACACTTGAAGGGACAATATCATTCACTTAATCAGCAGGAAATATTTGAGATAAGTGGTAAGATGGAAGCATTAGGAGTGTGATATCCCATGCATATGGACAACCAGGAACATAATCTGCTTATCACTCTTCTTTCCCTCTTCAGTGCACTAACTCAAACTATTCAAATCTATATGCTTCACAAATTAAATCAGTCATTTTATCCAGTGAGGATGAAATAAGTTTTTTAATCTCAGGGAGCTGCTCTGGAAACTCTTCAGCAGTTTGCCAGATTTCTGGAGCTTTCCTTTCCAGAGAAGGATTGGTTATTCAGTTTCTTGCAGTGAATCCCTGTGTTTGAAGAAATCCTATTCACTGGAATGGCCCATTGCAACAATGAAAAGTTGTTAAGAGTTGCCAGTGCATCAGAGCTGGGAGGAACCCAATGCTGCTCAAAGACAGTGTTCCAAACAGATCCAAGTAAATCTCTTTGTTGAATGGGCTTCAAGAACCACATTTCTTTCCAGTTGTATGTGCATCAGAAGAGTGAGTGGTAAGAGTACAAGTGTTCATGGATGTGCAGTGTTTTTGTTTTGCCTGCTGTCTCATTTTTCCACGTGGGTTTGGGTGTTGTGACTTTGTTTTCAGACTTTAGGAGAAAAAAAGAAAAGGGGTGTGTGTATAAAACATAGCAAATGCAGTATTTTTGTGCAAGGAAACAATCTGATTTCTCAGAATTTAGAGCAGAAGAGCAGCATGAGCTGATAAAAAAAAGAGATGTGAATTTTTTTTTTTTTTTTTTTTTTTTTTTTTTCTCTTACTAAAACACCGCGNATCTCTTAGTCACACACAGCGTAAGATGGTCCCAACAAGGTTGTTCTTGCATTTCCTGCTGCTGTTGTGAGGCAGGCTGTACAGGCACAAGGTTCCACAGGGCAGGGCTCGCACTCCCAGGATTAGAAAGCAGAGTATAGGTGTTGAGTGGGTGGTGGAAGCATGGGGAGACTGGAGCAAGGTGTTGGATGTTTCTCTGAAGATGGGAACTGAAGTAATCGTGGTGCTCAGACCAGTTCATTTATCAAACTGAGTATTTGCGTAGTCTGGAAACCTCCCAACCATTTCCTGCTTGTTATTTAGTACAGGTGCCATTTTAATTTTTTTAACGATTGGAAGCATTTATTTTAAAAATATTTTGAGTTTTGAAGTGATAAAGACTTATGCTTTAGACATAAAACAAATGTGAACTAATTAAATTTTCTTCAGGAGTTTGCTTCCAGACATTCTTCTGTTGCTTTCTGTGTTTCTGAATCTGGTTGGAGAAAGCCTTTTATGAGCATAATCTGGTTGATTTTATTACTCACAGGCATGTAGGTTAACATATATTCATATTAAATTAATCTGAATTTTGTTCAGTGTTCTGAGGTCTTCATATTTTGCTCATCTCTCACCACATGGTTGCCATTCTAATTAATTTATCATCAAACTGCTCCTTTTCAAAATTGGAATCTTATGAAAATTCTAATTTGCTTGCTTTTCATCTTTTGACACTTTACCAGTTTTCCAATTTGATTAAATTTTAAGAACTTTCTTAGTGCTTTAATGTAGTTCACTTTTTATGGCTGTTTCTAATGATAAATTCATAAATAGTTAGCTTACACTATTAAATGTTTTGACAGAAGCTCTGTGTGATTTCATCAGCTTCCTTTAAGGTAAAAAGCCCCAGTTTTCCTCTGGGGTTCATTGACTTACTTGCAGATTTGGACCACAAAGAAGCTAATCTAAACATTTTCATAGCTTAAATAAAGAAAAATAATGGATGTTAAATTCGTCACTTTTTAATATGGATACCTTAAATGACATAGTAATATTTTTTTGGATATGCTTCTTATTCTTTGAGTGTGTCTTGGTCATTTAGAAGGCGATTCTTCATATATCGTTACTTTAAAATAAAGGAAAGTAATTAATTTTCAAGTTCTGTAATTAAATTGCATTGGTGCTCTTGTTTGTCTTAATTGGGACAGAGCAAAAAGTAGTTCCTTAAATATTCCTAAGATGTGAAAGCTTTTAGTTCTTTTTCTCTCTTGAAGGAACCTGCTCTTAAAATACCCTTAAAGGCAGTCTTTGCTTTATCACAATGATAAAGTCTCAGAATTTGCTATCTCCATGTGCTCCTGTCTCCTTATAACGTAAATCTGAATGTTATCTCCACGCTTTGCAGAACGTGTGTAGCAGGTACATGCTGCAATCTGCAGGTTGTGTGACTGCAGCTGCGAGGTTGGATTGCTTGCTGGGGGCCTGGTAAAGATTTTTTCCACACTTTCAGCGCAGGATAATAGGTTTCACTGGAGGAGGGCAGCATAAAAAATCAGCTTTATCCACTGATGGCTCACAACACCTTCCCAGGTGTGCTGGGGATGTTTGCAGTGCTGGGGTGAGCTGCAGACAGTGTCAGTGACCTCAGGTGCCCAAAGGAATCTGAGGAAGGGGGACATCTGGAGTGTCCCATCTGGGGTGTCCTGGTACAAAGTGGGTTATGGATGCTTTTTTTGCTGGTTTTGCTTTCCTCTTTTGATCCAGTGGCTTGTCTCCTTCAAAATGGGTACATCCCAATTGTGTTCTCTTTTCCCTGCAATCTTTATTTGAAGCTTGCCAACTGCCATAGCTCTGAATCCTAAGCAGGCCATGTCACATTGACATTCAGTAGTTTCCTTAAACCATCTTGTCATTCTGGAACGAGAACTGAAAATGTAGGAGCAGGTTAAAGTAGTTATTTTGGACTTCAGTGACAGCTATTAAGATTTGGAGAATCAAATTCCTGAAGTGTGTGCGAGTATCTCCATTTTCAGCTGAATTTCTTCACAGTGCAAGGTCACGCTGTGCATGTTCGTTGCTGTTGTGGCTGATGTATGGTAGACAGATATTTTTACCTGAGCATATTTTGGAAGTTGTGCCACTGGGGGTAGTTTTTGAACATTTTGACCCAAATAGATGTGAAATATTGTCAATAAGTTAAATTTTAAGTGCGACAAAATTAAATGGTATTGTTAAATTAACTTAGGTTTTTGTGCATTTACATGAAGTGTACTTAATAATCCTTTGTGCAACATCAGTACATTTTTTTCTACCTTAAAGTCGGGAAGAAACAACTTGCAGAAAGTTTACCCCTGCTAATGCACTCTATTATAGCTTGGAATGAATTTTACCTCTCTTTTAACTCACACATCTCTCTCTTATTTTCTAGTTTGGGAATACGTGCTACTGCAATTCAGTTCTCCAGGCACTTTATTTTTGTCGACCATTTCGAGACAAAGTCTTAGCATACAAGAGTCAGCCAAGGAAAAAAGAGAATCTCCTTACATGCTTAGCTGATCTCTTCCACAGTATAGCCACCCAGAAGAAAAAAGTTGGAGTAATACCTCCCAAGAAATTTATAACAAGATTACGGAAAGAAAATGGTAACGTTTTTTCCTTTTTCTTGTGTAATGATTGTAGCAATTATGATTTAATTCTGAAGCTGACATAATGGAATACCTATATATACCTGTGTAAAAAGTGCTCTTGGTGCTGTAGTATAAAAAAGAGGTGGCCCCAGGATAGGGGTGTAACCCTGGAGCAGTTTTGAGAAGGAATCCTTGTCTCTCTCTCTTCATATAGAGCTAAAATGTATTGTCATATTGTCACTGGCTGCTTATGAAATTGCTTGCTGGTTTTGTTTCTTTGGCAATTTAATATTTGTAATCAAAGTACACTGTAAAATTTTTGTTCTTTGTTTAAAAAAAACCAACTTTTTGAAGGGAAGAATCAGTCTCCAATACTGAGTCTATGGAAAGCTTTGCCCATAAGAATCTAGATTAAAACCCCCTACCTTTTAAAATTGATTTTTAGTTTATGCAATATGTAGCTTGACCTACTTTTAAAACCACTAAGTAGTTTTGGCAAACTGTTTTTTTAAATGTCATCATTTTCCTAAATTTCAAGAGATTTTTCACATTTCTTGTTTCTTATCTGTAGGGCTAATTGGTCAGAATGTTTCAGAAAATTGTTTGATGTTAAAATATTAATGAAGTCTTGTAATTTGCTATTCAATTTGGATGCATTTTTATAAAAATACCACTTTTTTTCCTTTTAAGAAACGATTACTATATTTAAATAAACTGTATGAGGTACCATACTTAACATTAGATATGTAGATATGTTCATACTGTTGCAGTCTTTCCAAGACTCTGAATGCAGACTGAAAAAGCATTCAAATGGTACGATGACTATCTCTGTAGTAAAAACAAGAAATAAAATATTATGATGACATTCCTAGTTCGGCATGGCTCTTCCAGCAAATGCACTCCATGAGCCGTAATGATATTGTTAAAAAAAAGCTCTTGGGTGCTGTACAATCACTTGCCCTGTGCAGAGTAGAAAATTCATTCCCTCCTTTGGCACATATGCTAGAGTGTGTTTGTGTTTGATACATTTACAGAAACAGTTGGTTATAACAAGTGCAGAGAATCATGCAGATGGAAAGCAGAAAGCAAACCACAGGAGCCATTAATTTCATTATAGAAAGTGTTCTTTGTATTGTGTAATTATGTCATGCCACTAAAATTGTACGCAGAGCATGGCAATTGGAAAACCCTCGGTAGAGAAGTCAGATGTGGAAGTTCAACCCTTGTTCTTTTTGGGTCTCTTTTAATGATGATGCTCTCACCTTTTTTCCAAAAATAGCAACATTCAGGCTGCAATTACATGGGTATCGTATATGCTATTAAGTGCTTATTGTAAAAGTATATAATTTTGAGCTTTAAGAAGAGTCAAAGAGCTGCATAAGTGTGCAACACCAGTCTAGAGTCTCTTCAGTCAGTATCCAGCTATACCAGGACAGGTAAAGCCTCTGGGTAACTGAGGACACAGTCTTAATGTATTCCAGACTGGGAAGCTGCTGCTCAATTTTTATTTGCAATGCCTGAATACAACATGTGTATATTATACATCTCCAGACTGGAGAGGAGCTTTTCACAAGGGCATTTAGTGACCAGGACCAAGGAGGAATGGCTTTAAACTGAAAGAGGCCAGGTTAAGATTAGATATTAGGAAGAAATTCACAACTGTGATGGTGGTGAGGCGCTGGAACAGGTTGCCCAGAGAACCTGTAGATGCTCCATCCATAGAAGTGTCCAAAGCCAGGTTGGATTGGGCTTTGAACAACTTGGTCTTGCTGGAAGGTGTTTTTGTTCAGAGCAGGAGAGTTGGAGCTCAATGATCTTTAAGATCCCTTCTAACCCAAGCAATTCTATATTTCCCTGTTAATGACCTTAAAGTTTAATTGCCTGGGAAGCAGCTGCTGGCTTGAAGCATATGTTATATTTGCATAAAGTTCTTCTAATTGTAAAATGAACAAGCTGTAGCTTTCACTTTGCTGTAGTTAATGCTTATTACTGACTGGGCACATAGCCCTGACAGGCCCGTGATGCTACACTGTGAAGAACCTCAAAAGTCTTTTACCTTAAGAGACTTGTTAGGTCTTGTTCCACCTTGATTTACTTGATTAAATAAAGACCTTGCAATTGGCTAGATTGAACTGACTCGTCTCAAAAATATTGTAGTAGTTCATTAAATAAACTACATGGTTCATATGCTTGCCTGACCTATTGCACTACTTCACCTCTCCAAATGACCTAGATTAGCATCAAGGTTTCCCTACTTAGCTAATTACCCTGGATTTTTTTTCTATTTGAAGTTTATTCCTGGATGCCATCAGGTGAATCACTGTAAAGCTTCCCTGGAGTCCCTGCATGCGTTTCAAAACTTGAACTTCACAGAGTATCTTTTTCGTTCATCTATCCACTTTTGTACACTGAAGACCTGTCTCTTAGAATATTCTTGAACTGCCAGCAAAGTGAAGTAATTGCACATTAAAAACCTTGTATGATATTATCTGGGGATATAGGATGCTTTTTAAATAGGCAGGTGAATTTCCTCTTAGCAATTCCTGGTCTCAGAGAAAAGAAGTAACTGTTGCTAGATCTGTGTTATCCAAGACGTTGACCTAAGCTTGGCAGAGGTAGGACAACCCCTGTAGGAGCTCAGTGGCATCTTGAGGCTGGGCAGGAGGACCTGTACCAGTTCAGGTGGCACTCCACATACACCTGTGTTTAGGCCGTTGAGTTGTGCCCTGGTTTTCTTGCAGTATGGTTCCCTTTTCTGGTAGTTCAAATCAGCTGAATGATTTCTGTCAGTGTAAGCTGACTTCCCAACCCTTATCTTTTTGGCTTAGTTTATTAAGTAGGCATTTTGGGTTGACGTTGTATTGCCGTGAGTGATTCAGGATGTGAAATAAAGGACTGGTTTTGAAATCTGTACTACTGCCTTCTGTGGTATAGCACTAGCTGAACAGTGAGCAAACCTTCTGTTTTATCTCGCAGAACTTTTTGATAACTACATGCAGCAGGATGCACACGAGTTCCTGAACTATCTTTTAAACACAATCGCGGACATCTTGCAAGAGGAGAGAAAGCAAGAGAAGCAGAACGGGCGCCTGCCTAATGGCAACATGGACAGTGAAAACAACAGCCCGCCAGACCCCACCTGGGTGCATGAAATCTTTCAGGGAACATTAACTAATGAAACCAGATGTCTTACCTGTGAAACTGTAAGTTTTTGTGTGCTTTGTAAACACGGATTCTGCCATGTGTCAGAGCTGCATGCTTCACGGTTTATTTATCCCAGCAGACCAAGTTATTAGATCAGTTTCTTTCTTTAGTAATCTTTATATTTTTGTGAATATTTGCAGATTTTTCTTCATTAGTGAGAACATTCCAGCAGCTGATGCATGAATTGTAGGAAGAGACATTTGATCAATATTAGGAAAATGCCCAACTGGACTTTTTTGTCAGTGTGATCATAGTCATCTTCCAAATTTAGATCACAAAATTCTTAAGTGGTATATTCTTAAACCAAATAAACTCTGTGATTTAAGGAATGTAGAGTTTATCTCAAATTTAATGTCTTAAGAGCTTAATGTCATGCTTACTGATACATCTCATAAATAAGTATTATGAATCAGTTTCCATGGATTCCTAGTTTTTAAATTCAAAGCCATTGAAATCAAAATACTAATGGTTGGCTTTTGGCATTTTGATAGTAGACTGAGATTCTCAAAAAGTACACCTTCATGTTCATGAAAAAAAGTAAAAAAAAAAAAAAAGACAAAAAAGAGAAAAGTAATCCTTTCTTAAATGTCTGTCCACAGAATTCTTCTAATACTACACCCCGAGAAATAAACTCTTTCTCTGAGTATGCTATACTGAAATGTTTTTTGAGAAATTCTACAATAAGAGAAATATTGTATTTCATAAACACTTAAAATAGGATTTACCAGCTTGAGAAAGAGTAAAAGCAGCACAATTTGAAGATTACAGTCATTCTGTCATGGTCTATTCCTTAGAGAGTGTAAAAAAACTAAATGATTGTGGTTTTTGTACAACTCTTCATACCAATTTTTTTAAACTTAATTAGATAATGCAAATATGTCATCTTGACATTGGAAAGGAGGAATTAATCAAATCTGTATATTTCACATGTAATTTTCTCAGTCTTCTAGAAATACCCACCTTTTTGATTTCAAAGAAAAGAGCTTCATAATGTCATGTATAATGTAACTGCAGACTATGAGTAATTTAGGTGCTGATTCCACACTGCCATATTTTTTTTCTGGCAGATTTCTCCTCCCTAATAAGTATTTCTTGGCAACTGTCAATTGTTTCTCTTCTAGTTCTTGAGCTGTTGGTTTGTCTTTTTTTTCTTGAAACCTGAGTTTAGTCTAACTCTTTTGACACAACTGGCATCATTACCTTTCCTCGCTGTGGCATTATGAATTACTGCTGTCAGGATTTTGATCTAGGTACTGTCCTTAATGCAGTTTTAAACACTGGTATGCTCTTTGCCAGCATATGTTATTAGTTGTCAGGCCTGTCACAATATTGAGAGTTCTTCTAACACTGCTCAGGTTTGGGGGTTTTTTTCTATTAGCTATAGCTAATAGAAATATTCAACTATTGCTGAACAAGATAATAAAGTAATCTGGAAACTATCTCATCAGTTTCTGACTTTTGTTATATCAACTTGTGTCTCAAACACGAAAAATGAACACTTAAAAAGATTTGGACACATTAAATGGGTAATATTACTGTGAATAGTGTCTTGTTTTCAAAAATACTGTGCATATATGATTGTTTTGATGTTTGTTAGAAGTTGTTGGCATTTAGATTCTTTCTGTGTTTAGAAATATAAGTTAAAATGGTAGGAGTACTTGGAAGTAACTCAGGTACAAGATTACCTAACAATACATTACAAGCAAGAGTGGATGAATTACTGCTTTTTATTGACAAGCTGATAGCCCCAGTATATTTTTAATTTAAATTGGAAATTTATTTCATATTTAAATATAAAACATAACATATATCTTTGCTCAAAGTGACAGTCATTATGTTTTAATTGGAAAAAGCTCCTCAATGTTCCTAAAATGAGTAAAATTTTATTCTAATTTTAGTTGTCCTGGTTGGGGAAAAGAGCATCATTCCAGATGCACTGTTTCAATAACCCATCTTAAAGATGAAAATGTAACTGGCTAAATAAAGGAACATAGATATGATTCTTCAACAAAGATTTGTGTTGGGAATCAAGCACATTAATAAATGAATATTACAAAATAATTGTAAGTTGTCTTTAAATGTTTTTGATGTGATTTCTCTTTATAATGCTTTCACCCTTCCTTGATAGAGGCAGAATGATGAAGTGAATGTAAATTTTATGGCTAATTTATAGAAATTATCTAGAAGTTAATTAGTTCTACAGATTTCTCTCATAGTTTAAGGAAGAATGACAGTAAACCAGAAAGTATTGTAATTGGCTTCATTAAGACTAAATTTCAAATAGCTAAATGTGGCCAGTACTTCTACAGAGAAATATAGGAAATCGTCAAAAGCACCATTTCAGTCTCCAGGTGATGGTCTTGCTTTTGGGTTCAAATGACTCTACAAGGCATAAAATTATTTGACTCAGTTCTGGTTTGGACTGAGAGAAGGCAATAAGGAGGATCCCAGTATCCCAGTGTTCTCTTTATGAAATATGAGTACTATAGAGCCTGTAGCTATGCCTGATTTTCATCTTTTTATTTTTTATATTTTTAAACTAAGATAAATCACACACTTTGTTTCAGCTTTTGAAACTGCTTTCTGTTTTAGCACACACGGCAGTCTATAGCTGCAGGAAGCTGTTTTGGCAGTGAGCAGCTTCATGTTGCCAGTGAAGTTCCCTGTAAGAAATAATGGGTTCTGTGAGAGTGTCAGCCTTGAGAGCTTTGTGTTCTGTGCTGCTTTGGTCATTGGAGTACAGCTGAGCTGTGTGGGTGCAGATGATGTCCTTGACGTGGGAACAGCACACCATCCTCTTCAGCCAGAACTCTGGAACATCCATATTCCTCACTATTACTCAGATGTTACTGTTAGGAGCACTCAGATGGCTTTTTGAACACATCAGGGCTCGATTCTGCAAGTGATGAGGTTTTCTGATCATGCCCATCTTTTTTCATTCTGTAGATGGTTGAAATATATTTCATTGTTGATTTGTAGTCTAACAAGTTTAGTGATGTTTATTTGAAACAGAATCTTTACAAAATGCTGGGGGGGGGGAGGAGGCTTGTAAGACTCCAGAGTGACTTTTAATTTGTTTGGTTTTTTTAAAATTAAAACTGTATGAGTTAATGTTAGAAAATTCTGCTCAAATACTAAGGCTTAAAGAACTTTAAAAACTAAGAATAGTTATTTATAATTCCCCAACATAAATGAAAAAATAGTTTGGCTGTTCTTGCAATAAAGCCTTTAATGGTTCCTAATGATCCTAAGTGCTAAGTACATGGTGGGCTGGCTAACCTGAGTGAGTTGTTTTAAGGCCATATTATCACCGAGAATGGAAATAGTACTTCTGTGAACTTCTGTTTTCAGTACCAATCTCTTTTTAACAGAGTAGAACCCTTCCCCCCTCTCCATATCCTTTCTGCCCTTACAGCTTCTGTGTGGGATAAAGCTGTCTGTGAAATCTGTATTGTTTCACATAATTTTCTTTGATTAGACCAAAAGAGGAAGAATTATCTAATTGCATGTCTGAATAACACTGACCACATGATCACATGGGTCCCTAATTCCAGCTGTCCTAGCTGAAGACTGCAGCAGCAGAGTATTTTCTAGAGCTGATTTTTTTTTTTCCTGAGCCATTCTTAATCCCCAGTTAAAATTATTTCCACCAGAGTTCTTGTGAACACAGGTATGATAATTCCAGGAGTGATTTATGAGGGGATATTTTGAAAAATTGTCCACACAGCTAAACCATAATACATCCCTGAATACAGGAAATGTGCATCACGCTGAAGATGCAGGTGGCTTTTTTTTCTCCCCACTCCAAACATTTCAGAAGTTTTCTATATGAGTGTTCTATGCTCTCTCTAAAAACATAAACATTACACTTGAGCGTCTGAATACTGCGGTAGAAATGATGTCTACTGACATAGTGACGTTTTTTGACATGCACACTTAACTTTTGGAAAGACTAGGAACAGAACAGTGGGAGCCCAGTCCCCTCACAGGTATTAACAGAGGCTATCAACTTAATTTCCCAAGTGTTTGGGTTTGTCCTACAGTATTAATTCTCAAATATAGTTGTCTTGACCATCTGCTTTTTCTTATTTTCTCCACACACACTGCCCTTAGGAGCTGTGTGTTTCTCATCTCTTGATTATCAGAGAACAACTTTCCACTTCTTTTTTTAAATTTTTTTTATTCTGAGTTAAAAAGGGAACATATCATATCTCATACGTTTAAAGATCAACTCACATTATTTTAATGTAGCCATTTCACTTTTCCTGTGTTCAGTCAAGAAACTGCAGCCAGGTATCTTTTCTAAAAGTATTTGCTTCTGTATCTAGGCAGAGGACATTCTCATGAGTCACACTATCTTTAGATACAGAGAGGACATACTAGCAGGCAAAAGTTAAAGTTGCACATTACTGGTTTTTAAAACTTCAGTAACATGTTTAGTTTCCAGGGCAGCTGTGGATTTTTTTTTTTTTTGGTCAGGATTTGTGGTGGAATTTATTTTCTGCTTCTGTTTTACTTCCTTGTTACTCTAAAGTTTTTGTGAGAATTGGCAACTATTCTACCTCTGTCAGATGAAGCCCCAAGCTCTCGTTTGCCAAATTTTCTGTCTGCTGTATGAGTCTAGCCAGGAAGAGGCTTCAGAATATTCATGCTGTTTATTAGGTACACTATGACATGCAGTACACAACTTTCAGTTCAAGGGAGTCAGAGAAGAACAGAAGTGAGAGCACTAAGCAGAAGAATCACAGTGGTTCTGTTCTTTTATAAGATCTGGTGTGTTAGAAGAAACTTGGCATTAATATCGTTGATCTGAAATCTCAGCATAGTGACAGCTGGCATTATATACACCCAGAGACTCATACACACTTCACCCTTCCTGAAAAAAATCAGAAAATACAGCAAATCTCTGAAATAGAAAGGCTGCTTGCAAACATTTTTAAAAGGATGTTATAGGGTAGAAAGATACATTCTGTTAATAGAAAGTGGTACTGAAAAACAGAAGGAAATTAGTATTACTTGTTTTAACTGTGTTCTGTTGGGTCTTCTCTTCATGCAGGTAAGCAGCAAGGATGAAGATTTCCTAGACCTTTCAGTTGATGTGGAGCAGAATACTTCAATCACTCACTGTTTAAGGTAGGCACAAAAATCTGAATTTTTGTGGTTTGTCTTTCTTTACCTGTTACCCAGAGAGCAGGAAATACAGCTAAAAGCTGACAGTTATATCTTATGTAGATTTAAGTGTATAAAGTCACATTGATATTGTACATTCATATGGATATTTCATATAAAAAACTAGTATTTACAACTTTTTTTTTTTTTTTTTTGCCCAGGGGATTCAGCAACACAGAAACTCTGTGCAGTGAATACAAGTATTACTGTGAAGAATGTCGCAGTAAGCAAGAAGCGCATAAAAGGTACATCACAGTTAGGGAAGGAGGAAAATAACCCATGCATTTAATGAAAATACTCTGGTGTGTATTTTGGTTTTGTGTGTGTGTCAAGGAGCGAACACCCTCTTCCCCTTCATTTTTCTACTCTTCTTCCACTTAAAAGTAACTTGTCTTCACTCTTCTTGCTAGGATTTAATGTGTCTCTTTCCACGAGGAGTGAGAATCCATGTAAAGCATTTTGGGACTCCTTTGATCATTATTTATTTTACAAGTGGGAAAATGAATAGTCTTAAGACCAAAAATAAGTTACAAAGCCAAGCTAAAACAATAAAACAAGCCGTTGGTGACTAATCAAAGATAACCAGCAATAATGGAAAGTCATTGATTGCATGTGACTTTAAAGTTAGTTTCGTTTTGAAAATAAAATAGCTTTTCCAGTTGCTGAAAGAATCAGTTTGATAGCACTCTTATAATTATTGTTGTTAACATACAACAGTTGTGTGTGATTAGTAGTGCTAAACTGCTTGACAGTGATCAGAAGCCCTATGGAAGCCTGAAAATCGTTATGTTTGTTTAAAAACAATTCTTGTCCGCCTAGTAATTCTAGTCTTGTTTACACCTTTGAAAAACCTGTCAATTTGTGTACTGTGTGGTTATTTATTATCTGAGGAAGTATTTGGCTGAAGGAGTGGGAACTCTGACATGCTCTACTGGTTGCACCACTGCTGCTGGTTATTTGGTTTGCCACAGATTGCACACACAGCTTTTGCATATCTCATCTGCCAAGTCTGACTTCACACGTTGTCTAAGCTTACTAATTGGTGTCTAGTAAAGGTTGTGAATCCAGGCCTGGCCTATTTTCTGTTGAGCTCTGCCTGAGCTCTTTTTCTGCGTGGGTGGTAATGGGATCCCTGACCAATGTAAGCTGGGTTGACGTAAACCTGTTCTGTAGGCATTTCTGTATTGAAAAAACACAGCTTTGATTGCTTATATTTTGGGTTTTGTGTGGGGCTTAGGTTCAGTTTCACTACAGTCGTATTTGTCTTCCATTTCTGTAAAACAGTTTATCTGTGCTGGGGACTACTCAGCTAGCAAAGATGGTGTACCAAATTTCTTCACCATTGAAATAGCTCCTATTATCAAGCACAGTTGCATTATAAGGAGAGGACTTAGTTTTGAAAGGAGAGCTGAAATTGTAGCCATAATATAATAAAAATGTGACTCTCCCTGAAAAATAGTTGCTTCTGTAATCTTTCTCCCTACTCGAGCTGTTTTCATTTCCTAGTTCCCTTTTGGGCAGGTGAGGTACCAAGGAATTTGTCCACAGTCCTCTATCTTTTAAAAAAGGGTTGTCTTTTACAAATTTCCTAACATTCTGAAAGTATGGTCTTAATAGACATGTCTGGAACCTGGGCTGTATTGCAGAGACTTTTGAGCTGCCTTTTGGGGCTGAAAGTTTGAAAAATCAGCACTGTGCTGTGCCAAGATGCAGAGCATTCTGGTTTGATTGTTCTGTTAGGATAGGCATATATATTGCCCAAAGATTTGAAAATCTGTGTTTGCTGCCAGGCTAGATATGGTTGGCTAAGGAGGATTTGTAGGCACAGATGTGAGATCTCAATACCTCATGCTAGGGAAAGGGGCTATTGAGCTCTCAGTAAAGCTAGGTCGCTTTCTGGCTCTGACTTCCGTAAAACATTGCTGCAACATTTGTACAAAATTATTGTGCCAGAGCACAGCCTTATCTTGTTTGGCTAGCAGGAGGTAGGTGGATAACAGTGGGCTATTTGTGTCCTTTGGAAATTTTAAATGAATGGCTTGGAAATGAGTGGCTAGGAAAACTTGGAGTAATACTTACGTGACAGAGTGGTGTAACAAAACTTATTTTAAAGAGCTTGTTTGACTTGGCTGGTGTACTGGGAAGCTCAGCTGGGACAGCACCTCTGAAATAGCTCTGTTGCAATACCTGCACTGTATATCAAACGGGACCCCAAAAGTTGCTTTTGGGAACTCTGGAAAGCTATGGTTAGACAGACATAAAAATTCAATTCTGTGCTATGTGATCTTTATGTCTTAATTATTATGCGGGTTCACCACGGCTGTCTTTATGTACTATATCTTATTGTTTTAAATACATTTTCAGTTTTCTATCTCTTTCAGTTAAAAATCTCCCTTTAGTTTAGCCACACACTATACTTTTAAACAGCTGATTATTTTGGTTTCTCTTAATGCTTCCAAAGGTTTTTAAAGACTTCAGTAAGTTTCTTGTTTGTTGATACCGACTGAATGTTTTGGATGAATATTGGAAATATTGCTGATTTTTTGGGTTTGGTTTTTTTTTCAGGATGAAAGTGAAAAAGCTGCCTATGATTCTAGCTCTCCATTTGAAGAGATTTAAGTACATGGATCAGCTGCACCGATACACAAAACTCTCTTATAGAGTAGTTTTTCCTTTAGAGCTTCGTTTATTTAACACCTCAGGAGATGCCACCAATCCTGACAGAATGTATGACCTTGTTGCTGTGGTAGTTCATTGTGGAAGGTAATAACTCAGTTTTAAGCATGGGATATTTTTATAAACATAACTGTGCTTAAAAAAACAGCACAAAGAGCACCCAGTATCATATAAATCAATAGCATTTAAAGACCTCTTAAAAAGAAAACTTTTTTAGGAAAAGACATTTTTGTGGGGAGAAACTACCAGTTCTGACAGAAATTACGGCCGTGTTGCTTTGGCAGATCATTGTGAAAAGTGGTAACTGTATTTCACACTGCAGATCTTTATATGAGCTTAACTGTGTTTAAAAAAAAACCCAACACAAAATGCACAATATCATATAATAATATTTTAAAACAGTTTCTAAGGAAAAAAAATCTTTCTTAGGAAGGAAAGCGTTATATAAAGAGTATTTTATAAAGCACTTACTTGAGAGTGTGTTCTTTTCTTAAGGCTTGATCAACATTTTCTGAAACACATTCATATATTATCAATTTTGTTGATTACTTTGTTTCATTACTTTCAAAATAGGACTGTTAGATTTGTATTTGATTTTGCTATATTCAACAAATGTTCTTGTGGCTTCAAGGCTTAAAGCCAGGTTGTTTTACAAACTGCTTATTGAGTAGATAAAAGCCCCAAAATCAAAAATTACAATTTGACATATCTAGAATCACAGAATATTTTATGTTGTGAGATCAAATACTAAAACTCAGAGCAGGGTAGCTTTGACATTAGATTAGGTTGCACCGGTCCCAGTTTCATAACTAGGACTCCTAATTTCACTTTCTCTTTGGGCACTTTACTTCAGTTATTCAGTGTTGTCACAGTGACTGAAGAGTAAAGATAAGTAGATCTCAAATTGAACAATTTTGGAAAATAAGCCTTTGTGCCATAGTTTTCTGGGACGCTCTTGTTCTGGGTCATAGGGGAAACTCTTTCTGGCCATTCTGACCTTTCTGCCTCCTTCATTGAAGCTGCAGTCTTGGGGACTGCGCCGTTCTTGGACCCATGGGCAGGAGATGACCCCTGTTTTCATGGTGTTGGTGGTCTGGTACACAGACATCTCCCTTGGGGAAGGCAGCCCTCCCTCCCTGACCTGGGCACAAAAACCATAGGGGTGCTGCTGGCCAGTTCAGGCAGCTCCAGGGCTGCCTTAGCTCAGTTGGACACTTCTAGTTGTCAGGTTCAGCTGTTTCAGAAATGGTATTCTTTCCTTACTTGAAACTTGATGAGAAATAAGACGCTCCTAAAGTTTTGGTGTGTTGTTTGTTCTGGCATAGTCGTGGAGAAATTTCTTGCCTGCCATAACTGAAGAGGCTAAGCACTGTAACAGTTTTAATTTAATTAAGAAGCTCATTGCTGAGCTTCTTGAGATTCCTAAACTGCCAGTTTAGTTCACTTTCTGTTTACAGTGGATCAGATAAAGAGACTATAGATGGGCACAGTTCTACAGGCTTTTTTCTTTGTGAAGATCACAAATAGTTTGGGATCTGTTCTGTCTCTATGAAATACCAGAATGCTTTCTTGATTTCACGTCTCCGTCTCTGTTTAACATTTCATTTGTATTTTCAGTGCCTGTGCTGCTCATTCCTTATTTGATATTATAATCCTTTATTTAGCATAATAAGTAAACAGTATTGTGAGGATGATATATAGAGAGTAAAAAAAAAAAAAAAAGAATAAGAAACAACATATCCAAACAGAAATCATAGTGGTAGCTGTTTTAATTACTGCTAAATATTGCTTTTCTACAAGAAAAACAATTAAAGAGGTTGCATCTCCACCTATATGTGTGCTATGATTTATGTTCTTTCCTAATTTTATTTTACAGTGGCCCTAACAGAGGACATTATATTGCAATAGTGAAGAGTCATGATTTTTGGTTGCTTTTTGATGATGACATTGTTGAGGTAAGCCCAACTAGAGCACATGCACCCTGCTTGTGGATATGTTTATTTAAAGTAGAATGACTGGTGTGCTGGTGAGAAGAGGCTTCAATTCCAGTCTAAATGAGCAATAATTGTGTGTGGAGAGCTGTGCCTTACAATTTGACTGTACAACACTTTGAATTGCATTTAGGCTTTTATACTTTACAGAACCTCTTTTGTTTAAGATCACTGTCTTTCACCATTGTTTAATAAACTATTCTGTGGCAAGAAGACAAATAATGATATAGATAAATTGGGGTTTAGCTTACAATACATAGGAACTTAATGCAATACTTACAACAGTGCTTAAAAATGTATATATAAAACATACATAGCTGCTACCCTCTGTGCAGTTGATGGCTGAGGGGAAGCTGAAACGTAACAAGTTTAAGAATTATTTTGATTTTACTATTTGATGGAATTATGTGAAAGTGAATTTGGTTTGACAATAACTTCTAGAGTGGAAGCTAATTTTATGTGTATGTTACACAAGACATTCCTACCTCAATTTTTTGTGTTCTTACATCCAGAAAATTGATGCACAAGCTATAGAAGAATTCTACGGGTTGACATCAGACATCTCAAAGAACTCTGAGTCTGGTTACATCCTCTTCTATCAGTCTCGGGACTGAGGGGGAGCTGTAGTGAAGAGAAATATTTGTGTCTCGCATCTTCTCTATCCTGGAATGGAGCAAGCACTGAAGAGAAAGAAAGCAGGGAGCTCTAGGGGCAATAGCACAGTTTGCACACAACTAAGTAAAGAGTTTGGGGTTCTTAAAACTTTTGTATCATTTTCCTTTTATTTGCTCAGGTATCATGCTGACTACACATCTCCACTGCATCCCACAAGCGAAAAGAGAGATACCAGCCACTCTTGCAGGAGCTTTCCTTTGGGGAATACCATCTCTGTGGTCCTAGTTCAAAGCCCACTGAAGCCTTCCATGGACTTCAGTGGCCTTTGAATCAGGTTCTCACTGTGCTGCCAGACTGGCGCAGCTAGGAGCATTAGAAATCTGTATTTTTTACAGACTTTGTGTATAAAAGGTAAAGGATTCCCTCTGAAGTTAGTTTCCCATGCTTAAGTTTGAAAGAATGAGGTTTGGAGGGTTAACATGTAAGCAAAAAGTTATTTCTGGGCCCAACTCAATTGCCTTCTTGATGGAAGTGGTTTAACTGAAGGTGTAAACTGGTGTCAGGGAGGCAAGGATGCTTTGCTTCTCTGGAGAAGCTTACATTATTTATAATGTGTGATCGGGAACAATCAGTCAAGATTATGGCTTTTAATCTCCGTACGGGGAAAGATTTGGTTTGTAACAGTTTATTTTTATTTATAAATTATTGTAACTTAGGATCTTGTGTATTGTCCTTTATTCTGACAAGTATTGGGAATTGTATATATTCCTTTGAATTTAAACTAATTATGTTTAAATATTAAAAGAGAGACAATAAAAATTACAAAAAGGACACCTACAATATATGAAAAAGATTCATAGCACAGAAGAGAGATTTCCTTCTGGAGGAACTGGTATCTAACTCAGGTACTTTATTTAATTAAATCACAATAGACTTTTCCCGTTAATGAGTGGAAAAAAGTAATCAAACTATTATGTAAAAGACTTCAATCATAAGAAATTGTTGGTGCAGTGGTGGTATACCAGTCTTTGTAGTTCTTTGGTGATTTGTTTGTGGCTCATACTCTAGGCAAATTAGAGTGATTTGGATCAAAGTAAACAATTTAAAGAATATAATTTCCTCTCCTAAAATCAGATTAACTTCTGTTAAATATTAAATTAAGTCTGAGTAATAAGAAGAAATAGGTTTGGAATTTCATGAGACTGAAGATACCACATTCCTGTAAAAGTAATAATATTTAAGTCCTGTATAGTGGAAGTTTTTGAAACTAAGCAGTTTACCTTGTTTTAGGTTTATGAAACAGCATTAAGAATTAAATCTCGACAAAACACCTAATCTGTAAGAAATGTGAACTACTTGACATTCTTCACTTAGGAGTACATTGTCTGACAGTAGCTGAATGTAATTTCTGGAAGGTCATTGGATATGCATTCCAGATTATGGCAATCAGGTCTTGGATGTCCTTGTCACTCCCTTGTCAGCTAGTGATTTTTACATTACTGTAATTTTCTAAGGTTATTTTATTGATACTGTTACAACTTTTAAAAAGAATGTCTCCTGTCTGCTGCTACAACTGACTATTTACTTACCTGTATCTTTTAGCTCAGGAAATGGCTTCACCTATTCACTCAGTTGAACAAATCTTTAACAGGGTCACTAAATAAATTGGGCTATTTAGCAACTGTCATACTATAACAAATTGCTTTTGTAAGATGCAGAGTTTCTAATGCCTTGGTTTGGCTATAATTCTTTTATAGAAGTTTATGTATCATGATTAAACTACCAGCATTGTAAAGTAAAGCCTAAGTATTGTGGGAGGTGCAGAAAAATATGACTGGATTTTTCTGAAATTATTCAAATAATGTTAACATCTATTTTCAGCTTTCAGTAGACAAAGGATTAAAGGGGGGGTGAGTCAGTTGGCATCTTATAAGGATTAAGTCCTTTGCATACTAAAGGTACGGCATTGCAAAAGAACTGTCATATTACCTTTGGCTAACTTGTTAGATTTTTTTTTCTTTTTTTTTCTTTTTTCTTTCTTTTTTAAATTTTTTTCTTTTTTTTTCTTTTGTTTTACTTTTAATATAGCTAAAAGCTGAGACTAGTTGATAAATGTTTTATACCTTAAAAAAATTCAAGACATTTTTCTTGTTTCACTGGTTTTACTCCTGCTATGTATTTTTTTAAGATACTGACTTTTATTTTATATAGGGGTTTTGAGATAGTAGTCCAAATTAAATATTTTTTTTCTTTTAGCGCAGCTGAAAAAATTGTAAGTTCTTAATTAAACTGATGTCAGAAACTGCAACCTAAAACAGAATTAAAGGAGACAGGAATACAGAATATAACTGATTGGTATGTAAAGGATTTATAGGATTTGTTTTTTCTTGACTGTAATACAGTGCAGAGTGTGGGAAAGTTGTCAGTTGTTGTAAAAATGGTGGAATTTATTTGCTGTGTAACTATGTAAATGTTAATTGGGATTGCAGTCCCTTATTTTGTATATTGGAGCAAAGAACTTCTATTAAATAAAGTTATGTTCTCTAAAGATACATACTGTATCCTTTGTGGAGCCCAAACGGTCAGCTGCCTTTTGTACTTTATAATGTTTTCAAACAAAAAAAACCTATGGGGAATTTGCTGTATTAAGCCAACTCCCCTGAGCCCTGGGCAGAGAAGTGTGTTTAAATACACTGCATTAAGTATTTTACTTGATGTGTTGTGAGGGAAATCATAGGGTGGCAGCTGTGCTTTGGGTGGTGTGCCTCTCTAGGAGCAGTGTTCGGTACGTCTTTGGTCTCTGAGGTAGAAGAGAAGGGAATTTTAAATACATTTATAGGATTTGTTCTTCTCCTTCCTGGATTTCTTCTCCCTTAAAAACAAATTTGAACCTTACCACAAAATATGCATCCAAGCTACCCAAGCTCACCGCCCTGTGGGAGGGAAGAAAAATGGGAGTGTTTACAGCATTAACATGTGAGAGGCTGACAAAGGACTCTATTCCAGCATCGGAAATACAAGTTGTAGCTGATTACAGTATCCATGGGTCATCTGGGATCCTTCTTCACTTGGAGTCCACTCTTCTTCTGTAGTGCAGGTAAATAAACTTGAGGTTTCACAAACAGTTCAGACCCTGACATACTCGTTGTTGTGACGACTGTATCTGGAGCCTTTCGTTGCCTAGAAATGGTGACTTTCAGGTGCTGAGGTACATGTATAAATGGTCAAATGCAGTTGTATTTTCAGAATTTAATCATAAATCAGACTGTGTGTCCTTAGGTGGCATTCAGGTGGAGGTAGCACAGAGGGATTTGGGGCCACTTCAGATCCCCCTCCACAGTCTGTGACGCCTGCATAGGGCTGGCAGATTAACATAAGATCCAAAGATCCGTATCCTTCTGGAGCAGCAGCTTGTAGCTGGGTAGGACATCCTGGTTCGCTCCTCGTGGAACGGGGTGATGGTTTGTTCATTTGCATTTGTGGGTTTGGTTTTTTGTTTTTCTTTTGTCGTTGGTTTGAGGTTTTTAAAGTTGTCTGAGAGCCATTTCTTGAAGTTTTATTCATAGATAAAACCACCTCTTTGGTTATCTTTATCTCTAAATGAAGAAAACATTTCAGTCCATGCTAATTATCTGTGGGCTGTGGTATTGCATTGATGATATTTTTCTGACCTTTCTAGAAGTTTAAACAGTGCAGGAATTTGTTTTCTTCCAAAGTGTGGCTTTACTGTGTAAGGTTTCCCCTTTTCCCCCACATTTGTCCGAATGTGTCTTAAGTCTGTGTGTTTTGGAAGTTCAGGGGGGTTTTTTTCCCTCTTGACAATATGTTATGCACTGTTAATGGTTTTGGTCTTGTAAGTCTTCAAAGTCCTCTAACCTCACACAGCATAATGTGAGATGTATTATACATTAGTCCCTTTACCTTTGAGCCTCCAAGTACTCAATTATTGCTGAATTAATATTCTACATAATCTGTATTCAAGGGTGGTTCACTTTGCAGCAGCTTTGCCACTGATTGATTGCCGTAAATGAACTGTGCAAGTCAACTACCATGCAAACAAACACAAGCTTCATCTCTTAAGTACAGAGATTCCTGAAATCCATTGTTTCCAGTTTTAATGATAGAGTGTGGTGAGGAAGTAATGAACTTTCTTTCATCTTTGTTAAAATATATTCTTCGGGGAACTTCCATTAAGAATGTGTTCGATGTATAAGGAAGATTGTAGGTATCACCAGTTTTTAAATGAACTGAGTGATATCTTTGAGTTTCTTAATAAAATACAAACAAATTCTCTTCTTTAATTATCTCTAGTGGCTTGTGGTTGCTGACTGCATAAGAGATTGTAAGGCCTCAGAAGAGAGCAAGGTACTTTGTACCCAAGTCTTTGTTATGGAAGCCATGTTGGCATCATTAGGGAACTCTAATTACAGGAAGATCATCAGTTGTATCCTTGGTCTGCATTCTGCAGGTTATATAATCCAGGAGAGAGAATGCACAACAGGAATTTGTCTGGAAACACAGAGAAATATAAGATACATTACAATTATTTACTGACACAAGAGATATGAAAGCAGCATTCCTCCAAAAGAAAAAATATTGTATTTAGTGCAGATTTCTGGTATTGGGAGAATTTAGGGGGTGCTCAAAACATCCTACCATTCTAGGCTTTTTCATGCCTTTGTATGTGTGTTTAATTTTTTAATAAATAATTTCAATTTATTTGAAATTTCTGTCTGTACACAGATTTTTAAGGTTGATATGATTGTATTAATGAGTGCTCCTCCAGAAACCATTTATGCATATATGGAGTATAGTATTTTAGTGGTCTGATCTACAAAGATTTACTAGGACCCATTTGTGTATTTTCTGTCACTGATTTTAGGAAAAAAAATAGTGAAGGTCTCGAAATATTTTATTAGCGTGTTGTATTGTTAAGTGACTCAATATCTAGAGATGCCTCTGCTCTCGAGTTCATCGGCTGAATTTGAGTGTCATCACATCATAACACAACTCGATGTACATCAGCTCCTTGGAGGTGTGGTTATTACGTTTTTTCAGCTCTGTGTCACTGGGTGTTGCTTCATTGCAGTGGCTGCCACGGTCAGCTCTTGCAAGGTGTGCTGACAACATTCAGCTCGAGTTGCCTGTTTCCATGCTTGCACATTTATTTGGCTTTCTGGAGGCTCATTATCCCAACGTTATGTCGCGTCCATCTTCCATGTCAAGGAAGATTGCCAATATGACACGGCCTCAGACAGTGTTTGGTAAATCACTGAGCTGTATGTCAGAGATGAGATATAAGGTATTTGCACTGAAAATATCTGATGCATTCTGCTTTCTAAATCGTCATCTCTCTTGTGGTGAAAGTACTCTTCAATATAAAAAAGAAAACTAGGCTCATAGAATTGAACAAATGCAACCTTGGTGTACCCTTTTCCTCCTCTTTTAAGGAGACTGTGAAAGGCATGCAGTGTTTCTCCCTAAGATTGCTGCATGATCAGAAAGATACTTGGAAAATTAAATATTTGTTTTACAGAAGATGCCTTTTAGATTGTTTTTGAGTTTGTTTAGAGTTTCATGGCATGGCATAGCAACGTTACACAGGGGTCTGACAGAAGCAGGTTATGGGAAAACCTATAAGGAGCTAGGTGCCAAAGAAGTGTCACTGTAATTGCTAATCCCAGTCTAGCAGGACCCAAATTTTGCAGAGCAGCCACCAAGAACTTTCAGTGAGTATTGGGAGAAAAACTGCACTCGTCACTTGCTGCATATGCAAGACTTGGACTCACCACTGCTCTTTTTCATTCC
>VWZN01021043.1:597537-679025 GCA_013396955.1 Regulus satrapa | reverse complement strand
TTTTTTTTTTAATAAAGAAGAGACAAACTATTTTAAATGTACAATTTTAATATATACGGGCTATGTATTCAATCTTTTGGGGGGGTTGTTTTGTTTTGTTTTGTTTGGGGCTGGGGTGTTGTTTGTTTGTTTTAAAAATTCTGGTAGCGTTTCCCATATTGAAAAGTATTAAAGGAATATACTACAGGCTGAGATCAAAAACTGTGTTCATATATCACATCACAAATTAGCCTCTTTTTTCCCATATTTTGCATGTAGAATAATTTATAATTCACCAAAGGAGAAAAGAGACAAAAATTGCTGTAGTTCCTAAGTTGTTTTTTGTCTTTATTCATTATTGGATTGTATGCGAGATAATGTATATTTATGGGGGTTAAAAAAACACATTGAAAAATAACTTGGCCATTTAAAACAAGTAGAATGCATGATAATTTTGTGTTTCAGTAAGTAAAGAAAATTTTTGAAGAACATGAAGCAGCGAAACATTGCTTTTGGACAAATTTGGTAAATTTTAACAATAATGGCGTACCAAAAGCTTTTTGATAAGGGTTATAGTGAGATTTTAAAAGCCCCAGAGCCTTGAAATCTCCAAAAACAGTGACAGGCTGGCTGATGGGGCAGTCTGTATTACACCAGTTATCAGCCTGCACTGTGGGTCTGCATGTCCAAACACTGGCATCTCCTGGTGGCTTTGCAGTACCTCAGATACATCTGCACACATCAGAAGACACAGCTGTGTGTTCAGCTGGAAAAAATCTCCATAAGGAACGTACCTGGGATAACGGTGATAACACAGCAATATTTTTCTCTAAGTGCACAAATGTCAACTTCTATTTTGGAAACTGAGAAGGAAGAATGTGAGACCACAGCCTCCGAGTGTGTCCCCCTCACAAAAAGATAAATCTCAGGTTTATATGGGGATGCTGAGTCCTGAGTAATCCAGTCCCACTTCAATGTTTTCCAACAAGAAAATGTACTTCAAAAGCTGCCACAAATCTCAGGAGATCTGGCCTGCCTGGCACTTGTCCTGTTGTATTCTAGTGTTGTGGCCGCCTACGTGTAGTGTGATTAAAATTCTGTCTTATAAAACACTCCTCGCAAAATCAGCGGTAAGCCTGGATAAGAAGCTGCCTAAGCTGGCTGCCTGCTCTTCCTCCTGTGTGTAACAGGTTCTCCAGCTTCTAGGGCTTAGCATATATGCTCAGTGGTTTTCACAGTCAAGACATCTTGTTCTAACTTGCTCAGTTTGGTGGTTTTTAACTGAGGGGCATTTTAGCATCTGCCCGTGGTGATTATCTCATTAAACCATGATCTGGCTCCAATTTCCATTCCTGGCTGGGCATGCATAGAAAACATTTCCTGATGTTTTGTGGCTGTTTACCTAAGTACTAAGAGCAGAACTGTGTTTTTTTGTTTAGCTCCCTCAAGGTTTGGATGAAATTGTAGGGGTCAACATGAAGGAAGGTTACAAAAATCCAGTTAATCATTACATTTAATAGGAGTTACATATTTTAAATATTTTTGTTGGTGAGGAAAACAGATCAAGTAAAAAAAGGCATAATTCACGTGGAAGCAAGGAGTGGTGAAAGTTTCTGGCCTCAAATATGTGACAGAACAAACTTTCAAGTGCTCCCTCTGAGCACATGGACCCTCAAAAATCAACATCTCTCTTCGAGCATTGTCTGATAATGCTGATTCAGTGCAGATGATTTACCTTTTCTGGTGCAATGAAAAGCAATGAGGCATTTTTGCTATTCTGCAGGCAAGGTCTACAGTAATTTTGGAGGCTTGAGGTGCTTTTCATTGAAAATTATTTTGATGTTTTGTGCTTAATGATTTACTGGGATCCTTCTTACAGATGATGAAATTTGGTGAAATAAAGTTCTAAGTCTCCTTGTATCAAGGCTGGTTTCTCATTGCTGCTGTTATTTTTTAAATTATATTAAGGAAGATGTGGAGATTAAAATTCAGCTGTCACATTAGTGTTCCATTTATTTGGCTGATTGCTCTGTTATGGGTGTCTAGATAATTATATGTAAATCACTGAATTCTTGCTAATGGCCAACTTGAGGGGTTTTTTCCACAAATCTGTCAGTTCTTGAGTGTTTCTTCCAAAGTGTGAGGAGGAATTTAAAAAACGTTTTGACATATTTATGCAAATGTAAGCTCAATGTAGACGTGAAAATTCTTAAAAGTGTGGCATCTAAACATGGATGATTTCAAACTGCTACTTTTATATGAAAAATCAGGCTACATATTTAAAAACAAAAAACTGCTGAAATGTAAGTGCTTGAAACTAATTGTTTCAATATGATTTAAAATCCTGCTTGTCTTTGGAATATTTTTTTCTGTGTCAACAGCAAAAGTCCCCTGAAATGAAAGGGAGTTACATAGTCTCAGTGTCTTTGGAAAGGTCATTACAATGTGGATGCCTAATATCAAGTCGGAAGCTTAACCTTCTATATGGAGTGGGCAATTTTGACCTGACTTTATTGATAGAAATTTTCAGTAGTTTTACCTAAAGTAAAGAATCCATTTTGTGCCTAGTGATGTAAATTTAAAAATTATATATATATATATATATATATATATATATAATTATAAAATCCTTGTTGTCTTAAAATCACTGGAGCTAGTAATGCCAATGGTCAAAGTGTTAGGGGCATCCACAGTGTGGCATATTTAAACTTGTGTGAGCAAAGCCTTGTGTTTATGGATGACTAAGACTATTCATATAAAAAGACTAACATCAACAGTGAAGCTTTCACATGTTATGTGTGAAAAAGCAGTTCAGTTTTAAAGAGGCTTTTGAAAACCGTCTTTGTTCATGACTTTACTGTGTGCAGTTAATTGAACTATTCTGTCTGCAGAACTTTAGTCTCTTTCAGATACCATTTGGGGCTTGGAGAAAACATTTGCAGTAAATTTGGATGCTTTTATAAATTCAAGTGGATAAGTTTCAGCCTAAAACTGAGTGACATATGCAGCCAAACAGTTAAAAATCATTTCGTTTACATGTCAGTAATAGCTGACTTATCCTATATAGAATTTTAAATCTTCAGTACTGAATTAATAAATCTTGGAAAATTGTGCTTAATCTGTTTTCTTATACTGTTCACCTGAAGTTTTTTTTTTTTTTTTTGTTTTGTTTTGGGTTTTTTTTGTTGTTTTGATCATACAGCTATTTGAGAAAAACAGCCCCCTCCTAGAATATAAGATAAATGACAATGTTATGTAATATATACATGCCATTGTGGGAAACTGTTTTAGTATCTTTCATAAAATACTGAAATAAACATTGATGGGGATGATAACATTGACAAAGTGCAGTTCCAAGCTGCAGAATGGCCAACTGACTGAAGGGTTTGAATTTTTTGTTTTGTAAGTCTTTCTTAGGTTGCTAGATGTATACATGTGCCTACCCCTATGCCTCTGCTGTGCCCTGAAATTAGAACCTAAATCTGATGTACCTGTTGCTGGATTAGGAGGAATGGTTGCTGCTGTGGGTTATAGAAACAGGCATTATTGTTGTCCCCTGTTGCTGAAGAGCAAGGCAGACAAAACTTTGTGGTTGTGGCTGAGAAGAGCAGCGGTCCCAGCAGGATAACCTGGGACCTGAGCTCTAGGACTGGCTCTGGATGTTTTGTGGAAGGACAAGCATTGCGCTGTGCTGCAGAATTCATGCACATTCAACCAGTCCTGCCAGTGCTGTGTACATGCAGTAAATACTCGATGTCATCAGGAATTGCGTTGATGACTAATGGGGTATTAGGGAATTTTTGCTTTAGAGTGCTGTTGTGAGGAAAAGCAATTGCATTCATGTCAGTAATACATGCTTTTAAAAGCAGGGCTGCAAGAGCAGCTTTCTGAGAAAAGGGAATCCTGTTCTGTTGAAACATGTTTCTCTTTCCACATCAAAATAAAATCCAGCAATTTGCTTGGGCAAACAGTGAGGCTGCAGAAGGGAGCGTAGAAGGAGTTCCAGCTTGTTGAATCCAGGGGGCCACCTACCAAGCAGCACTTGTCACAGCAAACATAATGCCCTGGCACACTGATCCCTGTGCTTGCTTCCAGTAGGACACTGGCTCAGACCCACTGTGCTCTTCCTGGTCTTCAGAGCACCAGCAGAATGTGTCTCAGCTTCCTCAAAGCCCATCCATCTCTCCCTGAGTCTTGATGGATTGGAGATCACCAAACCACCAAAGGCCAGGGTAAAATCTGCTAAAGGGGTGTGGCCTCTTCTGAAGAGCATTGTGTTTGTGCTCTTGCATCTTCAGGGCTATAACTGGGTAGGAATTTTCCAGCAGAGAAAATATTGTTAGGAATTGGTGGTTTGTGAAAACGAGTATGTTTTGTGGGAATGTAATTCACCAGTTTTTGGTGAAACAGCTGCAGAGTGAAGACAGCAATCCATTCACTTGCCTGCCAACTCATCAGACAGGTTTATGGGGAGTCCAGATTTCAGGAGCACTACAGGGTAGTTGTGAGGGTTTCAGACAACATAAATATCTTGAATCTGCTGTGCTTGTTCAAGATACAGTGGCCTCAGCCGAAATGTTTGATAAGCCTGATAACATGCACACACTAAGAGGCTAGATTGAGACTGCCTTCCTCCCTTTGCTACCTTTGCATGCTTGACTTTGTAGCTTTCTGGATTTCACTGGAAAAGAAAGTGAAGTCTTTTCCTGTCTGGAAAGACAGCAGGGAGAAGCAGGGATGGTTTATTGCACTGATAATTTATCAGTATCTATAAGAACTGAAAACTTGGGATATGTACAGAAGAGTGTCATTTGAGCTAATAGAGCACAAGATAGGATGGTTAGCTTCTGGAGATGGTTAGCTTCAGTATAAAAAAAGTTCATATGAGATAGCAAGGGAGTTTCACAGAAATTTTTGAAGAAAGTGACCTTGAAGTGATCTCCTGACTCCTTGGGCTGGAAGAGATTATTTCCCACTTAACCCTATTTTCATGTCTACCCATGGCAAGTTCTTGGAATTGTCTTTCAATGCCATCCTCTCGTTTGCTTTTCACTGTGGTGAATTACAATTGGTTAGTGAAAGAAGCTATTCCCTTCCCAAATCTGTGTTCAAGCAGTGTCTCTGGCCATGCCAGGTTGTTCAGGGCTTTTTCCATTTCAGTCTTGAAAATGCCCAAGGCAGAGATGGTACAGCCTCTCTGGGCATCCTGTGTCGCTGCTTGTCTGTGCTTGCTGTGAAAGTTTCTCCTTGCAAGTCTGAACTTCTCCCTCTTCAATATACGACAATGATCAATCATCTTCCCACTGTGTACCACAGATATAGCCTGGCTTTCATCTTCTGTGTTTTAAAATCAAGAGCCTATGATTATTTAATGTGATTCCTTGTGTATCACAGAGCTATAAATTTCATCCTGCTGCTCCTGGAGTACACCCCTGAGTGGTAAATGTCTCCTCATTTAAGGTGCCTCTTGCTGGCTTTCTTACCAGGCTACTTATTGCAGTTCAGTACCCCTCTGTTCATCTGCCTTGAGAAATTTCATGTGACCTTGTATGTGATGGGTTTGAATGATTTCCCCAAATATGACTAATCTGTCCTTCCCTATGTTTGCCCTTGCCTCACTCTCCAAATTTCTTTGTTTGTGTGTCTCATTTTCCATATGACCTGCTCCCCACCTCTGAGCTCTGCCTCTCAGGGCAGGTGTCTGCATCCATATCACTCTGCTTTCTGTTCCTCCCTCTGCCTTCCTCAGCCTCAACTCCCAGCCTAACTCATCCCACCAGCTCCAGTCCTGCTCTTCTCTTACTCTTTCCCCTCTCCTCTAGGGTAAGTCTGAGACTTGGCTCCTTTGCATTCAGACTGGAACTTCTTGGCCTGTCCCTACCTGGGCTCAGCAGCAGGATGTTTCTGCTGCAGATTCAAACCTAACCCCCAACCTAACCCTAGAAGTTAATTTGTGACTCATGAATTTTATGTTCTGAGAGCTGCAGATTCACAGGCCCCAGGTAGTCCATGTGATATGGGCTAACCTTCACCAGAGACTGGGCAATGCTGCTTGCCAAAGGGACATCACCACTTTCTCTGTTTTCAGCCTGGAAATCCCTGTGCAAAATCCCTGTGTGGTGCTTTTGTTGTACTGTACAAAGCTACACACTTCAGTTCCAAGATCTCCTACCTGTCAGAGGTCTGCTACTCATCTCTATCTGCACTTTGGCTTGGGCAGCCATGTCAGCTTCATTTTCCTAGCAGCTACCGTCACAATACCTTTTTCTTCATCTCCATTTATGAGTAACATGAGGGGTCTGCTTAAGATTTAGTAATTTGTAAACTAAAAGCATTGGAAAGATTACTTCATTATTTCCTTCTTAAGAAAAACTATCTTAGGAACACCTGTAAATATGAGGTGCTGTGTCTGCCACTAATCATAGCTTTTTTTTTTTTCATTTTCTAATGTTAAATTTGCACTGCTCGTATCAATTTACATCTCCTAGTGAGTTATTGTATTATCCTGAAATTGTGTGTGTGGGGGGGGGGAGGTGTCAGGCTATTTCCACCAGTTTATACAATATAAGTCCAGTGGGGCTGGGTGCTGGGTCCCTATATGCTGGAGAGTGTAACCCACAGCAATAATTATCTGTGGCTGGAGGCAATTATTACTGTTTACCATATTATTCCTCATTCCCAGCTGCATGTAAAGCATTGCCATTTTAATTTCCTGTCCTGCACAGCAGACACATGGGGCTTTCCTGATGCTGTGGTTTAGCCACAGTAGTGGAGCTGGGGCATGAGGGGGGTCTCAGGGAGGCAGCAGTGGGGTGCAGTGCTCCAGCTGTGCCCCCCAGCCTCAGGGCAGGGCAGCTTGCCCAAACTGCATCTCCTTGAAACCCAGCAGCTGGTAGGTAAGGGAAGAAGGAAACGCTGAGCTAAAACTGTGTTACAGCAGCTTTCCTGCCCTCAACTCTCTTCCTTCTCCTGGATTTAACAGCGGGTTCAGAACTCCTCAGTTCTGCAAGGACAAGCCAAGCTTGCAGGGCTGCTTTCTGCCTAGCCAAGAGCACATGGAAACCTGAGGATTTCTGGTTTTCTGTCCACAAGTAATGAGTGGCTACAGGACGGACCCCCAAGAAGTAGTGTTTTGTGCTTCTGGCGGGGAGTAAGTTGTTAACCATCCACCTGAACAACTGTCTGGTTTGACACTGGTCTTAGATGAAGAGAAATGGAGTTTTCCCAGCCACTTGCTGAGCAGAGCATGGTGCTGCTCCTGCCTTTGGTGGCAGCTGCTTCTCCAGCTGCTGCGCCAGTGGCTCCCCTGGCACAGCTACGCTGCCTTGGGGGGGTATGGCTCCCCAGCACCCCCTTCCCTTTTCCTTGTCAATACACGAGCTCTCCTGCCCCCAGGGAAAGCAAACAGCTTGGCAGCAACCCAAAAACCCCCAGACACATACTCTGAGGGAAGTGTTTGGTAAACATCACAGTATTTTTTTTAATGAAATGTAGTGAGGCTGTAATCAGGAGTAATGAGAGAAGGTGCAGTTCCAGCATGCTGCTAATTAGGCACTAAAAACCTGAGCACAGTTGACAGCACCTCTGTCTCCAGTGATAATTCAAAATGTGGTATTCCTCCCTTTCCAATTCCCCCTGATGAATGAATGAATAAATAAAGTGACATTCAGTTACAATCACAAAAAGTTATGGCAAAACCTATTCACTTTAAGCTGTTACACATCCACCAGTCTCTTGCAAAGTCAAGAGGGCTCATTCAAATTATTATTGAAACAACAACAAAAAAATTACCATCTTTTTTATAAATAGTTACAGAAAATTTCACTTGTTATTTCCCCACAGCCGATGGCAATACTGCTGCTTCCTCGCTTGGCTAGAATCCAGCCCCAGACTGAACCATGTGCCTGCTGTGGCTTGTTTGGGAAATCAGCTTCCCAAACTGTAATTTATCCCTCCAGCTGGTGCCTGTGCAGTGTTACTGAAGGGATGTGATAATTACCTTATATTCATTCAAGCAGAGACAAGCAAACTGCACTTTCTAGTTTGTAGGTGGGATGAAGATGTTGGACATTGGTCCTCTGTTTTAACAGCCTTTTGTGCAGACATCCAAGCCATGATCATTCCAGTTTCTCCAGAATTCTGTGGGAAACAGCATCAAATGCCTTACTAAAGTCCAGGCAGACAACATCCACAGCCTCTCCCCCATCTACTAAGCTTGTCACCTTGTCACAGAAGAAGATCAGGTTGCTTGAGCACAACCTGCCTTTTATATGCCCATGCTGGCTGGGCATGGTCCCCTCACTGTCCTGCAGGTGCTCCATGATGTCACTCACAGGACCTGCTCCATGACCTTTTCTGGCAGCAAGGTCAGGCTGACAGGCCTGTAGTTCCCTGAATCCTTCTTCCAGCCTTTCTTAGAGTTGGACCTCACATTTGCTGACCTCCAGTCATCTGGAACATCCCCAGTGAGCCAAGGCTGCTGGTAAATCATACAACTGTAGAATGGATTGGGTTGAAAGGCCCCCAGTGCATCATCTTGTTTCAGCCTCCCTGCCATGGTTAGTGATACCTTCCACTACACCAGATTCCTCCAAGCTTCATCCAGCCTGGTCTTGAACACTTTCGGGGATGGAGCATCAACAGCCTGTCTAGGACAACCTTATCCAGTGCCTCACCCCTCTCACAGTAAAGATTTTCCTCCTAATATTTAACTTAAACCTATCTTCTGATGAAAAGTGACTTGATGAATACTTGAGCCAGGTCACTCGATACCCCTGGATGAACCCTGTCCAGACCCATAGACTTGTGTCTAAATGGTGTAGCAGGTCAGGATAACTAAACATCTCCCTTTGGAACCCAGGGCCTTCATTCTGCTCTCCATCCCTGTCTTTCACCCTGAGGGGAGCCCTGTAAACTCCTTTGGCAGGCCATGTTGCAAAGGCTGCAGGCTGAATTTATTGCTGAGATCTTAGAGGAAGAGAAAGTGACTGCTTTTCTTTACAAAATCCTCACTTTTCTAGATCATATTCTCATCTTTCAAAAACCCCTAAATGGAATTTAGGCTGAAAACCCCAATAGCTGGCATTCCTGCTCCTAGTAACAGCTTGGATTAAGTGGGACATCCAAGGGAGTGTGGTTGTTCATCATCCTTGCCTGTGATTCTCTTGTGCACTGCCAGGGGCTTAGGACCCTCTCCCCTTGTAACTTCTGCTGCCAGCAGTGCCCTGGGGCAGAAGGACATTTCCCAGAGCTTTCAAGGCTTGGAAACTAAAGGTGAAGTTGTTTACTCCTTCACCTGACATTTACCATAGAAGTAATAATAAAACCCAGTAGTGGCATACAGCTGAACCTGGGAGTCTGATGAGAGAAGCAGATAGGTTGCTTTAGCTTCAGAGAGGAGTGGGTTTGTGCTCTCAGCCCCCAGAGATGTGCTGGCTTTCCAGCTGCTGCCCCAGGGGGCTCCACAGGACCCTCTCCTCACCCTCCCCACCCCATGACTCCTCCTCGCTGCAAGGCAGATTTCCTCATCTGAGAGACCATCCTGTGGAAAAAGCTTCTTCCCCCCAGTTTTGTGCCTTACCCACAGCCTTCCCCCTGTGCTCTTTCTCCAGAAACTTCTGAACCAAACCCATGTCAAACTCAGGGGTCTCAAATGTCATCAAGTTTCTCCAAGTTTCACACGTGGTGTTGGATGGGTAAAAAAGAAGACCCAAATAATTTCCACTAGCTGTCTCTTTTAAGCTTTTCATAACAAATTTTCTTGAGGTATTTTCACTCTTGAGTGAAAGCCATCTCTGACAGCTGAAGATGGAAAAAAACCTCCCTGCTAAGTGTCAGTGATTTTGCCCAAATCCCAGGGATGTCTCCTTCACACCACTACCCTCCCAAGCTTCTCAGAGAGTTCAGGTTTTTATAACAGCACTGCTCCCATACCAAGGGGACTACGTGGTCTTTCCAGGCTGAATCTAATTTTTTTCCCCTCTTAGTTTGTATTTTCTATTTTTAAAATTATTCTTCTTCCTGTATCTCTATCAAACACACATCGGGGCAAATTTTTCCTATTTATAGTCCTTCACTACATTTAAAGTTTTCTTTAGGGGCTCGGCACGAGTAGGCTGGCCAGAGGTGGGGCAGGGTTAAATACTGGCAGGAAGTTTTAATTCCACGGATGATAAGAAAATATTAACCCCAGTATCAGTGCTAGGGTCTTAGTTCTGGTTGATGAAGTCACTGCTTTGCAGTGCTTACCCAGTGTGTAACTCTCCTAAGAAACATCCTAAACTGAGGCATATTCTTGGTATAAGCAAATACCCCAGGAGTTTGCCACTGGCTTGGTGCCCAAGCCCCCTGCTGTGGAAGACATCCTTGAAGTTCAGGTAAGACACCTGGGCTGGGAGCAGCCCCCCTCCTACCCTAGGGCAGCCCGCACAAAGGCAGAGCTCTCTCAGGGCTCAGCCGAATCCACCGAGCTTGGCAGTGTTTGCACTTCTGTAGGTGCTCGTCTAAGCCCTTAAATAGCCCTTGCTGCTTTGAGGCTAGACACAGGTATTGAAATCCTGAAAATATTTCAGCTGTCATCAAAGGCAAGAAAGAACTTGAGTAGGCAGCGGCTTATTTTTAGAGCTGATGATAAACCCATGGAAAGAGTTTTGTGGTTGTGTTGTGAATATCCTTCCACTTAATAAGAATTATTCACCCACTCTGCCACAGTTTGCTTGTCTGGAGTAGGCAGTGACTCGGAGTTTCAGTCGCTAATCCTCACTCTGCATTTCTGAGGATCCTTCCTGGCACGGTTGGCTCCAGCTGTGCTGGGGACAGTGCTGGTGTCAGCCCCTCCAGTGTGTCGGACAAGGCAAAGGAAAGCCAAGTGGTCTGTCAGCCCCCTGTCATCTGCGGTGAGGAGGGGCACCTGGTGAGCAGAGAGCGGGGAGCAGGGCTCTTCCCCTCTCCCCAAGCAGCTGATGATTGCATGCTGCTTGCTGTTAGCAAAACAGACCATCCCCTTTTCCTCAGCTCTGGAAGTTATAACCTGTTCTTCTAGCAAGGGGTTCTAGAAAATCTCCAGGCAGCAAGGTACCAGACTTCTTAGTAGAGAGGAACACTGGCATCATGATGGCTCAGGTCCATGAGGTTAACCAGCCTCTTGGGTAATTAATGGATGTTTTTCAGATTGGTAGACCCTAAGATGATTCTATTATTCAAGGTAGTAATACTAGAAAGTGGGAAGAGGCCTCTGGGCTGTGATGAGCAGTGGGTGTACACGTTGCTGCAACAAGCAGTGGGTGTATGGGTAGCACAGCAGCTGCCAACCCTGTTTTCCCACGTTATGGTGTCTCTGAGAATCCTAAGTTTTAGTTGCACTAAAAATGCTAAAACCTGCTTGTAAGCAGTCCTAAGAATGATACTGAAACTCAAAAAGAGATATGCTTGATCTGGAATGAGAAGTCCCTGGGTTTGGATATGAAGAGGGCCTCCATCTCAAAGTCCCTTTCCCTCTGCAGCATTTTCTGCTGACCCGCTCGATGCAGCTGCCTCTCAGATGGCAAGACTCTGGTTTTTAGAGTTGTTTCCCTGCTTTGTTATGCTACCATGTAGGGTATTTTATTCCAGTGGGGGATGAGAGATAGAAAGTGAGAGATGCTGGAAGTCTGCATTGCAAGTGCCTCACTCAGCAGACATTTCAGTGAATTATTCTCACCTCACATGAAACATTCTCATTTCAGGTATATAATGGGAGCGAGGTAATTAAAGAATGAGAGACCTGGCGTGCAGCAATGAGCCCCCGAGGAAGGGCAGGAGGTGCTGCCTGCAGCCACTGAAGCCCTGAGGAGCTGTGTACTGGGCAGCTGGGGACAGCCATCAGTGGATTTGTTTGGCATCTGCAGAGCCACAGCTGCCCAGGACTCAGTAGGCAAGCTCTCATCTGGACAGGAATGTTCATGTCCCCAGCAAACAGGGCACTGCTAACGTGCCCTTCCAGAGAGTCAACCAGAGCTTCCCCAAAGACACAGCCAGACCCAGCCTAAGCCCTAAAGCAGCACATTTGTTCTAAGGCACAGACAAGTAAAAGATGCAGTAAGACCTACAGGAAGGTTTCCAAAAGGCTTTTTTTTTTTTTTTTTTTTTAATCCAAGTCTGTAGGAAGCAAAGATGTTACATTGCAACACTCACACTGGGCTGTTTGATTTAGTAGGTCGGGTTGAGCACAAATGTAATTTCATTTGATTTAGTAGGTCAGGTTGAGCACAAATGTAATTTTGTCTGTCCCTCCTCTACCTGCTGTCCTCAGATATAGGCTAACTTCCTCTTAAAAAAAGATCTGATAAAAGGTAAAAGATCTGATTTCCAAAGGCTCAGGATAGCTGTGCCACCTTCTGTCTCCAGGAAAGTTCAGGAGCTCCTGGGGTGTGTGAAGAAGAGTGCCAGCACATCACACACACACAGCCTTTTCCCTGCAGGTCTGCAAGTGCCTGGAATCAGCTGTGATGTGAGATCCCTACAGAGCAAAAGTTCATCCAGTCCAGTGACTGGTTCAGGGCTGTCCTTCATTCTCTTTTTGCTGTGCCACACTGAAGAGTATAAAGGGTGTGGGAGTGCTCATCCATGTACAGCTGCTTGGAAGGGGAGTGGGAAGGGAAGGAGCAGCTGGCTCTGCTGGTGTGGTTGCTGTGAGAGGCAGCTGTGGGCCCTGGGGGTTATTTCTGGTGGGGATTGCTGAATAACCTGGAGGAACAGCATGCGAGCACTAGGGCCTGTCTGCTCAGTCCACGTACTTGCTGGATTCCTTTAATCACCTCGCTTGTGTCTTCTCCACGAAAGGCTGCTGGGAGCTTGGAGAGGCCCTCTTCTCAGAAAAAAACCCCTGCAATTGGCAAGAGGAAAGAGAGAAGGGTTGCACTAAAATGAGACCTCACAGGTGGAATATTGTCTACATCCGGAGGAGCAGCAGAGCAGTGGGAAGACAGGAAGTTTTTATGCTCCCTCTCTACAGTGCCCTTCAGCACCCCCTGCCTCTCTAGGGAAATGATTTCAGTGGGACTGACTCAGAGAATGCTTCATTAGAGTCAAGAGATAAACAGGGAGGGTTTTGTGAAAGCAGCTGATGTTGCCCACGAGAGGGATACAGGCAGCAGAGCAGGCACGGTACAATAATTCCTGCTACACAAATTTGCTGCTGGATCAGGGTTGGAGGGTGGGGGCTCTGTCAAGCCAGACAGCTGGTGGACTGGAGGAAACCTTTTGCTGCAAGACTCTTGCCAAGCAGCTGTGCTACCACTGTCCACCTGATTAACAACATGCTCCTGTCTGCCTCCCTTTCACAGAATATGCTGAGTTGGAAGGCACCCACAAGGATCATCAAGTCCAAATGCAAAGTGAATGGCCCAAACACAGATCAAACTTGCAGCCTAGGCATTATCAGCACCATGCTCCAAACAACTGAGCTCATTGCAGGGTCTTTCCTCCTACCAGCTCCTGTGGGGTCTTGACCTGCCTGTTGGGATTGCATTGGTTCAGCTATAAATACAATAGCACTATTATTTACTTCATATTTATTTATGTTGTCTGATTAGAAGAATCAAGTCACACAGAGAAAGTGGCTTCAACATATTTTTTCAGTGGCTAATGCTGCCAGCTGAGGTCCCACAGGAACCCAGGATTCAAGTGCTCAGATGCCTGGGCTCACTCCTTTCCTGGTCCTGTGTCCACTGCAGATGCTTCCCAACACCCAGCTGCGACAGCACATCAGTGCCATCAGCAGTGGGACAGCTATGAAGAAAAACCTTTTTCAGTAGTATCACTACCTTCTTTTGCAATCTGTAGTGTTCAGGGTAGCACCCACTCAGCTCCTGGGCTGGAAATGCGAGTGAAAGTACATAGGATCATAGAGTGGGTTGGATGAAAGCTCACTTAGTCCATGACAGGCTACAGACAAAGATACACCTCCCACTAGATCAAGTAGATCAAAGCCATATCCAAACTGGCTGTGAATGCTTCCAGGAATGGGGCATCCGCAGCTTCTCTGGGCAGCCTGAGCCAGTGCTTCACCACCCTCACAGCGCCGAATTTCTTCCTAATATCTAATCTAAACCTCTCCTCTTTCAGTTTAAAACCCATTCCCCTCGGCCTGTCACTACAGGCTGTTGTAAAGCATTGTGTCCCCCTTGCCATCCATGGTATGTGGGCATGGGGCTGCTCTCCCTCTCGTGCACACACCAAAATCTGTTCCTGTCTGCATTTCAGGTGGGGAAGGACCAGGAGGTGGTGGCTGGGAGTTGTGGCAGCTCCTGCCTGTAGTCCCCCGTGGGAGCAGGATGGCTGCTGGGGTGTCAGGAACATGTCTTGTGCCTACAGACGTGGTGAGAACCTGCAATCTTGTTGCTTTTATCCTCAACAAATTCTGTGTAGGTGGAACCAATTATATATAATGTACTTCAGCTTCCTAAATGCAAAGCATAGGAGGCTAAAATGTGCCCCAGACTGACGTCATGAGTATTTCAAGTGTGTATCTGAAGGCAGTACCCCTTTGATATCTGTCTATTAGTGTCTGTTTTGCCAACGTCAGGGGTAGCTTTTTATTCCATTCATCTGTTTAGAGCGTTTTTAAAACTGTGTTTTAAGCAATGATTTTCACCATCTGAATGAAAGAGAATTAGCTAAGACCAGGATGCGGGTGCATGTAGCTGTTGCAAGAATCTGGTGCCATAGAAAATACTCCCTTGAGCTTCCTGGTTTCAGAAATAAGCTCAGAGTCACATTCTGCGGAGGTGCAAAGCACATCACACACACAAGAGCCAGTGGACTTCAAACTGTGCATGTGTCTCTCAGCTCTTGGGGATTCAGCTAATGGTTTTATTTTCAAAAGTACATCTATTCAGTAAGAAACAGTTTCTCAGCAGCTCTGGAAATCCAGGAGCTGGCTCAAAGCTGTGCAGGCAAATCCATTTCTGTTGCAGGCAGCAGGGAGAGGGCAGTGTGGGGGACATGCTGGGGCACATATTTGAGGGGGTTGAGGATGCAGAGTTGCCTTCAGGGGGCAATGGTTGGGCTTTTCAGGGTCTGTTGATAGGGCTCTCCATCCCACACCGCCTTCTACCTCATCTCCTCGGGGAAGGGAACAGCTCCCATTAGGCTCTCCCAGGTCCTGGGGGCCAGAGCCACCATTATGGCAGTGCTGCTGCCTCCCATCACTGGATCAGCCCAAGTGGGGCAGGTAAGGGAGGCATAAGAAATCAGGGAATGCAGGCCTTACAGGTAAACAGGTAAATGTATTTTCCACAGGTAAACAGACCCAAGAAGGGTACAGGGTGCAGAATTTCCATAACTCCCAGAGTTTAGGCAGGCCAAGAGGAGGCCTTGGGATTGCATGACAAGCTATTGGAAGATGTACATTTCTTGCTCATTGAAAATGCTATTAATTCATACAAGAACAGAGATTTATTTATGAGATGGTGGGCTTATTTAGCACACTCAGTAACCAGCCATCTCCTTTTTACCATACAAGGCTTTCCACCTGTTCAGGCAGCCCCTGGTACCTGTATCTTCAACTGCTACTGATGTATCCACTGAGTAAGGAAAAAGATGGTGAAAAATAATAATGAGGTTTATCTGTCCTCAGAAAAAGCCACAGTTTCAGTAGCCACTGACATCTTTTACATTTAATCTGATAACACTGTATTCATAGTAATGCTTCATGCTGTGGATTTGGTGTAAAGAGTAATGTTACTGTTTGCATCAAATAAAAATCTTTTTCAGCAACCAATTAAGCTGCTTCTTCAGAAAACTCATATCAAGCAACTAATAAAGTATAATTAGTAATCTGGGCCTTTAGTGCTGTTATTCTAAACAGATTGTTCTCTGTGGATGGTAACTGTCAGTTTGTTCTCTGTACTATTTCCTTGAAAGCTCTAACAAGTACCTCTGCCCTCCTGATAAGGGCATTGCTCAGGGAGTTGGGAAATGAAGAGAGAACCTGAGCACAGAGGCAATTAGTTGAAAGTACATCTTGTCCCTTAAAAATCTGGTCCTGTTAAAGAGCACTCAGCCCACCACACTCAGGCCTGAAAGAAAACACTCTGAGAGGTCGTTTGGGAAAAACTGTTATGCAAAAACAACATGTACCAAATCCACTCAAGGTAAAGGACATTCAGGTTCCTGACAAAGTCAGCAGCCATCATCCTGAGGGCTGTCTATACCAACAGCTCTTGGCAGCTCCTGTTCCTCCTGTGCCTCTCAATCCTTTTCAGTATTCCACAGCCACTACCCACTGCTATACTCACTGCCCATCTCAGATATTGAGGAAGCTGGAAGAAGTGCTCTTCTATGATTCATAGAATCATAAAATCACAGAATGGTTTGAATTAAAAGGAACCTTTAGAGAACATTTAGTTCCAACCCCCTGACATGAGCAGGGACATCTGTCATTAATCAGATGGCTTAAAACCCCACCCAACGTTGTCTGGAATATTTCCAGTGATGGGACATCATTTATAAGAGTCCTGGCTACCTGGAGAACTAGGGAGGTCCCAGAGCACTGAAGGTCAGCAAATGTGACATCCATTTACAGGAAGGCCTGGAAGGAGGGTACAGGGAGCCACAGACCTGTCAGGCTTACCTCAGTGCTGGGGAAGGTCATGGAGCAGAACATTTTGAAGGCTATCATGAGGCATGTGCAGGACAACCAAGGGATCAGGCCCAGCCAGGAGGGATTTGTGAAAGGCAGGTCCAACTCTTCCAACCTGATCTCCTTCTGTGACAAGGTGGCAGGCTCGGTGGATGTGGGAAGGGTTGTTGTCTGTCTGGATTGTTGTAAATACCATTTGGTTTGATACCATTTCCCACAGCACAAGTGTGTCTGGAGCACAGCTCCTGTGAGGAGCAGCTGAGGGAGCTGGGGGTGCTTGGCCTGGAGAAAAGGAGGGTCAGGAGGGACCTCATCACTCTCCACAACTGCCTGGAAGGAGGGTGCAGCCAGACAGGAGTCAGTCTCTTTTCCCAGGTAACAAGTGACAGGACAAGAGGAAACGGCCTCAAATTGCACTGGGGAGGTTTAGATTGGACAATAGGAAAAATTTCTTCCCTGGAAGGGTGGTCAGGCATTGGAACAGGCTTCCCAGGGAAATAGTGGGAAACTGCACTGATGAAGATGGAGCAATGCCACTCTGCCTGTCTCCTTGGTGAAGTCACCGACTGTGCTGCATTTGCAGAAGTATCCAGACACAGGCTTGCATTAGGTTTATTTTCTTCCTATGGTTGCTTTCTCAGTCATGCCCAGAAAATGCAGCTCATCCGACTGATAAGAGCCTCCACAAAGCACACCATGTTTGGTGTTAAATGCAGGCAAATCACTCCCTAGGCCTCACTTCAGTCGTCACTACACATGAAAGCCAGTGAAAGCCAGCAGAGGATAAGGCAGGGATGAGCAAGGCAGCAGAAAGATCAGTGGAGCAGGAAAGCTGTGGCAGGGACTGTGGCCTGAGAACTTCATTAGTCAGAGGGAGAGTCATGCTGGGGTGACTCAACTTTGAAAAATGTGCTTTTTTGATGACTTAATAAAGCATAGTTTAATTGTTAGGTTTTTTGATTTAAATAATTGCTATTACTGACTCATTGCTAGTGGATCTCAAGGAAAGGGAATGTGATGACACTAGCTTATCTAGCAGACTTGTAGCTATCACTTCAAAACATGCTCCATGTGGTGCCACCTGGCATTTCAACTTTCATTTATGCCATCCCTGTGATTTACAGTTTTGCCAAGTGGGCACCATTTGAACGGAGTGGTGCCATGTAGGTAGCCTGCCTTGAGCTCCTTGTTAGTAACAGGATTGTGGTGTTTCTGCTGTTTCTGAGAACTAAATTAGGTGGAAATGTTTTGGAATTCACTGTTTTATGCATCACAGGACACAACAGTAGAGATTCTGGTCTCAAAACACCACCACATGACATAAATGCTTTTGAAACATATCAGCCTCTGCTTTCTCAAATCTCATGTGTTCCCCAGAGATTTCTCCACATCCAGCTTCTCTGTGGGTGCTTTACACCAACACTGGGTCTGCTGTGCCCTGTGCACTGCCTGCCCTCCACATTGGCCATCTCTAGGGGACAATGACCCATTGCTTCTGCCACAGGATGATGCCAGAGCAGGACTTCCTCAGCAATGCCTTATTTCAGCTCCCGGGTGCCATGGACCAGAGGCCAGAAAGCCTCTCAGTCCACTGCTTTTGATACTTCTCCCACTAGCACAGAGAAGCAAGGAGGGAAAGGAAGTATCTTTGTTTGAATGCCAAACAGAAAAAAGTTCATTAAGGATAAAAGGTACAGGGGGACAAGCAGGAGGGCCTGAGGAGACAGACAGACTGGAGACAGCAGGGGCAGAAGGGGTCACACTACCTCGGAGGGGATAAGCAGATGAAGAACAGCCTGTTACCGGCACAGCACACCCCTTTCTTGAAACCTGGAACAGGAGCCAGCACTGGCAGCTCTCCACATTCCTGCACAACCAGCAACATCTCTGCCATCAGCCAGTGGAGATGGCATAGGATCAGCAGTTGCGACACACGGGCACATGGGTGTCCCTGTGGATCCTGCAGCAGCCTGATGGCCACAGATCCTTGCAGTCAAATGCCCAAAGAAAGCTTGTGTGAGTCTCCTGGGCTTCAGCAGAGTGGAATTACTGCTCGTGCATGCTCTGGAAAGGGAAGGAAGGGAGAGAGGAAGGAGTGGGCCGCACACACCCTTGTGCTACAAGACCTCTGCTATGACAAAGTAGGCATTGCTGAGAACACTGAGAGCATCTGGGAAATGCCACCACACATGCAACCTCCTCTCCTTTCCTCAGAGAGAAGGAGCAACCCTTTCTTGCTTCATTCCTCATTTGAGTAACCCCATGCTTTAACTGGCAAATCTGAGTGGCTCCAGGAGTCGAGTCCTACAGCACACCCCCTCCTGCTGCAGCTGCCAAGCTCTTTCTTTCTATCCTTTCTGTAAGTCATTCAAGTCACCAGCCTGGGTCTGCTTGTCCAGGAAGGCTCTGTCCCAGGCTCTACTTCTCACATCACTCTTCAAATTCTGAGGGTGGTCAGGCTCAATTTTAAGTCCACTTATTCTTAGGCTTTTCAAAGCTTTCAAAGTACATCATGTACTACAAAAAGGGCAATCTCTATGCTAATAGGCAAGTCCCCAAAGAAGTACTGACCTGACAGTCAGAGTAGGATTGATTTCTTTGATTTCTCATATTGGCTGCGTTGTAACACTGAATGTTTTTAGAGATATTGCTGTACGCCAGCTAGAGTTATTGCACCAGACTGAACTTAAATAGCAGCAGTCTACTGACAAAATTGAAAGTTCACACTGACTGAGACCTATGAGCCTACTATTTTTTGTTCTTGTTTTACTTAAACTTTAGTCTAAATCATCTCAAAGAAGACAAGAAATGCTTTTAAGACCTTAAATTCTATATCCACAGAGCTTTCTGGAAGATGGATTAGATAGTGAATTTTTTTGCCATATAAAATGTAACTAAATAAAGCTATAAGAATGCTCACTAAGGATAATTCAGCACTACCAGAAAGACAGATTATAAAATCTATGCACCATCCCTTCAACAAGATTTTACAATTTTAAAGGAAAAGACTCACAGTCACTGAGAATGAAAAAGGGTGCTCTCAAGCACTCCCACTTGCAGTTGTGTCGGTCTAATTTTGTGATGAGTGCATGGGGACCTGTGTCTCAGGGAGCAGAAGAGTATCTCAACCCTTACAGACTATGCCAATACCCTGGCACTTTGTTATGCCTAAAGAGCATAAAGCTTTTGGGTGGAAGGAGGGATAAACTACCAACAACAGCCACTTTCTTCACCCCCAACCCTCATCAATTATTCCAATTCTTGCCCCTCCTTCATCTTTCCCATGCCCACCTAACCTTGGCCCCAGCCCATGATTTTAGGAAACATTTTCTGCCCTCCCTTTACGGTCATATTTCCCTAATTCCTTTTAGCCCCCCTGTCTTCCTCACTCTTCTCCCTTTCTGCAAATTGTAACCATGATGTCCTGGACATCCCGGCCCTGGTCTGGGTGTCCTTCAAGCAGGCGACGGTCACAACCAACTCCCATCCCCACCACCCAGCTGGGAAAACACCCGGGGGTCCCCAGGAAGTGCTGCACGCCCTCCGCGGCAGCTGAGGCTTTGCATTATCCGTGGATAAAGGCGACGAGGGAGCCGCCGCTCCTTTGGTGGGAGCGCGGCGTCCGCCCGGCCCCGGGCAGGGCTAGCTCGGTGTCGCAGCACCACCTGGTGGCACAGCGCGGCTCCTGCTGCCCCCTCCCGGTGTCCCCTCCCGGTGTCCCCTCCCGGTGTCACCTCCCCCGGCTGAACCCCGCCCGGACACACTTTGCGGGTGCCGTAGCTTAACCCCGGGAGGGCGAGCAAGCCCGGCACAGCTGCTTGCTCAACCCTCCCTGGATGTGCAAAATGCGGTCCCCATTGCCACCCAAGGGGTTATTATTAACCTCTCCTACTTCCTCAAGACTGAAAGGGGTTGGAAATCTCGGAAAAGCTTGGAAAGCAATATCTATGCTTGCAGAACACGCACAGTGATTCATTCGGTGGAGGATTAGCAGGGGATTAGCAATAATGCACCCCAAATGTGTTAACAAAATTCCCACCTCGGAAACATTGTCTGAAGTCGCTTCCTTCACAATCCTGGAGAGGACTTTTTGGGGCGTAGTAAAATTTCCTGCTTCCCATCTTGCTGTCTGTATGCAAACAATTGCACTTGGAGGCAAATTAAAGTCACCACTGGCAGAGCTGTTGCAGATCTGCTCTGCTGTTTATGTCAGGGATGCAGCCTGTTGCACCTCACCACCTCCCATTTTTACTACAAACAGGCATGCATTTTCCCTCTGGTTTTATAAAACTTCTGCTGTACATCCCACAGGCCGAAGTCAGGCCGATCAGATGGAGGGACAAGCTCAGGACATGGGGAAGAGCTCACCAATTGTGGATTCTAACCTTGGCCTACCACACCTGTACATCACCCCCACTTTTAACACTTGCAAAGGGGTAAGAGCAAGGGAGCCCTTTTTGTCTGCAGCCTAATGAGCTCCCAGGAAAAGCAACTTTAGGCTATGTAGAGGCATGGTGTGCAGCTCTACAGGGGAGACCTCAACATTTTGTGGAGACCTGTGCTTGTGGGCACTTCTTTAAGCCACAGATGTGTGACCCATGGTTGGGCAGTGTGCGCCACACCTCTGGCATCAGCAGCCCCTGCCACCCTGCCTTCCCTGCCTGCTGCACACACAAATGTGCCACTGGAAAAGTTATGAGCTTTTTATTGTCACTTGTGGAGTGAGATATTGAACCATCGAAGTGCTTATTCATTTCTGGTTATCTGATTGTCGTAATGTTTCTAAACTGCCAGTTGAAGGCAAGAGATAAACTACAGCCAGCCTCAGACTGAGAGGCGCCTTTGACGTATCACCTGGGGATGATATATTATTTATTGACTCACACAGGGTCACCTGGAAATACTTCATGCAGGGAATTGAAAGGGAAGAGTAAATACTAAAATCAAAGGCTGTCAGGACCTCCTTTTGCCAGTGGGATGATTTTTTTCTCCGCTTGTGTGGCCATGGTGGACATGGACTCATGGCTGGTGGCTCTGCTTCTTAGAGGGAAGGGAAACTCCGGTGCCCTCTGTCACTCCAAGAAGAGCAAATGCAGCATGGAGAAAAATAGGCAGCTGTTTATTTATTTCTCAAAGAACTGTCTTTCCCTGTTTTCATCACTTTCCTCTTTTTATGCCAGCTTAGAGGTGCCAAACAGCTTGAAGGAGTGAAATGATCAGCTCAGGAATGGTGGTGAGATCCAACATTACTGCCAAAGGAGATCCAGCAGGAGAGAAGAACACTGCTGTTATGTAGATTTCCTAGGCTTGCTCTCTATAAAAACTGATCCAAATCCATTCCACAAAACAGCATTTGCATAGTAAAATTAAAAGAAAGAAAAAGAAAAAGAAAAAGAAAAAGAAAAAGAAAAAGAAAAAGAAAAAGAAAAAGAGAAAAAAGAAAGGCTTTCCCCAGGTTCAGGGGAGTGGTTTATGCACAGAGTATTTGGAGATAACAATTTTCTGAACAAATCTTTGATGTTAGCCTTTCAGCACATAATTTCAATGGGAGGCAGGAGAGACATCCATCTGCTAAAGGGAGTATTTGCTTCTTCCATTCTGCATGCAGCTTTGCTGTTGCTATGGTCACATATTGTTATAATTGTCTTTTATTAAGGAGAATCTCTCTTAAAGACTTTCCTACTCAATGCATCTTGCCAGCTCTCTGGTCCATGAATACATGTTTACCTATTTAGCCTGCTCGATTATGGCATTTTTTAAGGCCTCAAGGTATTTGGTTTCCAAGAAATTATAGAATTAACAGAGTTGTTCCCACCATGATTGGGATTTCCTGAAGTCAAAGTCAGGTAGAAAGAGGTGGGGTCAGGTAATTTTATGTCCTTTTATTTAAAAATTTTTTTTAAAAGTGCATATTTTTGCTTTTTATCAATCAGAGACCAAGAATAATAGGCTGAAGTAGATTAATTAGTGTAATTTGTCTGCTTGGATAGAATGGCTTGTCTGCCTTCTGACAGAACTTTGTCTCACCTGTTTTTCAAGGGCCTGCAATTGACACACATATGGATTCTACAATTTCCCCCGAGTCATCACTATGCTGGGGAAAAGTGTCTTATTTTCAAGAGTAAATTACTCTGCAGCAAAGCCTTACTATGCACCAGGCTGGGTGTGAGCAGTGAGGCCAGGACCCTCTGAACAGAAGCCACTGGAGTTTGAGACCCTCTCCATCCCTGTCACATATTCCAGTGCCTCACCACCCTCACAGTTAAGAATTCCTTCCTTGTATCTGGCCTGAATCTCCCTCTTCTAGTTTAAAACTGTTACCCCTTGTCCCATAAATGACCCCATGGAATGATATCTAATCGGAGCAGACCCATATTGGGCTTTTCTTCATGTGCCCTCCAAGACGGGAAGTTAATTGTTGGTAACTGCTTATTTCCTTCTTTGGTTTGAGCACACAGAGAGGTTGAGCTGGCAATGTCCCCTCCATGTTGAGTGTAAAATGTTGGCTGAGTTCAGTCTGACCTGGCAGCAGGACAGAGCTTTCAAAGAAAATTGTGTCTGTATAAATGTCATGAGAGTGGATATAGCCCAACAGAGGCAAGGACCCTTTTCAGCATCTTTTCTGAGCAAACAGCTGTAGCTGAGCTCGTGGCTTGTCAGACACTGAGGAACCAGAACAAATGAGAGCTCTCGTGAACCCTCCAGACAAAACAGAACTGGAGCCAGGCTTATTGCCATTGATGCTGGAGTTGGTCATAAGGCAGGTCTGTAGGCAAGCAGGCTGTGGGAGGCACCGGGCTGAGTGCAGCTCTTGAGGCATCTCCAAATCTGTCCCACGACCACTTTGCCTGCTTTGCCTGTTTAGCCCCAGCTCGGTCAGGGTGAAAAGCAGCACACTGGTCCAGAGGAACAAAAAGCAGCGTCAGTCACCCTGTATAAAGGCAATGCTGCTGATGGCTCTTCTGGACAGGGCATGTATGCTGCTGGGTGGTCAGTATTGCAAACAATAGCAAATCCTAAGGGAGCCAACCCAGCTCCAGAGCTGTGCCTCGCTGCTCCTGAGTTATGATGCCCAAGCAAATAAATAAGAACAGTTTTACAGGCCAGGCTGTCCCTTGTACTACCACTGAAGGGCTCTTATACCACTTCACATAGAAGGTCTGCTCTTTGTCCAGCTCAGTATATCTGTGCCCACCACAGTCCAGTCATAGCATTCAGCATTCCTGCTGAGGCACCTTGTCATACTGGGGGACCAACTGCAGCCAGGGCACCCCTAAACTGCTTTACCATGGCAATCTCTGCTCTAGTCTCATCCTTCTTGGTCACCCAGCACACAGCAGGTATCACCTTCTTCCTATGTGCCTCATCCTCCTGCCCAGTTCTCCATGGTGTAGTCAGCCTCCATGGCCCCCACTGAGCTGTACCTGCTGCCACAAGCCCTATTTTTTAGCAGGAGCATCCATTCTTGCTTTTGCTACACTGGTTTGCCACGGTTTGCTGCGCAGCTGCTCTGGGAGCTGTGCTGGTGCTGCATGGGCACCACAGTGATTATGTCTGATCCCCTGTATTAAACAGTGGGACTGTGGAGCCAGGACTAGGGGCCAGGCTCCAGTGGCTTTAATGACTGGGAGATTTGTTGCTCAGAAGTTGCTGGGAGGGTAAAACGCCAAAGTGTTGCTGACATCTTAGTGGTGTTGTAAGGACTTTTTAACTTTCAGAGAAAATGGGAAAGAAGGAGAAACAGATGATCAAGTGGTAAGGATGAAATTACATAGTTGGAAACTCACCCTTTGTTTTCCTAAGGTAAAGAAGTGGAAGGGCAGGTTGATGGGGTTGCATTCCTCCTCCTAATCCTCAGCATCCCTGAGTTCAAGGAGCACTGCCAGACCCTTGGCAGCAGAGCAAGAGTGCATCTCAGTCCCTTGTTCAATTGTGTGATTATTTGCAATTAGCTGTGCGTAAATTCACCAGCTGGTATATGATGTGAGTTACCTGATCCAGCTCTTGAGCAGTTCTCAAAGTGTTTGGAAGAGCTCTGCTAGTCACTAAACCAGGATAGCACAAGGACTGCCCGTGGTGAGGTCATAGGAGCAGCCGTACCAAGCCAGCCCAGCACCTTGTGCCCAGCAGATGGCTGAAGAGAGAAGGAGGCAATTTAGTCTTGTGAAAGTTGTGTTGATGCCCTCTCTGGCAGAGAAAACTAACATAAGTGGTTCAAGGGAAAATAGAAGCACCGAGCAAGTATATTGAGAAATTTCCAAAATATCTGTTCTACTGCAGAGTGATCTATAGCTTAGGAACTTAAGACACCTCAGTGGATTTCACCTCCTTGAGAATGTCCAAAACATATGTGAACCCATGCACATTTATTTACATTACACCCATGAAATCGTCTCACAGGGAACATCACAGATATAAACACTGTGCAACTCCATAAATACTGTATAAAAATAAATTTCATTTTGTCTTCTTGAAATTGCAGCCTGCTGGTTTTGTGTGAGTCGCTCCCACATTAGAAAAGGTTGATGGGTGGTTTCTTCACCTTCTTCCTGTTGTTTATAATTTATAACCTGCCAGAATGACTTCCTGTCTTTTGGGGGGCTAAAGAGCTCTCTCTGCCTGTTTTTTTTTGTTTGTTTGTTTGTTTTTTGTTTTTTTTTTTCTTCCACACACAGAAGCCTTTCTGTACCTTTGTTCACCTTTGTCAGCTTTCTCCATATCTTCCCAGCCATAAAGTAATATGCCTTGTCACCTGTCAATAGCACTGTGTAAATGCTAAGTAAGGCCAACATGTGCCAATCATTAAGCTCAAGGGAAATCTTTGGAGGCGTATGTATGCCACTGAGGTGCATTCAGAGCAAACAGACACAGTGGGGACCAGACTGTGGAAGCTGGAAAATCTGCAGCACCTGAGACTGAGCAAATTCTCATACCTACAGAAACATAACATTCTCAAATAGCTGGTAGCAAATGCAAAATTCTCTGCACTGAACACAGGACAGTGCCTGCTGAATCCCTGGACGGATATGTCTGAAACGTTGGAAGGGCTGGATATATCCTCAGAGTAACAAACCCTACTTCTGGGTCTCCCTGGAGCCAAGCAATGGGCACAGCTTGAGTCAGAGAGCTAAGCCACTCTGCAGTATCTAGCTATGTGTAATGAAGTGCAAAGCATCTGTGTGGGCAGGCACAGGACAATGCTACATTTAAGTGTTTATCTTAAATTCACAGAGGGTCTGGGTTATACATGGAAAAGTCTCCAGATACGTGGGGGTCTGGGGTCACTGTTCATATAGTGTGCCAACCTGGATCCTAATATCAGGTCTTCCTAGATTCTTAGCACCGTTCTTGGTACAGTGACCTTCTTCTTTAATATCCATCACTGAAACATATACCTATAAAACCCGACACAAATCATAGCCCCTTTTTCCCCATCTAGAGCTAGAGGTGACATTCTGCTGCTCAGGGTGGTTTTGCAGACCCCATGTGCTGGTGACACCAGAATTAATGAACTACAGAAAAAGCCCTCACAGCCCCTTCCTCTAATATTTTCCCTGAGTTTTCCCGCCCAGTTCTGTGGCTAGCACACACCTTGGGGATGGAGAAGTGAGTCCAGCCACCGCCTCAAAACATTTCAATCCACCTCTCCTCTCATCTTGCCAGGAGAGGTCTGTATTGCCTGCTGTGCAGGTAGTCAGTGTACATAAGAAGGGAGAAGAATGCAAAACACAGGTCTAGGTCACCTGAGCATTTTAGAGGTGGGTGATGTCTTTTCAAACCTAAAATTACAAGCCAAACAAGATTAAAATGATAAATGATAAAAAGCAGTTGTCATTTGTTGAAGGTCCTTCAGGTGCACTTATGGCAGAATGCTCCCATGATATGGGGCTTTAGCCCTTCTCTAAGTTTAGAAAATTATCGTAATTGACAAGAATCCTCAGTTAGAAGTACAGGTAATGATCTAGTTCCCCTCTTGGTTTTGCCCCCTGCTGAAGCCTCCCACCTTGCTTCTAGCCCCATACTCTTTATGTCTAAATACAAGGGAAAGTGACATGGCCTTGGTTCACCAAAGAAGCAAGATTAGAAAAGGATTCCAGGGATGTGTTTGTCTAATAAAATACTGGAGCTAGCTTAAGAAAATATAAAACTAAACACTAATAGTCTTAAGAACTACAAATACGTGGAAAAAAATATAAAAATATTCTGGCATCATAGTAGTGACTTTTCTGACCTGTTGCAGATGTCTGCTTTAGACAGGGCCCAGCTGTACCCCAGGTGAAATTGCTGCTCTCCATGCATTTGCAGGAGGACCCCCCTGACACCTGGTTCAAACATGGATCCTCATTTCACAGGGCAAACACTTCCCCAGAGCCCCAGTGGACTGACTTCAACGTAGAGAGAAGAAAAGGTCACCATTATAAATGCCTGGTAGGAATCAGACTGGGCAGGGACAGAGTTTCTGGTCCTTGGGTCCCAGCTTCACTCCCTTCGTATTTCCTCCTTGGCTGCTTCTTTCATCATGGCACTGAGATGAGCTAAACACTTTGCATCTCTATATGATGAATATTGAGGCTTAATGATGAAAGTGTAGGCATTGTTGCCTTGAAAATGTGTTGCTAAGAAGAGGCTGAAAAATGTGAAATACAGGCAGCAAAGGAAAACACAAGCAGTGCTGTGGAAGGAAGAGGCTGTTACTCATCGCTCCCTAACATCAGATGCTGCAAGGTTTAAATCCTGGCTTTCAGGAAGATCCCAGAGCCATTTCTATTTGAAGGGTATGAAAATTTGAGTCTATTCACTACATATTTTAGTGAGCCATGTAAACACTAGCTAATAATCTAAGTAACATCATAAAGCAAATTAAACAATTTATCTGTCAGAGATAAACTGTTTTTCTGAGTTAAAAAAAAAAACAAAAACAAAAACAAAAAAACCCCAAAAAACGGGTCTCTAGTAGAGATGAAATGAATATTTTAAAGGGGAAACTTTTACAGTGTTTAATTTATTTCTTCAGAATAAAGACATTTCCTGATATCCTGTAACAGATGAGCACAGAATAAAAGGAAATCAGTTTGGAAAGCATGTTTTTCTCTCCAGTGTTACACCAACATCAGCACTCAGAAGCATTGTTTTTCATCAGCTGGTGTAAGCACCTGGAAAGCTGGAGTCCTAATGCCAGTGATTGCTCCTTCAGCTCTGGTCTTCCTCTTTCATATGCATACAAAAGGAGATTTTAACAATGTGCATTAAATATTCTGTTTCTGAAATTTGGTTCAGCTACTTTTCTGCTCTCCCCATTCATTTGTGCTTAAGCTAAATGAAGTGAACTTTCCCAGAGCTGAATTCACCCAAGTCCACAATCATTGTCTAAGAACTGGACATTTATTTTCCTTGCAGCCTTTCAGTCTCTCTCCTGAGCTCGTGAGCAAGAACACAAACCAGAGCTGGCTGTGTTAACTGAAGGCCCCAGCTCCCACTGCCTTTGCAAACCCACACCTAGCTTCTGGCAGAGCCTTACTTGGCTGAATAAAGGTTTTGAGGACGTAGCCATATAAACTAATGTAAATACTACATGAAAATAACTTCATTGTGGAGGAGGAAGTAATGCGACTTTATGAGTGGGAAGGTCAAGGAGTGTTATCTGCTATTACCCATGAGTTTTGTGGTCTCCATTCAAATTTGATCCATTTGCTTTTCTATTGACACTGGCTTGGGATAGAGGAAAGTCATGTTAAAATCAGATTGTCTGTCAAGATCCTGACAAAGGAAGGAAATGGCCCTTGATTACGAGGGCCCTGAGCTGGCATTCTTTGCAGAGCTCTCTGTCCCTCGGCAGGGCTTGCTGCCCTTTTGCTGGCTGCCTCAGGTGCTTTGGGCTAGCAGCAGGTGTCTTGCGGACTGGCTTTTATCACCATGCTTGGAAAATTGCTGCTAAAAGTTTCAGAAGAGAGCTCACCACAAATAACAGCATTGTCCTTGCTGGGTCCTCTTGGTCCCCTCAACCAAAGTATGACCGCTGTTATTTTTTGTTAAAAGAGTTGTCCATGGAACTTTTGTTCCATGCAAAATGTTTTTGTTTGTAAAACGCCTTTGAGTGCCATTATAGATCCATTACATGAGTATATGAATACATGCAGACACACAGGAGATTACACCAGGAGCAACCTGCTTACATAGTAAAGCTGGATTCTTTTTAAACACCTGTTTTTCAAAAATTTATTTTAAGGTACTCTGTAAAACACGGGAAAAAACCCCGACAATTTATGATTCTAAAAAATAACAAGTAGAAATTAAGAAGGGGAGAATTTGAACAAAATTTTAAAGTTATTTTTCTTTGGAAAGGACATTCACTGGCACAGAACAGAACACTCATGATTTATTCTGTCTCTTCAGGTCAGTTTTGCAGATATTTCTCTTGGGGGGTCTGAAAGAAAACTACATTTGTCTCCTTTTTCAGATTTATGCCCATGAAATGACTGGAATATGGTCTTCCGTATTTGTTCATTACAAAAGTTATAGGAAGACTAACCTCGTCCCTTGTGATTATTTCTGCTCTTGGTTTAAAATGCAGCAGCAGGGAATTCTCTGCCAGTGCAGACAATCAGGGGTCTTGGGCCATGGTAAGGATTGAGTGAGCGGCCCACCAGGAGAGAGGCTTTGCCTCTGCAAAGGGATTTCTGGGCTTAGGGCAGATAAACTTTCCCGCTGACATAGGCTCATGTGTGCCTGCACACACACAGAGCCAGCCAAAGCCTCAGGGACTTTTGCCACCACTCTGGTAATCATTACCCAAGCAGAGCTGTACTCTTTGAGATCTCTGACCTGTTTTGCAGCCCTGGAGGGGTTTATTGCAGCCAGCACAGCCTTGGCCGTGTTTGGATTGCGTGCTGACAGCCAGCCAGCTGGCCCTGGTTCAGAGCTCTGCGATACGGAGCCCTGCATGGCCGCACATTCGTGCTTCTTGGGAAAAGGGAGCAAGTCCTGCTTCCATCAGCCGGGGGGAGTGGGCAGCCCAAGGGTGAGGAGGAAGCAGCCAGGTGAATTTCCCTTGGGTAGCAATAAGGTAATGTGGATGTGGTATCTGCAAGAACGTGGGCTCAGGACTGAAAAGCAGTCAGGTTATTGGGGATGGGGCAAGGAGAGGCCCCGTCTTCAGTGAACTGTGCCAAACACATGAAATCTCAGACCCAAATCTTACAGGATTCATGCACACAGAAAAGGTTTCTCCGATGGGTCTTTAACTATTTTTTTTTTTTTTCAGGTCTCAGGAAGCTTTTCCTGAGTCTTTTATGACTTGCTGAAGCCTCGAACTTCAGCAAGAAATCAATTCAAACTTGAACTAATTCAAGAATTTAAGTGTTGTTGTATTCATGCTCTCTGAAATTGTAGATAATTTAAAACAAAGAGGAATCAGAACCATTTTGTCAAACATTTTGATTAGCCAATATCTTGCTGAATCCTGTGCATCATTTCTAGTTGGTGACTCTCAGAGTATGCATCTGCTTCCAATTCCATGAAAGTGTCTCATTAAAAAAATCCACTAAGAAATGGAATTGGGAATTCAAACCCAGTAGTCTTGCTGCTGAAAATACAGTAGATACTCTTCAAAGACCTCTTCCAAACCAAACCATCCTATTATGATCTGTGAGTCTACAATTAGTGCATGATTAGGGCAGTCACTTGGGGAAGTTTTTCTTTGTCCCTAAGAAGGCATAAATGAAGAAAATGGTTCCAGAAACTCATTAAAATCCCCTGCACCAATTCTGAGGAATGGCACAGGCCACATTACATGGGAGACAGATCAATGGAGTTTTTCTGGTTTAAGAGGCTGAGCCCTTGCAGAAATCAGGGTGGATTGCAGCTCGTGCTGCAATCAGGGTGGAATCCTTTCTTCCAAACATGGAAATGAGTGACTTTCATGGGACCAGGAAAGGGCTGTATTGGGGGTTTTTTTGCATGTGTGGAAGACAAGTAAAAATCTGAGCCTCCCCTACTGGCTCACCAGTTCAAATCCCTGCACTTTGCAGAAATGACAGTTCTGTGCAGGAACTTGAAACTAATAGGATGAAGAAGGCTGCATACTGTTGACAAAAGTCTTTCCATCACTTACAGCCAGCTCTCTGGGTACATATTCCCAAAATCCTTTTTGAAATTTTGGGGACTGAATTACTTTTGTTGCATGTATCTGTAATCTTCTTCAGCATTACTCAGCAGTTTGCAGTGAGCAAGTTTTACTCATTACGGATAAAGTTCATAATGCACTTGTAGTTCTATTCCATTTTACCAACTACATCGCAGGCAGTAATCTTTAAGGTATAAAATAGATATGTTCAGCAAAGGGCTATTTTTGTGCAGTCAATAAAGCATAAAGGCACTATATGCCAAGGAAAGAACAGTTTAGGGGAATTAGGAGTTGTTTTATGAATGCAAGAACAAAGCTCACTTCCAGCAAGCTCTCTCCTCTGTGGCTTCCCTGGTGCCTCAGAAAAAGCAGCTTGTGTCCAGTGGGGACACAAAGGGTACAAAATCTTCCCTCAGCTGTCCCTGGAGCTGTCTTTAGATCTTGAAGAAAGAACTTCCTGATGAGTGGGGCGAGGGTATAGTTGAGCACCAAAGGTGTTGACTGCCATGCACTTTCTGTGGATTATGGTTTTGGGGTCTTCCTGAAGGCTAGAAAATGACTGATGCTGTCCTGGACATCTGAGGGTATAGGGTAAGCAGGTTTGCTCTTCCCTTGGCACAGATGTGTGAGGAGGCAATGATGCAACTGATGACTTTTATTAGCAGAGGGCATAGTGCAGAAGAACATAAATGAGAAGTATATAAGTGAGTAAGTTAGAAAGAGAGAAAAAGAAACAGAGGAAAGCATAAGATTTAATTTTGGTAGCAGTTTTCTTGGAACTGGGATGGGGAGAAGGGCTGAAAAGAACAGAGAAATTAAGAAGATACAGAAGTTTCTAGTTCTCTGATTTATAGGGCCCATATAAACCCTCAGTCACACAGCTCTTTCATTTCCCAGAAGTCCCAAGACATGGTGCAGCAGACACCTGTGCTGTGGCTGTACAGGCTCATGCAGAATGCCTCTCATGCCTGGTGTAGGGTGCAGCCCTCTGCAGACCCAGCACTGACAGCACCACCCTTTGTCTTTTGGTCAGAAGACAAGCTGCAGGCATCCAGTCCAGAATTTGGACCTATTTAAATTAATTTTTCCAAACACCTTGCTCTGTGTGCAGATCTTTGTGCATGCATTGTCACTCAAGTGCACAGAATTTTTCATGCAGACAGTTTGATGTTGTATTCCCACATCCTAATTATCTCCCCAGTGAAGGTCCCTCATTGGAGTTGTGTAATTGGGAGCAGGAGGTTCCTATCCTTCTCATTACTTTAGCTGATTCAAATCCTCTCAAAGAGCAAGCCCTGGAACAGCAATTTCATGACCTACAGTCACATTCAGAGTGCCAAGGTTCTCTAAAAGGCCACCCACACAGGGTTCAGGCAGTAGTGTGCACAAAATGCCACCCGTGGCATTGCTTTTTCCATAAACTGCCACACAACAGAGTAAGTGCATTGCCCATGTTCCTCTTGAGTGGTGTTACATGAAATGCAAGCACTTAAAAAACATCTTTATATTTCCAGAGAATAACATAACCCGAAACAAGAGCAGAGCATGATCACACAATTAAGAGGTACCAAAAAGTGGTGGTAGTTGATCAATCAACTGACTAATTGCATCTGACTGCAGCAAGTAGAGATTCTTCTGCTCTGTGTTGGCTTTCAATGAAGCAGAAAGAGAACTGGGTTGCCTAAATGGCTTGGGGCACAGGCTACCCAACACAATCAGTTGCTTCACTCAGTCACCCTCGCTGATAATGGGAAAACACAAAGTGCTCCCTAGTAGCCTTGGAACCTTTAGCCACGAGGCTGCCTGCAAAGAAATGCTCAGGATAACAAGCATTTTGCATTTTTGATATATTTCTAAAATGTAGCTGCTATTTTATCACCTAATCAAGCTATATAGTAGTATTTTATTGCCAAATCTGAAATTTATTACAGCTGCTTTGTGGTTATACGCTAGTGTTGAATTAGTGCTTTATTACTATAAGCAACTGATAACAGCTACCCAATTAAGGTATCTTTGTATCTATCTCAATTTGGAACTGTTCCGACCCCAAGTTCTTGTCAGTACTGAACAATTGTTATTATTAGTGACTGAAACAGGACTGAATGAACAGCTAGAGGAGTTGTGATTGCACCACTAAACTCCTAAGTAGTTTGATTAGTAAATAATACAGTAATACAAATTAAACATAACAGCTGCTTATCTCATGGAGATTATAAAATAAATATATAGCTGTAAATATGTCTTGTTATGGTACAGTATAGTTTGCATGATTTCAAATACTTTTAAGAAATCATTAAGCTTTCTACGAAGTCAGGCACCAGAAAAAAACAGCGGCCTGTATCTCAACATTGTGAATACATCATCACAAAAACCACAAGCAAGTAAAAGGAAAATATAAGACAGGTGATTTATGAGATATTATTTTGTGATTCTAACTTCTAAGTAGTATTTAATGTTCTGTTTTATGTCTTTACTTGAAACAAACAAACACAATCAAAGATGGCAGAATATGCATGAAAGCCGTTGGCCTAATGGCAGAAGGATTTAATCTTGCTGCTAACCAGAGCTTTGAGTTGCAAACATAGACTGTATTTTGACATTGACCTTCCTGTTCTTTCAGAAAATCAGGGGTTTGAACCCTCTGTTTAAATAACAAGACTGCAATACCTGCTCCTAGCCTTGGTACCCTTTTCCAACTGCATCCCCTAGGTCAAAATTGTTCCAAAGAACAAGAAATATCCCAGTGAGTGATCAAATAGTCCCTGGTATGGCACAGATCCTGAACTTATAGCTCAGGAACATCATTGACATGCTGCGAGGTGTTCTGTGCTGCTGAAGGAAGCGGAAATCACTGCACAGCACTGGAGCATGGCCCTGTTCTTGAGGTTTGAGTGTCTCATGGAGATACTAAAGGCACCTCATTTTCTATTAGGGGTTTAGCCTTCTGGGAAAAAATGTCAAGGAGCACAGATAAGATACAAAGCAGATCAATTTGATTTACTCATAAAGGAAGTAAGGAAGAGGCAGAGACTGTGACATGAGTCATAGTTGCAGTAACTGGGGAAGGTGGGAACATAATGTAGGTTTCATTATTTCAGTTAAAATTTTCTTCTATTTTTTCCTTCCTCAGCTATAATTTTATTCATTTCCTCTCCTCCTCTCCTCCTCTCCTATTCTCTCTCTTCACGTAGGACTGGCAAGTGGGAAAGGCAAATGATGAAGGCCAGTATCTGCCACTAAAATTCAGCAGGCAGCTGTGCAGTGAAAATTCCCTGCTCCCATCATTTATGACAGGGTGCAATCAGTGGCTTGTGTTTGCTATTTAAACAAAGGAGCTTTGGAGTTAGAGGGAAGGTCTTCCCCAAGAAGCTGCTGACTCCTGAAACCTGATGTCCTGTTCCTTATCAGGCTGGTTTATGACAGGTTTCATAAATGTTTTATGAGACCCTGATGACTGCATGGCTGAGCTGGGTGGTGGCAGCTGCCTCCAACTTTGTGCGTTATTGACAGAAGATCAAAGACCAGATTTACCACCCTGATAAGATCAGATGGATAAGAATCCTGAACTGACTTTTTCCCCGTTTCCTGCATGAACAAACACGTTACAGGATTTATTGACAGAGGCTCAATCCTGAAGACCTTGTTAGGACAAAATTCCTGCCAGTTTCTACACCCCTTCCCCTAGGCTTAGTGGAAATTCTATGAAATGGACAGTGAAGTTTGAGACCCTTGGCTCACCACAAGGTGAGCCACTACTTTGACTGAAAACCCTTCTTCCAAGAGGCCCTGGATAGAGAGACCTTAAGGGGATCATTTGTCTCGACAGGGTCAGGCTGAGAGGAACTGCGATGCATTGCAAATTTCCCAGTTGTTTTAAAGCTCTGGCACATAAAAGGCCTTCTGCCACAAGTGGCAGAGCTCTGTCTCACTTCCATCTGCAGTCCTCCAGGATGGAATCTGCTGACCACCAGCTGAGACCAGTGGATGCAGCAACTGGGAACATGGGCAGCATGACAGAGGCCAGCCAAGCCTGTCACACACAAAGCATCTGAGCTTAGCACATCCGACTTCCTAAGAGCCAAACCCCTGGGAAGGTCCTGGGGTTGGTTTTAGCCAGGCAGTGCTTGTCCTACAAAAGATATCACTCCTAGACATGTTTTCCAGCACCTCCTGCACCAGGAGCACTGTCAGCCCAGCTGGGCACTGTGGTCCCAGGATCTAAAGGCTGCAAGGTGAGAGGGCCACTCAGCATGCTCAGAAGCCTAGATTTAGGGTTTCAGACATGCTGGCAAGCTAAAGAAATCGGGTGACGAGGCTGGACTGCAGTGCATTTCAAACAGAACTGCAGGTCCTAAGAGTTGACTGCTGTTGCTATTTTTTGCTTTCTAGGTAATTGTCAAAAAAAAGTATCTCTCTTTTCCCAGCCTGGGAAAATAAATATTTTTAGTTTCTTGTCAGGGAATTATTTCATTATTAGTCAAAAAACTTTTTCAGACAGCTAAAAATAAGATACTGTGGAAACACTGGGCTCAGTCATCCTGTGTTTGTTGGTTTTTTTAAAAAGCAGGAACAGAACAACCATCTTTGAATGACAAAGGGCATGCCTGTGCCATGAAGTTTGTTTTCTGGGAAGCCTGACTACTGACTCAAAAAATGTTCAATAATATGGCTTAGTCAAACCAAAGTATCACAAAAGTTGCCTTCAGAGCCACTTTGACCAGCAGAAGAGATGGGTCAAAGATTTGACTTGCCCACAGCACTTAAATACAGGTAAGAGTACAAAATAAAGAGAAGTGAAGGGGGATTGAAATTCTGATCACCAAGTGCTCAGAGACAGAGCCTGCCTTAAATCAGATTCTTCGCTGCCAGACACACTTGGCCTAAGAGAGAGTGGTGTTCCTCTATTTGGAGAGCAGGGAAAGACTATCTGAACTCACTAGGAAAGATTTAGATTTTCCCATTCTGCTGTGTCAGACAACAGTTGGCTAAACAGGGGATTTTCCCAGGTTTGAAACATGCAATTTGCTGGGAGCTGCTGTCCAGTTTGAGTGTTACATTTTCTTCAGTCTCACTGAAAATCAAAGTCTAAAAAATGTGTGAGTTTAAGCATTTTGTTTCTGTCCCTGATGCCAGAAGCTTGCTTCTTTAAAGCTCCAAGGAAGTTACATCTTTAAAAAGATAGGACTAATTCACCATGAGGTAGCCCATCAAGTGGAGATGGCTGAGATTACTTATATTGATTACTATCAATGGAAGTATAAGTATCTTCACAAAGTTATGGAGAGCAAAAAATCAAGCCTAGGGACCTGAAGTGACTTGGCTTTTAAAAATCATGCATGGAAAATTAATATATATATGTGTGTGATCTATGTTTTTGCTGCAGTTGGTAAGAACAAATACAGGTCAAGTAGTATAACATCAAATAAGAGAATGTGGAGAAGCAGCTGCAGGTGGCTAAGAAAAGAGCTGAGAAAATTACAAAGAAGAAGAACACCTTGTTTGAAACATTTCTTGTTGCTCACTGCTCTTCTCTAGACAATGTTGATCACTTCCAGCAGGGCAGGTGGACAGGCAGCAGAGCCAGCACAGAGGCAGCAACACTGTCTTTTATAGCAAACGTGGGCAGGTGGACACGGACCTTTATCTTCTTTGAATTTGTTTTCTAAACATTGTCAACTCAGATTGCCCTTCACAAATTTCACTCCAAAACTTCAGAGTAATTGGCTTTTACAATGCAGTAAAGAAAGGTATTAAGTGGTTTGGGGATTGACTAGACAACCATTCACATCACTCTTTTATCAATATTGCCATAATTTGACACTTCTGAATGAAGGAGGATTGTAAAGCAACTGCAGACCCTGTAAAACATGTTAAATGAAGATTAGTCTTACTGCTTAGTTTAAGCCTAGTAAAAGATAATTAAATTGACTGATGCAGCTGTAAATCTCACTTTTATCAAATCCTGGCTCTCTCCGTCCTTATGATTTTACAGCATCATTAATGTTGTTGTGACAATATCATTAATCTCCTCCTGCTGTTCAGTAAATGAAAGGCAACCAGCAAACACTATAAAAATCTGCTCTCTCCTCACTAGTGTTATCTTTTCTCCCTTCTTGACTCTCACACAACTTAGACACACATTTCATTCATGAGGTGATTTCACAAGCTGAAAATTAATTGTAAACACATAATATAGTTTCTTTTACTGTGGTTTGTATAAAATGTTTTTATTAGTTTCAGGAGTTTAGAGGAATTTTTTTTTTTTTTGGTCAAGCAAAAAATGATTAGAAATAATTCCTCAGTGTTCTTCAGAGTTTTGTTTTGGCCTTTTTTTATGCAACTCTTTGTAACAACATAAAAGATCATCAGGCCTACAAGTGAAGGTACACTGCTGTCTTGGAAACCCTGGGAATTCCACCTTAAGCCATCAAGTTTTTCTTTTTTCCTCAATTTATTTGACAGGGAAGATTTGCTTTTTTCTGCTTCTGGTTTCCTAGTGACGACTGTGACTGAACTGGGCATGGGGGGGAGGTGAACAACCTGTATGGGCTGCAGCATAACAAGGCTGTGTAACCCATTCCCATGCAGTAACTGGAGTTGCTCATCCTGCAGCAGGATTTGCACATCCCTGCCTGGTGCAGTGGTTGCTGGAGACCTCACTCATCCCCTTCTTGCTCTGCCTGAACTAAGACGCCTCTGCCCAAGGCACCTCCGCTTCACACAGTGTTTATTCTGCCCACTGCTGTATCTCAGCATCTCCACGAAAACATTCCACCTTTCTTTTGTCCATGTGCATCTCCTCCTTACGATTGCATATGAGCTGTTCAGCCTGAATCATATGGCCTTTTAATTTCCAAACTACTTTTCTTTCCAGTGGAAGGACGCTTGCCTTCCCAAGGTGTAACTGTAGATGAGGGGTCATACACCTTGGGTTGATCAGAGCACACAGGATCCCCTGTCCTGGTATGAGATGGACAAAATAATCCCACCTCAAACAGGAGGAGACTTTAGATAACCACACTGTCTGTCTTCCCCAAGGTCAGCTGGCTCAGCAGGGCTTTATCCATATTGTTTTACCCAGGATATTTACCTGCAACCTAGGATTAAATCCCTTCAAATCCAGATTTCTACTTGGGTACTTCACTTTAGCTGGTGGATCTCAAATGGGTGAAATTATTTTCCAGGCATCCTCCTGGAAAAAAAGCAAACAGAAACCCCCAAACAATCTGAGTGCTGTTAGGCTTCTCCTAACAAGGGTCTCAGCAGACTGCTTTCTCTGTCTGTATATTCCCGGTTAATTCAAGGTTTGAGGCTATCCCTTAGGACCAACATAAAACCAGAATCCTGCTGCACTTGGCTGAAGTCAATGGAAGAAATTGACTACTTTAGCTCACTGTTTATGGGGGAGAAAGTTTATGTAAAAAATATTTCAGAGTTTATAATCTGGCATTTAAGTTACAGTTAAGCCTAAATATAGTGCTTTAATAATCAGCAGCTACAATTTCCCTCCAGTATTTCTTTAAACTCTTTGGTTTGAAAGTCCAAAAGATAAGAAGTACTTCTCAGTACTATGCAAATAGACAGGGAGCATGGAGTTCGCCCAGAGACTGTTTCTCCAGCCTGGGCTGTGCTTACCTTTTCAGCTCTCAGATAACTGGGAAGAAAAATTTCCATCTCAACTCTTTCCAAACCCTTGAACTGGACAAGGCTTGTCCCTCTGCAAAGGCCTAGGGCAACACCAGCATCTCTTTCCTGTGTCATCCCCATAGATAAACAGCCATGGTGGTTCAGGGGATACCCCTAAGTTCTGCAAAGGGGAGGATGTGATGAGGAGGGTATGATGGGTAGTAATGCCATGGGATAAAGGAGTGGTGGGAATAAAAGCATAGGTTACTTTGGGTATGATATGTGCTAGGCCAAGCTACTCTTATAAAAGACTATATATAAAGAACTGGTGCAGCATCACCTTGTGTCCTTGTGTGCAGTTCTGGACACCACGATATAAAAGAGCATGTCCAAAGGAGAGCAGTGAGGATGTTGGAGGGTCTGGAGGGCAAACTGCATGAGGAGCTGCTAAGGTCCCTTGTTCTGTTCAGCCTGGAAAAGAGACTGAGGGAGAGCTCATTGGAGCTGCAGCTTCCTCGTGAGAGGAAGAGGAGGGGCAGGCACTGATCTCTTCTCTGTGGTGACCAGTGACAGAACATGAGGGAACGGCCTGAAGTTGTGTTAGAGGAGGTTTAGGTTGGATATTGGAGAAAGGTTCTTCACCCAGAGGGTGGCTGGGCACTGGAGCAGGCTCCCCAGGGAAGTGGTCACAGCAGAAGCCTGACAGAGCTCAAGAAGTGTTTGGACAACTCTCTCAGGCACATGGTGTGACTCTTGGGGTGTCCTGTGCAGGGCCAGGAGGTGGACTCAATGATCCTTGTGGGTCCTATGGGTAACATATATTGAGTCCTGTCCAGAAAAGAAATTATCAGAAAGTAGATACCTGTGTAAGCAAAACACAAGGATGACCATGCAGGCGTCCTGGGTTCAGTGTGGGCAGCTCACCGCTTCCTGCTGCCTGCCAGGGATTTTGGTCACACAGAGAGGCCCTGACTCCTGTTCCCTTGGGCAAGAAGGGAAGCTCCATCATGTGGGGCAGGCCAGTAGCGCAAGAGAAGGGTTTTTCCAAGCTGTGGATGGCCTCTCACTGTTCAGAGCTGCCCCCCAAAGCCTGGAGAAATCCTCCAGCAGAGCATCATGCCTGGGTTGTTCCAGGGCACCATGACCTGGAAAATTTTCTTAGGCAGGTCATCAGGTGCAGGTGCTTAAAAGTCCAAGGGCAGAGTTTTGCCAAAGTTCACTCCTTTATGGTACACAAAGTTCTGCTGCCACGTTCGGGCGGCTCCACTGCACCCAAGTGCAAGGCCTGGGCTGTCCTAGCTCCATGTGGAGCATTTGTGCCCAAACAAAACACTGTATTTTTCAAGACTTGCTATAAAATAAGCTCCCAGATGCATCTCTGGGTCTGTCAAAAAGCACCGTCAATGCTCAGAGTCGCAGCTGTGCAGCAGCTGGAGGGTTTCCAAAATTTGATCCCAACCTAATGGCACAGATTATCTGGAAACATACATAGCAGAAGATACTGAGTGCTGTTACTCCTCAATAAAAGGTGCACATGATTTGATTCTTATTATATTTAGTTCAAGTTTCTTCCTAACGATTAGCATTTAAAAGAGATATCAACAATTTTTACTTTCTTTAAATTAAATAGGGTGATAGGCTTTTATAGCAGAGTATAAAGATATCAGCTTGGAAATCTATGGCTATCAATGGCTTTAGTTTTCTCCCTTTATCTGTTGGTATAGCCCTAATTTGACACTTGCCTGTTGAGGAAACTCATAAAGTAACTGCCGACCCTGTTAAATTTAGATTAGTCTTACAGCTCACTTAAAGCCAGTAAAGTGATAATTAAATCCACTCTTGAGCCGTAAACTCCAGAGTACCTGGAATTACCTCTATCCCTGCCACTGGCAATGTGGCTTCATCAGAATTTATACTGTCCCCTGTTGCAGGGACCCTCCAAACATGGAAGGGAGGGGAACATCTGTCTGACCACGCTGTCCAGACCCTCCAGCCTCCTCTGTCCCATGCAGCCCTGTGAAACACTGCTTCCTTGCTGCCACAAGGCACTTCTGAGCCTTGGCATAAGGCTAATATGATGGTACTTATCTCTAAATTCAAACCAGAGGTTACAATGTCAGTCAAAACCATTCAGTTTATCAGAGAGAAAATATAGTCCCGCTCTGCTGTTGGGACAGACAACAAATAATTTTGTATTGTTCTTTCTTGGCTTCTACTTTGAAACTGCATTAGTCATTTGGGAGCTGAAGCTCTCAGGCTTTGGCCAAGGTTTCGTTGTGTCTCTGCTGAGCTTTGCAGCAAGAGAGAACAAAAATGCCTCATTACTTTTGTCACCCACGAGCCAAATGTGCCACAGCCCCATGGTGGCACACAGGGTGGGCTCAGCCGTAGATAAGAAGAGGAGCTGGAAGAGAGCGTTGCAGTCTGCCTTTCCCTCATAGTGACCAGTTTCTTGGGTCATTGCATTCTGTCTCTGTATCCCGGCATCCACACATGGATTAGGAAACAGGGAGGACAACAGCCTTCTCTCAGCAGAACCTTACTATGTGTCGCCTGGTTTGGAAGGATGCCTGCCACTCCTTGTTTCTTTGGGAGGGGATATAAATACCCCTAAATTGCTTTCACCTGTATCAAAAGGAAATTATTGTGCATCAAAAAAGTTGCGCCGTGGAGAACATGTTTCAGGTTTGATCACTGTGACTCAGCAGAAGGCTTATGACGAAAAGTTTTGAAACACATTTAATGTACTAGCTGTCTCAGTGCAAGATTTGTCTGATTTTTTTTTTTTTTAATTTCAGAATTTTTCAGGCAATCACTGGATCATATTTTCTGAGAAAGACAGACATTTGTCTGTCCTTAGTCTTTCCCCTTCATCCACCACTAATAATATCTGCTAGAGTAGGAGACAGGTGGAGTTTGATGCTGAATCCAAATGACCATTCATTTTCTAAATGTATTGAAAAAGTGTTTGAGCAGTGCCCACCTTTGGTTTGATGCAAACTTGGTGGGAATGTCCTGTGTTATATCCTTGCACTGACTGGATGGGAGAGGATGAGACAACTTTGTCCCATGGGAGGTGCAGTTCGATTTTCAATTAAACTCCCTAATTACAGCAGCCTACCTCTCTGTTGTAAGGCCAGCCTCTCGGCTCCCCTTAGAGGCAGTGCTGTGGTCAGGGGAGCAGTGCTGCCAGCCCCAAGGCTACCTGGCTAGTCCCAGGAATCTCTGGCTAAGCACAGTGGGCTGCACTGCCTGGTGATCTCTCGTGTGCTACACGCTCGGTGTGCAAATGGTGTCTGAACACAGCTGTCTTGACCTTGGACCCAATTCTTGTGTGCAAAGAAATTGATAGCATAAAAACTCTGGAGCCTGGGGCTTGGACGGAACGCTTTGCCAAGCAGCGGTCCCTGATCTGGGGCAGCACGAGAGAGACGCGCTGCGTAGGCAAGGGCCGTGACACATACAGTGTTATTTCTAGAAGGGTGTTCAGCCACTGCTGCTCAGGGTGGCACAAAAGAAGTGCAAGCGTTATCAAGGGTAACCCAGAGCAGGGCAGGGATCACCTCCGGCAGCATCCGGAGCTGGCCGCGGTTCGGTGCTGCCACCCGCCGGGCTTCTGCATTGATGAGTTACTTTCCCTTCGGGCTTTCACTCCTCTTCATTAGAGGCGAGTTCAAGGGAGGACACCCCGTCCCTGCCTAGGGACTCCATGTCCCTTGCCAGGGCAGTGAAAGCTGGCACCTCCCAGTCACTAGGATGTCATCTATCATTCCTATCTGCCCAAATGAAACCGGTGTTCCTTCCTTGTGTCAGGGGCCTTATTGTGAAACCCTTTGTCTTCACCATCTCCTTCCACTTCTGCCTCTTTGCAGCCCCACAATTCCCAGCTTCTGCTTTCAACCCTCCTGGCACCTGTCTCATCTTCAGCTGTGATCACTGGAGAGAAAAGCTGAGAATCCAAAACACCCCAAACAAGGACATTTTAATGAGAGGTGGGAGCACAGCGAGACATGAGTGCTCTTTTAAAGCAACCAAGAGTTAGACACTGTCCCGTGCTATTTGAAGTCATAATAAAATTTAATGTATTAGCCTTTCAAGAGTTACCAGTGCATCTCCCCTTGGCTACCTTCAAAAACACTCTTTAAATATTGAAAATCCCTCTGAGCCTTCACTATGAAACTTTAATGGAGACAGATTCTCTGAGCCTGCTGAAACGATTTCTCTGCAGCATATATTGGTTAATTTACTGAGCTTCTTTCTCCCCATCATCTTTCTTCCTCTCTCTCTCTCAAGTGCCAGATCTGCTCTTTGTTTCATTTTTCATTTCTTCTTCACTTTTGAACCAGAATTAATTAAACTTTCAAACCATCTTTTTCACCACAGCCCACAGCCCACACCCCACACCCCCCCATTTCATTCTAGGTTTTTGCTTGGTTGGTTTGGTTTGGTTTTTTCATTTTCCACCTTTTTCCCTTTTTTCCTCCTTTCGTTTTCCACTTTAAATTGCCTCTTTTCTTTTTCCTCTGTATCCTTCTAGGTTTCCACGTTTCATCTGACAACAAAGTTTGTAAGTAATTTAATGTGTTAAAATGACCAGAATAACCCATTCTATTCCAGATCACTGAGCTCAGGAGAACACCCAGCGGTTCAGAAAATGTGACCAAACATATGTTCACAGGGTGAACATAGGTGAAGAAGAAAGTCTTCCAGATGCTGATAACATCCCTGGACCCCCTTGAGAGACAGTCTTTGTGCCAGTGGTCAGCCATCCCATCTGAATTTAGGGGGTTCCAATACAGCATCTGTTTCTGAAGGACTTGTCTGGCACCTTTATAACTAAAGGCAAGAAATAGACATTCCAGACTACAATTCACTGGACAGAATTTAAATACCTGTTTGGATGTCAGACCATCTTCTTTTCTTTTCTATTCTATCTAACCTATTCCACAGAGCTTTAGACAATAACTGTTTGGGTTTTCTTGATGTGATCACTTACTTTTTGTGGTGTTCTCTTCAAATACAGAGATTATTCAGCACCATTCTTGAGCTGGACATTAGGTATGAATGCAGTATCCAGATAACTCTTGTACCAAGAAGGTTCACACACTGCTGCTGTGATGATTGGGAAATGGTGTATTATGGTGTGGTGTGTGCAAATCTTGTCACTAGACCATGCTGCAGCACATGGACCTCAGGTGTCTTCAACAGTCCCCCGTATCCTACAGCACTGGAGCAGCTGGGAATGACCATCTTAGAAGACAAGAAGAGTTCTGGTGGTCAACTATCTTTTATTCTGAAAATGTAACTACAAAGAAAAGAAGAAAAAAGAACAGCAGAATCATGTAAGCAGTTCAACTTTAGTGTCATCTGTGTTACCCTTGAGGAGAACTTCCAAGAAAAGGTTGCTAGGTCTGGCGAAATAAAGCAGCTATTATCTATTGCCCAAATTTTGCTTTTAAGAGACAGTTCCCAACCATCCTCACTGAAATTGTCCCCAGGGCCAGGGATTAGGGTTGTGGTGCATCGACCTTAACCAGCATCCAAACACCTACACATCTGCTGGGTCTCTCCTCTTCTGCATGATGGGAAGAAGACAGGAGGAAGGCACCCAGATAAAGGTGGTTTGGTCGATTAAAAAAAACCTCCACACTTAAGCAAAGAAAAAAGAGGAATTTGTTCACTTTATCCCTTCAGCAACTGATGCTTTTCCACCTCCTGGAAACCAGGGCTTCAGCACGTGCAAAGATTAGTTGAGGAGACACATGCCATAACCACCAATGTCACCCCTTTCTCCTCCTTCCCTTGAGCTGTTACTGCATCATGTGTAAGGCAGGAAATAACACTTTGGCCAGCTTGGCTCAGTTGTCCTGGCTGTGCTCCCTCCCAGCTTCTTGCCAGCCTCCAGCCTACTTGCTGGTGGGTCAGAGTGGGAAAAATAAAAATGCATTGTTCCATGAGTACTGCTCTGCAACAGCAAAGACACTGGTGCATTATCAGCACTCAGATCCAAAACTCAGCACTGTCTGGGCTGTTGTGGAGGACATTATCTGTTTCTCAGCCAAGCACAGCACAGGGAGTCAGCTAGGTGGTTCAGCATAGGAGGGGAGCATCTCCAGCTGACCTGTTCTCTGAGCTCCCATGACAGTTTGGGGTGTCTCCAGGGGCCCAGCTGGCATGTGGATGCCCACCAGCCCTGCAGCCACCATTCCCCAAGAGCAGAGGTCTCTGTATGTCCTGTCCTGTGTCTGCCAATCCCAAACCAGCACCTTGGAAGCCTCTGGAAGCCTCAGGATAGTGCCACCCCACCCCTGCAGACACCTCCTCTCATGTTGATTCCCCTGCAGGGGCAGCTGCACAAGGACCAAGGAATGGATCCTTCTGGGTACTCAATCCAGGGTGGTTCCATCATCTTGAAGGAGCCTGGTAGGAAACAGCTGGCAGAGCACCCAGGAACATCACCTAGATCCCATCACATCTTTTAGGCCCTCTTCCCTACCCATTGTATACTCATTTCCGAGCATTCCAAATAACTGTGGTGGATATATTTAGCTTTAACTTTTTTCTAGCATTTGCTATTATCTTACAAAAGACGCATTGTGTCATAAACCTCGTTATTTAAAAAATTCTAATAATTTAGCCTTCTACTTTGTCGTTCAAAAAGCAATAGTTCTGTTCAGCATCCCCATCCTTCATAATTATCCATCCATACAAAATGGCACATTTTTGGGCTTTTATATCTAGCTGAAAAATAACATTCTGGACAGATGTTTCACTTTCATCTATCAACACAATCAAGCTCAGTTAATTGATGCCAAACACATCTCTCAGACATATATTTTTCCTGATAGTATTTCTACCAGGCTAAGAAGTGTTTCTACATGATCATAGTCTGGACATTTTGCTGATGGATAAGACATTGCAAAGTTAGGGTTTAGTCATTCCATCAGCTCTGAAAAGTCTTAGACTGGGAAACGAAACTTGTTGGAGCTGCTGTGAAGGCACAAAATAAATCTCAAAGTTCCTGATCTAAAATATCTGCTGCTATTTCAGTCCTGAAGACATTCCACAGTTTCACTAAAGTGCACTGGGGCTGCCACATGGTTTCATTTCTCACTGACTCTTTGGAGCCAGTGGAACCAACACAGATCATCTGAGAAGTGGGGGTGAAAATTAATTAAATTGAGAAATTAAATGAAGCGAGTAGGGAGGATTTGACCTGTTGTCAGTGGTCTGGACATTGAGGAAAAAACATCATGGTTTCTTCTGATATTTGCTTCACTGTCAGAAAGACAGCTGGGAAGGGAGAAGCTCTACCTCAGAGGGAAAAAAAAACCCCTGCCATTGTATGAAAAAATGGAGACTCATTCCATGACAGGAACACTTCCTGGAGCATTGGGAATAGGTGGATCTCAAATACATGAAATAACATCTCAAAACCTTTGATAGTGATTCAAAATGATACCTTGAGAAATAATTAGTAACAAACTGGTATGTCAGATCTTTATTCCATCGACTGGCCCATTTTATGATCCAAGCACTAACGCTGTAAGACATTTCTTCATGCAGACAAATTCCTTGTGTTCCCAAACTTATAATCAGGTACATGTAAGAAGAGCTTGGTGGAAATTTATGTCATTCCTCTAGGAGTCACTCCACTGAATTGACTGTAAAGGAGCTTCCTCCAGAGAAGCCAGCCCTTCTTAATGTCCCTGCTCCTAGAAAAGCCTGTTTAGTCATTAAGGCTTTGCATATGTATGCCTGTGCTATTTCTCCATCTCTTAATCACAGTACTAAACACTTGAGCAGATCTGGTTTGTGCTGGATCACCGTGTCTGTAAGAATGACTTCATGATATGGGAATAAGTCTGTAAGAAGACGTCTAAAAATATACAGCTCTAAAATAGCAATTGAAACATAAATTAGCAATCCAGAACCTTTCTCAAGGGATATAAGGAAATTCCAGACGCCTTTCCCTGCATCTCATATTATCTCAAAGAATTTTGAAATGAAAATGCTAATAATAACAACAGTCAAGAAAGGCACTTACTGCAAAATACAAAATTGCTAATAATAACCTGACCCCTGTAACATTGTTAAGTAATGATTAAGTAACATTGTTAATAAGGCAAAAACATCAGCAGACATAATTTAGAAAAAAAAAGCCTTCTTATTGAAAAAGACAGATAAACCACATGAGACAATGAGTAAATTCCTTCTTTTAACCTGTTCCCCTGGGACACCAGTTTCTTGTGATTTTCTTGCAGTGATCATCTTCATTCAGTCTTCCTCAAGAATAGAAACTCCAGATGATGATGCTAGCCAGGATGTCTGGACAAGGCCATGTGTCACCAGTGCTACATCCAAACTAATAGACCAAAATGCCAGCTGCCTGGGGCATGAGATGATGTTCTGCCTTGTGGGAACAAATAATAGAACCAGGAAGACATTTAGGCTGGAAAGGACCTCTACAATCATTGAATCCAACGGATAGCCCAGCACTGCCAAGTCCACCACCAAACCATGTCCTGAAGTGGCACATCTACATGACTTTTAAATATCTCCAGGGATGGCGACTTTCGCAATTTCCCTGGACACCTGTTCCAATACTTGACAACTATTTCATGGCAGAAATCTTTCCTATCCAATCTAAACCTCCCCTGGTGCAACTTCAGGTTTCTTTGTCTTGTTTTATTGCCAAGAGAGCATGAAGAACATATGTAACAGAATGTGCTAACTGACAGGAAAATGTTTGACCTTAGCTTGAACATGAGCCAACCTTCCCCTTCTTCTGAGGGGAAGGTACTCTGTACTTCTGCTGAGTCAGTTCCTGTGGTATCTTGTGTACCTACACAGTGGTTAGTCTTATAGGTGTCTTCGGGGAATCGCCACATTCATAAAAAGTAATCACATTTTGTGTGTAAGAACATTTATGCCAGAAGGACAGCTAAACTTCAGAAGTTTGGAAATGCCAGAAGTCAGACTGCCCTCAAGAATGTCAGTCTGGCCCTAGGAGAGCACAGCTGGACCAAAAGTGATCCTCTGTATTTGATGGACAGGGTCTGATATGTTCCTGTTGTATTTCAGAGTTTAAAGGCATTTTAAAGGCCAAAGGGAATCTAAGAATTATCAAAGTGTATATTTTAATTTTAAAATACATTATCTTGATATTATATATTATGTCTTAAATAATAGATGAACTTGTCTCTAGCAAAAAAGCACTGAAGAGTTACAATGGGTGGATACTGTCTCTATACTGCATCTTGAAAAAGTGATGTTTGACTTTTTACAGGACCTGGGGTAACTGAAAAATACATGTCCTCTGTATTCCAAGTACATAACCTCTGTGTTCTCTTATTTTTTATTTGTAGTTTCCTAACTTTTAGAAAGTAAACCTGGATAACTCCACCTCTTGCCACCCCACAAGCTGATATTATTTTTACTTTTCCTGTGCTTATGCCTTTCTGATAAAGTTTTTAATCACATTCAAATGGCCACAGAAGCAAGAAAACAAAGCTTTAAGCAAAAACAAGTGTTTTCCTTATCACCCCCTAAATGCCTGATAAAACCTCTGTCTAGCACAGAAAAGTCCTAGTGCCCAGCCAGCCAAGAATTTGCAACTTCTGAGTTTAGGAAGGAGTAAACAGAAAGGTTTGTCTTTGCCATGAAATGCCTTCTTTCTTCCTGCTCAGCCAGCTGTGTTTTTACTTCCACATTGCCCAGGCTTGCTTTGAGGTTTGGAGCCCACGGTGGTGAGAAGTGCTGCCTGCTGCCCTCGCTGGAGCTCCTGCCTGGGCAGCAACTGTGGGAGAGAGGAAATTGCATGGCAGCAGGGAAACCTGCTGCTGCTCAGAGAAGAAGCTTTTCAAAGCCAGATGTGTTCAGTCTCCTCCACTTATTGGGAGACTTGAGAAACTGGTTATCTTTTTTTCAACTGTGGCCATCAGCCATAGCCCAGGGCAGAGACATTTTAAAAGCAGTGATTGGTGTTTGACAAGTCAAAGTAGGTCCTGTTTCCAGAGGAGACATGTCTGCTCCTTGTATTTCATGTATAGAAATTAAACAAAGCTATCATTTTAAAAAATGCAGCTTTTGACGTTTTTCATGTACTTGAAAGAAGTCGACTCAAAATAGTGGGGGAAAAACCCTCATGTTTTTAACTCCTTGTTTTGTTTGTTTTCCTTTTTGCTTGTGAGAGCTATAGAACTCTTTCATGCTTGCTTCTAAAAAAATAAAATTGTAATGCTGTTGAGAGTATTTTGACAGCATGTTATCTCTTGCCAATCTCTCTACATTGGGCCCAACCCCAGGCATCAGAGAGGCTGCCCAGCGTGGGGCTGATTGAAGAGCTCCAACAGTGATGAAGTGATTCCCATCATATATTATGGAAACAGATCAAGCTTGCCATGTACAAATAATTCCTGCTACTAGAAACCTTATCTTTTCAAATCATCACCTGTAGCTCAAGAAAGTTACAGATCTTTTTCTGTTCCTGTGGTTTCACAACAGTGGTAAATAACAGAGATGGATATTCCTTCCATCAAGGATTTTTCTTTCTTTTTTTTTTAACTGAAACAAGTTCAAGAACAAACTGTTGAAGTTGAAATTGTTCTTAATTTTCCTGTTATTTCATGGGAGCAAGCAACACCTTGAGATGGAAATGCCTCCCCATCTGTACCATCCCCCGGCTCATGCTGGGGTGCTAATGAAGCTTCCAGTGAAAGGTGAGTTGGAACCATGGCATGGAGTTGGAACTAGATGATCTCAACGTCTCTTTCAACTCAAAGCATTCTGATTCTGTGATTCTGTGCACAACTCATTTTCCTTGAGCATCTTCTAAATTTCTTGTATACACTCCTGTAGAAGTTCTTTTATTATTTTGCTCTAAATATTAGAGTAAATAATACTCTAATTTCTCTCCAATCAATTAGATTTACCCTCCCTCATTATGTGTACACCTTTTAGACTGATATTACAACCTCTACCACCAGGTTCACCTCCATGTGTCTGAAATTGCCCCGTGAGTTAATTTTGCTTGTGCAGCTGGATGCTTCTTGCAGAACCGGAGCTCCCCCTTACTGCAATGCAGTGGGATGGAAGTTGCTGGCTCCTGACAGTGGCTGTGTTGTCACTCTGAGCTTCTCTCAGAGGCAGTGAGACATTTTTTTTGCCCTTCTTCTGCATGCTGTGCTCTGAAAGTGCCAGTTTCTTTCTGTAACAATGAAGGTAGCCTGTTTCCAGCACTGCTCTGCCACACATGGGGGTCACCGCCCGCCAGGACACCTGGGGAAACCTACCTGCATTTTGAGGCTGCCTTATCCTCATTTTCATGAGTATCCCACCCTGCCTAATTTCCTCCAAGTCTATCTGTCTCCCCTGGCTATTCCCCTGAGGAGGGTGAGATCTTCCAGCACACAAAGCCAAAGGAGGATGCTGCAAAGGAGCCTTAATGAAGACACACAAATTAAATTCCAGGCAGGAGAAGCAAACTACATACCAGAGCAAAAGCAACCAGGCTTCCAGCCCACCCTTTCCTGCCATGGCTCTGGAGTAAAGCTGGATAAGCAGATTCTCCTCCCTTTTCCATCATAAAGTCCCAGTTCCCAGTGTAAGGTGTCACTCCTTGTCTGGATAAATCAGATTGATAAGGTTTGATAATATTTTTTTTACATAACCACTTCTCTTCAAAACATGTGTGACTTTCATCCAGATTTTTAAAGCTGTATCAGGCACTTTTAAAAGATCAGTGCTGATTCTTTTAGTATGCCTACAATCAGCTCTGGGTTGTATTATTTTGTCAATATCACCATCTTGATCCCAACCTCCTTGTCTATAGTTCTTATGCTATAGGGGCAGTAGCAACCTAACCTGCTCCCATCCAGTTTGCAATCAGGAAAATGTCTTGTTCTGCCTAGGATCCATCCAGTTCCCTGCAATTATGCAAAGCAAGTTAGACAGTCCCTCAGAGGGAAAACAGACTACTCTGGAGTTGGTAAGAATACCTGCTGTTACTGCTGCAGGACCTCCTCTACTGCAAGCATTTGGCTAGGACCCATCCACACCCCAGCCTCATGAAGTTTGACTTTACATTTTCATTTCTTCAGAAAATCCCAGGTCACAGTGTATGAGTTCCTCACCTCACCTTACAAAAAGGGTTGAAACAAGAGCAATCCAGGTATTTATGTCCTGAGCATCCTTGATGTAAGCACACAGTCGTGCTTCTGTTCTTCCCCCCATTCCCCCTGAAGGACGCACCACTGTGCATGGTGGTCTGTCAGCAGTGGCCCAAGTGCTTGGCAGGGTTGGTGCAAAACTTCCTTCAGTGGGGTTAATTCACATGCTCCCAGGTGATACAAGCACTGGGGAGGATGACAGCTGCATCACACACACACACACACCCACCCACAGGGTTTACACACCCCAATCTATCTTTTTTATTCTGTAATAATTCATAAGTCTGAATAAAAATTGCAGCAAGCCCAGACCAGTGCTGTCTCAGAATAGAGAAAAGCCATGCCAGGCATTAATAAGAGAGCTTTGCTAAAAAAAGACAAAGGTAAACAGAACGCAATATGAAAACACATCATGTTTCATTAGAGTGGACCATTCACAGTTGGACTCGGTGATCTTTGTGGATCCCTTCCAATTTAGAATACTTTGTGGTGAATAAAATAATAAAGGTTCTAAACAGAGATTGGCTTTTTTCCTAAACTGCCTTTTTTTCAGGCACTTCAAAGGCTCTGCCACTAGATGTAGCAAAAGCTCTCTTAAAAGTGGCCTCAGATACTCTGCTGTCTTTCAAAGGGGAGAAAATTAACTAAAGCTCAACAAGTAATATAAGGATGACCTTAAACCAGGAGCAAAAATGTCTGGAAGAAATAGCACTCATAGCAAGCAGCATCATGTAGGGCACAAAAGGTCTCTCCATTAGAAAACATGGATGTCAATGAGATTGGATTATCATGCTTGGAAAACTCTCTGCACACCAAATTCTGCTCAGCCTTCTTTGAAGTAATCCTAAGTGTTTTATTAAATGTGCAAATGGGAGTTAGCAAAGGGGAGTTCAACACCCACAGGGGTAGGTAGCTGAAATGTCAGGGCAATTGGGAAGCACAGGGTGTATTGCTTTGGTATTTCTCTTCTTCTTTGAACTGCAACATACTTCAGAAGCAGGTATTTTTTAGACCCCCAAAATGCAAGAACCGAATGTAATAAGCCACAAATAAGATCATATGGTTTGTTTCATTTACTTAGAGGGCTAAACACTTAGAGCTTAAACAGAATAGATGGGTATGGGGAAAAAAACTCTAAATGTCAAAAGCATTTTTTCTTCTGTTTAAAAAGATGTTTAGGCATCTGTAGTGTCAAAAATAAGGTATCTGGAAAAATAAAGCATAATAAGTTGAGAGAACAATTAAGGAGATAGTTACATGAGGCTTTGCAACTGAATCTGAATCCATCATTTCACCAAGCAGTCTATGATAAAATAAAGATAACTTAAAAAGAAATTTTAAAACACAGTAAAAAAACCCCAAACCAAACATTTTTGCATAGTTGACAAAGGAAGATGAGGACTGAACAGACCTTATCATGAAATTATAAACAAACCCAGGGATTTGTTTATAGAAATTGTCTTTACCAGACAGGTCTGGTGCACAGCAGGTAGGTTTCTTTCAGTCCTGAGGGGGCATGCACATCTGAGCTGGTCACCCAAAGGTGTTTTCACAGACGCAAAGGTGGAGGCTGAATTCATCCTGTCCCAGAACAAATATCCACAACTGACCTGACAAATCACTTGCCAAATGTGGCCATTTCTCCTCATGGAAAGAGCTTGGGCTGAGCAATTCATCTGCAGATTGGAAGCAGAAGAAAATAAGAGAAGATGATCTTTGCTCTTTACCAACTTGTGTTGACCTGGTTCTGCCCAAGGCATGGCCTGTTAACCTACCTTTATCTCTTATGCTAGATTTACTCAAAAGCTAACCAAATCTGGAGCTTAAAAGAACTTGCTCTAATTTATGCACCCCAGTTAGGTAAGATTTTATTTGAAAGCAAATGATCTTAATTAAATGCATGACTCTGCAGTCTCTGCTCATCTTGCTTACCTGGTGCCATGCAGGTCACAGTGAGGGGAGAAGCTGCTTCTCTCTCTGCTCATAAAATGGGTGGTTTTAAAGAAAATCACGGAAGAAAACATGAGGGTAAAGTGTGACTGTTAGCCATGCTATGTATCCCATGGGGAGAGGGCATCACCTGAGCAGGGGACTGACAGCATATATCTCCAGCCCATCATGATTTATTAGCAGGTGGTAAAAAGCATAGCAAACAAGAACTTTGAAGTAAAAGCAAATTTGACACCTAGATATAACTTTTTCTCTAAACTCAGAGCTAGGGGGAGTGCCTTGTTTCTGAGCACTGAAAGGTCTGGATCTGCAGACTGAGAAAGAACAAAGAAAAAAGCAATTTTTTTTCTCCCTTAACACAACTCAAATATTGCAGGTCCTTGCAGCAGAGGCTGTAAAAGGAGTTCCAGACACAGCTCTCAAGGTGTCCCAGCAGGCAGCTGGCCCGCATTCCACAGGGCTGGCCATCAGCTACAGTAGCCAAGAAACTATCTTTGGGAAGCATGCAGATTCTGTGTCATGACACACCCTGAGGGAGCAGACTAACCCGGGCTGGACATAATCATTAGGAAACAGATGGCCATGGTGAAGGAAAGCAGCTCCTGTACCAACAGAACAAGGCACATCCGGCTAGAGCAAGCACCTTGAAGAGAACAGAGGCTGCAAGAATTACAAGGGAGGTCAGAACAACCTGTGCTTGGGACATGTCAGCCACATTACACAGTCTCTCAAGGGGATCAGATGCACAAGTGTACAACAGGGACGATTTTCTTTGTGCCATTTTCACAATCGCTCTGATTTCTCACCAGTTTTAAGATGACCTCTGCAATAGGAAGCATGGCATGCCTTCCAGGTGTCACAATGTGAACTGGAAAGAAAGTTCACAAGGTGTTATAAGCTATTTAATTAATTTAATTACTAAGATTAGGCTTATTTAGCTCCACATGGTAGGAAGTGTTCCTCTGCAGGATCAACCGTGGATTATACTGCTCATCATCTCACATAACCCTGGAAATTAATACAAAATTTCCTTGCAGAGGCACAGCCTTTCAGAGAAGACCGATGACTATGCACCCATACCTGTGAGGGAGAGGGCAGGCACTCAGCCACAAATCTTTCAAGTCTGGAATTTGGAAAGGGAGCTCAGTGGTTTGAGAAAAGCAACTGGACTGGGATGTTGGGGGTGCAGGCACTGGATGCACCCTGGCCCTTGAGGAAGAAATGTGATGCAGGACCACAACCCTTCCCTAGCAGTGCCTGGGTTGCCCTGTTGTTTATATGGTCAGGGTTTACAAAACTACTGCAACACCAAACTGTGCCTTGCTAAGAAACAGCTCTGATGCCCAGCCACACTATTGCTTATCCTTCCCACACCAAATTCCTAATTAAAATTTGGGAATATTCGTGTTTTCCTGCTTCCCCCAGAGTCAGTTAGACTATATCTTTAATAGGAGATATAAGTAATTTCTTTGAGGGCAATAATAACTGTATAAATACAAAAGCAAAAACTGCCCTTATGTATGTCAAAGAATCTAGCAGAGCTCCTAGAATCACACACGTAATGAAAAGTTTGGTTTTGTCAGGGTTTTATTTCCGTGCTAATGACACATCCCAATTCTTGCCACAAGTGCAAGATGTTCAAAACCTGTTAATCCATGCAAACAAATAGAAACAAAATTACTTTGTGCATTTTTAGAATGATGCCAACCCAATAATGCCAACCCCTATGACTGTTCAACCCTCATTAAGCAAGGAGCCCTTGAAGTAATGTGCAAGAGGATATGGATGTTGCTCATGACATACCTCAGACTAAGTTTTCTGTATGAATTGAAAATGGGCGGCATTTTTAGCAAAGAGTTTTAACCAACCAGGGGCAATTTTTCCTTAAGTAACTACCACTGGCTCTGGTTCATCTTTCCTCCTGCAGTCAGTCAGTGTTCAGGCTAGTGAGGCTGTAAGGGATGCTGAAGTGTGCAGATTTACTCCTGACCCAGCTGGCTGGAGCTATTTCATGTTGATGCTGCTCACAAATTAATCTCTGCCACATGTGAAGTACCAGGCAGCTTCCAGGCTCTCTGTTCTGCAAAAGAACATGCTTGGACTTACCACTAAGTTATTGCTCTCGTTAAGGTTAATAGCCTATAAAAGTCCTCTACGTTCCATCCTGCCCATTAATCAACAGAGATATTTGGTCTATTAAAAGTCTGGAGGGAGAAGAGAGAAAGACGGAAAGGAAAATGGCCTCTGGGACAGTAAAGCACTGGTACCATCCTGAGAATCCAGCAGTGATGCCCAACACTGAAGACCCAGATTTAACAGCATTGTGCTTGGTTAATTGTCTTGCACAAATCCCATACCTACCTCTGTCCCCTCTCTGTGGCTTCCTTCAAGCTATTTTCTTATTTTGCCTTTTTCATTGTGTGATTTCCCCCAGATATCCCTCTGCTCTTAGTCTTGCTCAACTTTATTGTAGCCTTTCAACACCTTTGTGTTCCCATTCTCTTTTCCCCTACTCCCTTCCCTTGCTGTACGCTTTCTCTGCTGCTCCACAGACTGTGCCCAGAGCATGTAATTTTTGTCATCCCAAAAGCTCACAGGGCTGGAACCATTACTTCATGCATCTCATTAGACTGGCAAATGGAGACTCACTAGCCTTGATGAGTGACCCACAACACGCTTTGACCACAAACTGTGACCAACAGGTCATGTAAGGTTGACACGAGAGGGGTAAAGCCAATCTGCAAAGCAGTTTTTCAAAATGTTAGCAATCATGCAAGTTTGGTAACAAATATTTTTGCAAACATGCAAGTCATAATTCTTAGCAGTCATGAAAATATTTGCACTTTCTTGGACGAGCAGAGGCCGGTATGTGAATTCCTCCAGATGAGAGGTGGCCACAGGCATATCTGACAGGTGGCCATGGCACAGCTTCCTAACCAGGCACTACATCTAAAACCTCAGATGCTGGTGGGGAGTGAGTATAGGTGTGTGGTTATGTGGTATTGCAAAATGGGGTGAGGTGAGAAGATGCTGCTGTTGATCCTGCTCAAATTAGTTGAGGTGCCCGGGGCAGAAATGTTGCATTAACACCATGCTCTGATACTTCCTGTCTGAAAGAAAACATGACCAGAGACCAGATATTTGCTTTGTCACTGCTCTCTCAAGCTACTTCCTCAGACCAAAAGTCAGAGCCCCCAGAAATATTATTCTTCTGGACACACAATCTGTTCTGGTTGCTACCAACAATTTGTATCCTGAAGGCTTTTAAACCCTGCCTATGATATCATTCACTAACATAACCCTGCTCTAGCAGTCCCTCTGCATCCAAGACACTGCCATTAATTTAGGAAACTACTATTGAAAAATATCAGAACAGTCAAACCAAGAGAAAAATGTCCATGCAGCTGGTACATAGGGGATAATGAAGTTTCTCCCCAAGGTTGGCCATCACAATAATGTTAGAAGAGCTACATTTTGTTCAGGCAAAATGTCATGAACAGCTTGATAGAATCCCACTGAACATAAATAATTTCTTCTAAATGAAGTACAGATGAGTATTTCTTAATGTAAAAATGAAGAAAATAAAGAAGAAGGTGCTTTTTTAGGATTCCCCCCCTCCCTTTTTAATCTACAGACAGATATTCTCTACTGGACTCTCCAGATTAATTGGGGTGGGGGAGGGATGGGGAGGAGGGATGGGATGGAAGGACAAAACAGCAACTTCGATTCATGTGTAGGGTATATAGCAGCTATGAATCCTACTTTGTTCCCTCACATACCTATTTACTTCTCCTTTAAACCACAAGACCTAAAGGCAAATACAGGCAGTTCTTTCTATAATGCTAAGTAATGATGACAAACCATTGACTAGAGACACTGGTAATCAATTTATAAGTTAATTTTTTTTAAACCCACTGAGACCATCCAATCTTTCCTGTACAGATGGAGGGTTTCATCCCCTGCAACAATGATCAAATGTTACCTTTGTCATTTTTGACTTTCTGTGCCAATGCGGCAGGGACATGTGATCTTAATCTTAGGAGGTGACATTTTATCAATCAGGAAACCATACAGTGAAATTCTTTATCCATAGCAACTTCATATTCTTAAGAATAGAGAAGTGTGCTCACTGCCCCACAGAAAGCATGTTCATCATGAGCTGAAGGGAAGCAGCACGCAGAGCTCGAGGGTTGTCCGTAGCCTGCCCACAAAGGTGGATGGGAAAGACGAGGAAAATGGCAATCACACCACACTGCTATACACAGTCAGGCTGGGCTACTCCACCCAGTCAGGGAACAGGTTTCCTCCACCTTACCCGTGTTAAGCTGCATCATTATCTTAACAACAAGACAAGCATCTGGACTCAGGATGAGCAATAAGAAGTTGGTCTTAAAACTGTACCTGCTTGTAAACTTTCCAAATCATCTACAAACACCTGAATCATACACGCCTGTGCACTGGCCATGGGATGCCTCTGTGGGCATCTGCCTGATGGGCAGCAACAGGAACCACCGATGGATGGCTTCCCACTTCTCTTGAGATAAAAGCAGCCCCTGCTGGAAGTGCATGTTCCCTTTCATTTGCTTTAGGAATCTATTTGCATCTGGATTAGACTTAGGCAATGGACTGACTCTGAGTTGGGTGAGGTGACCTCCCCTGCAAATGTTTGCTCCTTGTAGGTGACTGTTCCTAGCAGTGTGTTTTGTTATAGCCTTGCTGTCCTGCCTTGGTGGCCACAGGAGCAGGTCAGGCTGGGCAGCTTAGTGCCCAGGTTCTGTAGGAAACCATATCTTGCTGTGCTTGCTTTTGTAAGTTCCTCATAAAATATGACTGCTGAAGATTTCTCCAGAGGTCTTACTCAGGACTGAGTATCCCACCAATTTCAAATTATGATGGTCATGTACCTCCTTAGATTAATCCACTTTTATTTAGTTGTATACAACATACATCTCTCCATCTCAGACAGGGTCACCAAGCTCCCTACATACAAAGAAATGAAGAGAAAGTATGAAATTTTGTTTTTATGGGATTGATTTTCCCCCAAGTCAGACATCTGAGGATGATCAGGCAAGTAGTCTACTTCTCCCTGCTGACTACCAGGGAAGCCTAAAGCTAAACTGATGATATCTGCATTTGACAGGGTAAAAACTATATAATATGCATATGCAAAGTGTGTGTTATACTCAATAAATTCTTAATGATATTCCTTAGTGAATAGTTCTTGATAAAATACATGAAAGCTGAAGTTGTGTCAAATCTAACCTTAAATTCTAGGCCTTTGGATCATTTTACTTTAAAATGCATTTCTTAGTTTATTCATGGAAAAATAATGGCAGAGCAAGTGATCTTAGCAAGTGATCACAGATTAGCATCTGTGACTAATTGCCAACAATCACAACATGAAATTATATTTTCATGTCTTTAGTTGGAGAATTAGTCCCTTGATTATTGCTGGTATGCTACTGTACTGCCTGATTTAACAGAGAAAAGCCACTATTTTCTTCTGAGGTCATTACAGCATATGTTCCTGTACTGATCCCACACTCGAAAAGGCAAGACCTTTTTTTCCAGCCTATTCAGAAGGTTAAAGATTGCACTTGATGATTTTCTAGGTCTCTTCCAACCTTAATAATACTAAATTAAAACTGGTTTAAGAAAGCTCTCTCCCCTGACCAAGGAAAGTGAAAAATCTTAAAACCTACCTTCTGTGAACAAGGCATTAGTCACAATTACTGAATATTACAGATAGTATAATAGTGGCATGTCATACCTGGGAAATATTTCATTGTCGATTTGTCCCATGAGATAATTCACCTAAAGCAGTGGCTGCAGCTACAGAAAGGTTTAAAAAGCAAAATGAACCTGAAACATCAGCTTGAGGCAGGGGCTGGGCTACTGCTGTCTGGTTCTGCCTGGCTGCTCCAGGTTACACTACCGCAAGAGGTTTAGCTGCAGCACAGGAGGTGTTTGAACTTCTGCTGAAGATGGCTAGGGAAAAGTGGGCAATATTGGATTATTTCAATCTCTGTCCTGAGAGCAATGTGGAGCAGGCAGTATCCCTATTTCACTGGTCATCTCGGGAATTTCCCCCGAGGGTGGCCAGCAGCTGCAGCTGCAGCAGCAGCAGGGAGCAGATCTGCGCATGGCAAAGTCTCCCAGAAGACTCGTGCCAGTCTCTGAAGAGATGTAGAACAGACTTTCACCTCAGCTCCAGATGGAGCTGCACTGTCTCAAAACCTCATCATCAGCATCTTCCACTGAGATTTCTTTCCTAAACTAGGGGAGAGAGTGCTGGGCATCGCTGTGCTCTTTCTAAAATGGGAGATCAGAAATGTTTTCAGTCTGCCAGGTCTTAGCACACCCTTCATTATAATCCGGCCCCTATCTGGGCAATTCAATCCACCACTCCCACCATGGTTTCCCTAGAAAGGATGGGGCCACAGAGATAGGCCAGAGCTGTGGAGCACTTTTTTACCCTAGAAACAGCCAGAGGATTTGAGGAGTAGGAGGGTATTCCCAGAACTGTGCAGAGCCAGGGACCTTTCAGTACCACACCGGATGAAGCACCTTTGCCTCTTGCACTGGTAAAGCAATGTCAAAAACAATGCTCAGGAAATGTGTCTTGTTCTGCAGCCAGGTGCATCTGCATCTCTGAAGGATGTGAATTGAAGAATAAACACAGAGATTATGACTTCAAAGAGAAAAGCCCAACAAGCCTTTTCAGGCATATATCCCTCCTCAGCACACTAGAATGTGACATATTTCTTTGTTTAGCTGGTATTTTCCCATCCTTATTTCATTTAAATTGTTCTGCTTTACAGGATACATGTCCTTGGTCAGTTATGCCACATGTCTGCTGCTAAATGCATTAGGAGGCTCACTGTGTTTGCTCATGCCTCCAGCAAGGATAAAGAGCTAAAAAAAATTCATATATTCCACTCAGCCTCTGACATGTGTGGACAGTAGATGTTCCACAGAAGCAGAGTATAAGCTATTTTCAGATTATAAATCAGGTGAGCATAGTCTACTATTAAAACCCTCTCTGTTATTAATTTACTAGGTGCTATTAGTACACTTAGGGACACTTTTTCATTACTAAGCACCACTAGTAGGTGAGGACTTATACTAATTATCTGTGTTATTATTGTAATCTGTGCATGCTTTGCAGGTGTATTGGACTTTGCAGCTCTTCCCCACACAGCAGAACCCAAAAAGCCAGTTGTCCCTTGGACATCTGTTCTGTCACCTACAACTTTCCTGATAAACCTGGCTCTCCCTCAGTGCATCTGTCCTCAGTGCACCCATACCATCACAACATCCTCAGTTCCATACAAAAGTTAACAGCCCAAAGCACATGCAGAAGGACTGAGAGGAGATGTTAAGCTTCAGGGGAAGCTTAACATCATTTCACTGGTGACAGAGCCCTCACACAAGAAACCAGGGACATCTGCTCTTCTGCAGACCACCAACTCCACTGCCCATTTCATTGTCTGGGGCTCAGCAGATGTAACAACACCGTGAAAGAGCTCCAACTATATCAGCTCAGCTTAGCTAACAGATTAATTGCTTGCTTGTATGTCAAGGCTAAAGAGAGGCAGATGAAACAAGGCTTTGTGCAACTCAGTGCTACATCCATATTTACATTAAGAAATGCAAAAGATTGTGGACATAGCACTGCAAAGGAAAGGAAACACCACATCCAAACAGTGGTCCTGGGCACAAGGCAGTGCATAAATACTCTCAAAAGGTCAGAAGCCACAGCAATATTTGCAGGGGTTCAGATTCAAAACCCAAAGATTTCAGGAGCTGTTTACTTTTTTTTTTTTTTTTTTTTTTTTTTTTTTTTTTTTTTTTTTTACTAGTCAGTTCTTTAGAGATTTTCAGGAGAAATCAGTAACCTGCCTTAGGCAGTGCACAGTATCTCGTGTTCCAGAAGCAGCCTGGAGCCAGTGCCCCATAGCTCTGCACTTCACACTGCCAGTAGCCCTGGGGGTTAGTCCTGGATGGGAGCTGCTTTCAGCACCCCAGCAAGGGGGTCCAGAGTGCCTGAGCCACTTCCACCCATTTCACAACCTCCCTCTCTGAAGAGCCACATCCAGCGCAGCACCTGGCTTAGCCTTATATTTATTTTATAGGTGCTCTTTCCTGGCAATTACTCCCCTTCCCATGCATCTCTGCAGAAAAATTTCTGCTCCTGCTAGGGCACCTCCTGGGTGTCCTGGGGGAAAGCAGAATGCTTCTAATGAGCTTGGTGCATAATTTCCTATCAGATTTATCCAGGAGTGGATCAGACAATGTTTTAAAATGAGAGAGAAAAGGCAGACTCCGATCTGGAGATAATAGAAGCAAAAAAGCTGGAGCACATATCAGCCCTGAAGGCTGGAAGGTCTCAGTAGCATCTGGCTCCAGAGAGCAAACATTTTTGTCACAAAATTAGCTCGCTACCTTTTTTTAATCTATCAATGCTCTGATTTCTCAGGTGATCCTGGGCAATGCAATGCACTAGAATCACTGCTAGAATGGAAATTGTATCGCTCCCCCTCTACTGCCCCTTTTACAGCATGAGCCCTGTGGGTATGGTGAGGTGCCATAGCAGCTGCCACAGGGACATTCCTCATCTGAAATTGCCCCTTTAAGCATTCATGCAGCACAGTTTCCACAGAATCAGTATTTACCAACTAGATCCACAAGCAGTTCATTTTCTGTGCATTAGTGTCACTGCAAGACAGTGATTTACTGCCTCAGTGAGGAGATGCTTTCTCTGGGGAAGAAGCTCATTTAACCCTCTCCCAAGCCCTGCCAGAAGCCTCTAGTCAGCATGGGGAAAAGAGTGGTGGTCTGCAGCATCCTGACACCTGGGGGCTGTGCAGTGCCTGGCTGTGCTGTGCTGCAGCATGGGGAGTGCCAACCCAGGGCATCCTGAGAGCTCAGCTTCCTGCACGTGAGCTGAATCTAAGCCAGATTCAGAGGAGCTTTGAAACACTGCCTGCTTTTAAAAGGATAATTTCAACGAAAAGGTCTCACCATTCTTGTGCACAGCACAAGCTGGGTGACATTCCTGATAGCTTCAGCACATAGCACATTCATTCTGACCACTGCTTGTGTCACAAGACTGATGCTCTTTGACCTGAGGAATGTTCAAGTGATACATCTTTCATCGTGCTTTCCTGGGTGAATTCAGTTTTTTGAGAGTGCAGAGATCAGGGCAAGAGTTGGGACAGTGCCCTCACTCTCCCAGTAAATCCCTAGATTCTTGCTGTTAAGGTAGCAGACATGCTTGGCTTTATTTTTTTTCCATACAGTCTTTATGTATAGTTTAGATTATTGGTATTCGGTCGCTTTTCCTTTTGAGGTGTGTTGGTCCTATGGCTACAAGGTGCCTTCTCTTTTGAGAGGGAGTGAGAGGAGCAGGCTGGGTTTGATATGAATGGAGGGCATGAACTGTGAAAGTCTCCCCAGGTGGCAGATTCCCCTGCCCTAACTTTCATTTTTTGCAAATACAGGGGAAGAACATTATTTTTGTGGGTGCAGGGTGAGGGATACATCAGCATCTCACTTATTTTCCTATCAAGCAGAGGAAAGAGGCACATTTTCTACAGTGAAGAACATGGAAATGTCCTTAGACTTCTCCTGAAAGGAACTAGGACAAGACATGAATTCAAGATCTACTGAGAAACAATCTCCATCTGTTTTATCAAATTTAATGACTCATTCTTATAAACCAATAGTAAAATAATGCCTTTTCTTTTTCACAAGGCAGATTCTAAGCCAAGCCTGAAAATATCAGCAACCTAGAATACGAAATTGAGACAATTGGCAGCCCTGCTTATAGCTAACTGGCAACACATCCAAGATGTTTGCCTTCTAATAATAGAAAGCTGTAAGAGGCATATGGAGAAATTGAGCTCTAAGATTTTTATTTCCTATGCATAAATACACTGAAGTCACAGATGTCTGTGCAGTCTCAATCTGCCAAGACCAAATGCAAGAAACAGACCCCAAAGACCAAGAAATGGGGAATAGCAAGCTCCCCATATTGAAGAGTTTGCTCCCTTTCTGATAGCTGGGTGTTTAAAAAGTTCTACCAACCAATCTGAAACAAACTGAATGATCTATTAAAAAGCCACATTTTCTTCACATTCTCTTTTCCCAATAAGCCAGGGTGCTGGTGCTGTACTACTAAGGGAAGACATGTCTTGCCAAGAGCACCTCTGATCACTTCCCAAACTCCTGAGACACTGTCACCTCTACTGGAAGCCTCTAAAAAAGGTACAAAACATTGTGAAAACAGCTGTTGTATAGGTAAAATCTGATTTTTACATGTGTCTGATGACAGATTAGATCTTTGCCATGTTAACAGAAGCTCTGAGTTCTAAAGAATGAAAATGTAATTTTCTTGCAGTTTTGTAATTTTCTTGTAATATCTTGTAAACAGAAATTGCTAAAATTCATGGCATTTACAGTCTCCAGCACTGCAAGCAACACTTTTACACACCAGACCAGCTGGTAACCTGTGAGTCTTATGAGATAATGCCTGTGATTGCTACTCATAAAATCTGCAAGGGGAGTCTGTAGGTCCCAGGAGAGCCATAGACTGTCTATAGCTTTTACAAGTTCTACTGTTGCAGGAGGCCAAATCTGCAATTGCCAGGAGAGAAATATTTATGGGTCATGAACCTTCAGGCTGAGCCAGGAGAGCCTTCAGTTATTGTCAGGAGCATATATAAACCCTGCTTTTATGTTACTCAGTTGTCCAGACATGGGGAAATTGGATTCATTCCAGTACTGCCAAGATCTGCTGAATTGGTCATAATTTTTTTTTCCATTTCTTTATGATGTATCAGGCAGAGTATGACAGATTTATTATTAAAGCCGTATGGGAGGCAATATGCTTTTGCTCACTTTTTCTAGGGTCATCAAAGTCTTGTAAAATCTGGAAAGCTCCACGAACAAGTGAAAAAAAGAAGACACCAGGAAAGTGAAAGATGGTCAGGGTACATGAAAAGGTATTTCTTACCAAACTAATTTATTTTTTAACTTATTTGAATTTTCTACTTGTACAGTGAAGAGAATGTGGGCTCCCTCTTTTTTCTTAAGTATTTAGAATTGCATCTTTTCCATTGCTAGGAAGGTAAGATGACACCCAATATTGATTAGTTCACTATTCATTAGTTCCTTGCAATAAACAAAGAAACAAAAAGCTTTGATATTCCACATAATTTCAAGAACACTAATTAAATAATTTAAAAGTGCTTTCTAAAATAAGTCACAAAAACAGGCTTCCTACATAAGATTTTTAAAACACCTTGTTCCTCCTGTAAATCTTTCAGTAATTTATGAAGCCTTTTGAGATCATTTGTATTATATTGCAATAAAAATGGAAGCTATTATGACAGCAGGTGTCATTTGGTGCAAAGGAACATGTATAATCAGCCATGAAACACCTTCCTACTGGAAGAAGTCAGTCCACAATTAAAGAGCAGGGCTAATCTCATCCCTGATTGTATTTATAAGGCAGCAACCATTATGACAAGTAATGGCATGATTCAAATCAATTTCCAGATGTCCTTGAACAAATCTCCTTCAAATTGTAAGAATATATTTATTAACGACTGAATCGTACAGCAGCCAAGTAGCTGTCAGAAAAGCTTAGCTATTTTTTCTAGTGACATCTGTTTCTCTAATGAAAGATGTTACCTCTTGCTCCAAACTTCTGAATTTCTGAAACCATTCCTAGAACCCATATTCTTTTTCTTTTCTTTTTTTTTTTTCTTTCTGTTTTTTTTTTGTTTTTGTTTTTGTTTTTGTTTTTGTTTTTTTTGTAGGGAGCAACAAACGTAATGCAAGCCTTCTTCCAGTTGTTTTTTTGTGGGGCTTTTTTTGCTGTTTTTCTCTGGCACTGTAATTTGGCATTCAGCATCTGCTGTGTCTGATAAAATGCCAGGATAAAAATAAAGTCTGCCTTGTCCAGAGCCCCAGCCTGACATGTATTAAACATTATTCTCCCTCCAGCAGCAACCTCTGCAGATCATTCCTTACCCCAGTCTTGAATCTTCTGCAAAGCCATCTGTTAGTCTTGCAGAAAGATGGGAATCCTGACACTGCTGCAGGAGGGATTGGAACCTGAATGCGATTAAGTGCCAATGCTACAACATCCCTGTGCCTCAGCTTTTCCCACTGACAGAAAATACTAAAAGAAACATCAAAAGGCAGTGCTACCTCATAGGGAAGCTGCTAGCATTGAGCAAATACCAAGGAGACACAAGAAGTTACTCTCTTTGATGGGCACAGGCAGGGACATTCTGCTGGTTCTTTGGTCTGTGGGTAGTCTGTGGGTCTTATGGCAGCATCAACACAGTGAGATGGAGAGGGGAGCAAGGGGCTCCAGCACTTTTCCTTTCCTGGTCTTGCTGCTGACGAGGAGCCCTCCTGTGTTGTCTGTTCCAGAATCACAGAATAAGTGGAGTTGAAAGGGACCCATAAGGAAGGGAGTCAGGACATGAGAGAGGTGATGGAGAGATGGCACTAACGTGAAATCTGTCTCCTGAAGGAGTCAAATACACTTTTTTCTATGCCTTTGGTGATCCACTTATAGCACATTTTCAATTCTATCCAATCTGCCAACAGAATTAGCATGATGAAATGTGAAACTCCTGTTGTTGTTGTTGTTGTCATTGATTTTAAAGAGGGTTTATGCCAAACATCAGAATCCCCCCCCTCCCCCATTCTTGTCCTAGGAAGTGTTTTAAGAGCCATCTGCTCTTCCTGCTACCATTTGCCTTATCCCTCCATGATGGGGCTTTCCTACGTGCTCCCTCTCTTTGCCCTCAGCAGCTCCGGCAGGAGATGCTCTGGCTGCTTTCCTCCCTTTCCAGGAGCTGCTTTTCACAATGTCCATTGTAGCTCTCTCTGAGTAAACATCTTGTGCAGGAAGAAGTTCCCTTGCAAAGGTCAGTACTGGGTCTTATTTGCATTGAGTCCACCTGAAGGATCCCTCATGCTTTGTCCAACAAGGTCAGGGTTGCTTTCAGCATTCCAGAAAACCTTATCTTTGTAGGCATAATGTTATAAGCAAGAATGAGAGTGGGGACTGTTTCAATCCAGCTTCTTCAGCTGCTGCTGATGGGGCTGACTCCACACACACAAACCCTCCTAGTTGTGCCCCTCCATTGTGTGGGACAGCACAGAGGGGGACAGCAGAGCATGAACCATGGGGACAGCATCCAGACAGCCTCAAATTACATTAAAGACTGGCAATTCTGAAAAGACACACATAAGCAACCTGCCCCTGTCTCCTGGCATGGTCCTTTTAAATATATATGTATAGTTGTATATGTGTGTAATTTTTGCAGCAGGAAAATGAAGTGTTTTCCACAACCTCTCCTGTGGAAACAATTTCTTTTGCCTTCTCTTTCTCAGTGCTAGTAGCAAGAAAATACAGCCTACATCATGAGCAACAGCTGAACAAGGAGGTCTTCTTTGCTTCAGACCTGCCACTCACACATAATTCAAGCTGCAAGTTTCCAAAACAGGGTTATAAAAATGCTGTTTCCGCCCACCATATCAACCTGCTGTGCAGAAAATTACATGCAAAAAATTCACTTTAGATCTCTTAAGTATGTGGCCAACACCAAAGTTGTGAAAATAATCTGATTTTTCCTTATTCCAGGCTACCCCAACAGAAAAAACCCAAACGAGAGTCTGTACCAGTAGTCATGCGTATTGGCAGAGACAAAAGCTAAAGGTGGAGCAGAAGTGAGAAGTCTCTTGCCTGAAGCAGGGACAGGCAACACAGTGGGTAGGAGCCAAGGAAATCCCTGGTGGAGACCTGGGAGGTGTGATCCTCTAGCAGAGCCAACTTGGCATTGAAAACTAATACGCACTGAGTGGGTGCATCAGAATCAACCAGGAAAGATGGAGAAGAGCCCAGGACTGAGGATGTGCCAAGGAGTGCTTTGCAGAGTGACACAAGTCTGGGACAGAGGTGTCAGGGGGTAGAGGAATGGAGGTGGCAGAGGGCTCTGCAGCCCTGGGAGGAGGTAGCTGCAGTCGCATGCCCCACCAGGATATCATAAACCATTTATGACATGGAATTCTCTGTATAGCAACCCCTCAAGGCTTGTTATTGAGGCAAATGCTAGACCAGTATTAGAGGGAGAAGCTAAGAATCTCATCCTCTGCTGTGTTCCCAGAGAAGGTACAAATCCATAGTACATGTGAAACCATCACAACATTAAAAGGAAATTCAAATGTTGTTACAAAGAAATCCTCATAAATAATCCCAAATTAGAACCTTGGTGTGAAGTTGAAGGTCAGGTGCTTCTCAGACAGGGCTGATGAANGAGTTGTGCTTCAGCTGGCTGCCAAATGTTGTAGGGTAGCTGCTGAGTGAACATGGTCACTGGCTTCTCCCATGACTAGTATAAGAAATGTGACCAAAAACTGGGCTTTCAAGGGTCACATCTCATGACATGCCAAGAAAACCACAGGTAGTTAAAAAGTACCAGAAACTTCCTTAATGGAAAAATCCCCTATTTATCAGTGATTTAAATTAGATATCTGTGCAGGTACCTCTTGGTATTTACTGTAAAGTAATTTTTTTTCAGTAATATGACAGATAAAATTGAAAAGCACAGGGTACTCTCAATTCACTCTGCTCTTTTTTCCCCAGCTAGGCTTTTCTGGGCTATTGCTCAACAGCCTAATAATGAATGCAGTAAATCTGTTTAACTTGACAAGTAATGTATAAATGAAAAAGTGCCACCCCCTCCAAACACACACATGACAATTTTCTAGCCTGTGGAATAAGTTAGGTTGATGGGGCTTGTGGAAGTCCTCTGATCCACCTCCTACTCAAGCATGGACTCAAATACTTCATCAATTTTCTGGCTTTGCATCCTGAGAGGAGAGAGAACTCTTTCATACTTAAAATGTAAATCCTAGAGGGGTGAGGTTTAAAACCTGTGTCTTTCCTCAGCATTCTTCCTGTTGTCTGACTTAGGCAAAGTCAATGTCTCCTAGTGCTCAGGCATTCCCAGAAAGTTTACAAGGAGTATGTTTCCTAAACTATTCAGAAAAGGGGCTGAAATTTCCCAGTAATCCTTGGTGCAGTACATGGTGAAGGATAATAAAATGGAAGATGCAAATTGACATAGATAAGCAGAAAGTAATGCACATGGGGGGAAAGTGCTTCTTTGCAATCAGAGGGAAAAGCTCTGAACTAGCTGCTCAGGAAAGGTCTTGGAGCAAGACAGGTTTTGAAAATGACAGCTCAGTGGTCAGGAGAGGTCAAATGGGAGGTTAGAAGTGTAGCTGGGAAAGGCACAGCAAGGGACATTGTGCTGGCTGTCAGCATACCATGCATGGTACACTTCTCTTCATTTCAGTAATGAAGGGGAACTGAGAAAGAAACAAAAATAAGGGAGAAGGATGGCCAAAGGCTTCTGTGCAAGTAGAGAGTGAGCAGACCAGCAGCAGACCTTCAGCTACGAGAAGACATTGCTGCAAAAACAGATGAGAGAGCTCCTCAAAATCATGAAAGGTGTGGGGGCTTTGACAGGACATTATGTTCACTGCCTCACTGATAGAGAAATCACAAAACACCTAGTAAGTTTACCAGGTGGCGGACTCAAAACAGTGGGGAGAGGTTCCTTCACACAATGCATGATAAGCTGTGGAGCTACTTGCTGCAGGACACTGCAGGCAGTGAGATTTTTCGTAACTCCAAGGAAGATCAAAGCCAAAGATACATTTTTTTCGAACATTACTAAATACAAAGGCATTGCTCCTGGGTCAAGAAGCCAACACAGATCTGTCTTCCTGCTATCCACATGATCAGCTGTGGTTTGGCCTTTGAATGCTACAAATACATAGTCAAGGCTGTGCCTCAGACCTGTAGGTTCCAAAGGAGAGACGTCAGAGAAGATGACTTGCAGGGCTGAGCATCTGGTTCCACACTATCAGCCCTCTGACAGATAAGGAAAGCTTCAGGCTGGTACAAAACTGGATGGGTACAAATTAGCCTAGACTTCTGAAGTTCCAGACTTCTGAAGAAGCAGAGTGCTTGGGGAGCACCTGACACCACAATGACCTATTTTTTGGGATCACTAAAGCAAGATTTACTGTATACTGACTCAGCTGTGCTGATCAACCCAGACCTGTGAAGTCACCTGGCTGAACAAAACATGAGTAAAGTGAAAATTTCTGACAAAAGAAGCAAACAGTTTTCTTAAAAACGCCTTCTTTCATGGATCTTTCCAAGCCACAGAAGCAAAAAACAAGGCAACCAGCCCACCCTGGAGAGATGAAATTCCTCCAGGTGCAGAAGGCTCCCAGCTGCCCTGCTGCCAAGGGATGTGTGATGAGGTACAGGCCCCTGCTTGCATTACAACTCCTTACTCTTTTCTGTTCTGCTCTGCTATATTTTCCACACTGCTTTCTAGATCTTTAATGCCTAAGAACACATCTGCCGGTTTTGTTGCTCAAAACCAGAGCTGGAAAAAACCCAAAAAAACTCTTTTATTGAACTGCCTGCTATTTGATTGAGAAATACAACACCCCGAGATGAGTTATTGGCTCAGTTGTCATTTAGGAAATGTGTGCTTTTGCTGCCAGACTGAGTGTGCATTTGAGTGTGCATAGCCCATTTGCACAGCTCTCTCAACACCTGGAGCCTGATTTTTTTGCAGGTCCTCCAGCTTGCCTTCCACATGTGGAACAGATGTCCCTCAACTTTCTGCTCTCTACAGCCTGTGGAACACCAGAAAACCCAGTCTGGCACAGTTAAAATTTACATCTCGGAGGTTTGGTTATCTTAATTATGTAATGGATGGGTTTGAGAGCACTGGTGCTGTGAATATGAAGCAAACCTTTGAGGCAGCCCCCACAGTTCATGGCATAGCTGCTGTAACACCGTGTCAATCACTCCAGCTCTGAGCACAGAAGGCTGCAGTGGCACTGTTAGATTTTGAACAAAGATCATTCATGGGGGAACTGGGTAATTTCTCTGCATGGAGCTGTCTATTTCAGATGCCTCGAAGAGAAAATGGAACTAAATATCGTTCATTACGTTCAACTCATCTGATTTTTAAAATAAGAAGTTCGCTTTAAAATGGCTTTAAAGCTCTCCCCTCTGGAGCTCTGGGTATTTCAGTCGCCTGAGGCTGGGAGGGAAGGGTGCACCATTTGCTATCCTGCCCTCAATTTCAATTTCATTGCTAAATGGTGAAATGCAGTTTAAAATGTCTCCATGTGAAGACACTTCCATAGCTGTGAACATCCCTGTGTCACACACCAGTTCAGCACAGATGAGCATAGATCATCTTGCTTCACCCAGGCAAGCTCTGTAAAAGTTCTCCATGAGCAAAGACAATGCCTTATCTGCAAAAGCTGGATTTTACCCTAAGAATGTGGTTCTTAAGTGTTCAGGAATTTCCTGAAAGGTTTGGTTTACTATATATGCTGTATTTATAATGACCTCTCCTGGGAATTGTGTCTGATATCAGATATATTTCTCAAACACCTGTCTGTGCAATAATTTTGCAATAATGTAATTAATCACACCTTCCAAGGAGGGGAACCTAAGCAGCTATTTAAAACTTTAATTTATATTAAATCAGTAAAGTTAATTGCCTCTCCATAACAAATTAAAAAGAAATATACACTTTGGAAGATGGCCACAGGTCTCCAGTCAATATAAATTGAATGTGCTTCTACGTATTTCAGACTAAAATTTTATTTCAGTACTTTATTGAGTATTCTAGGAATTCCTTGACAATATACTGATAGGAAATCAGGATAACCACATATTCCTACAGAGGGTATGGGAAGGCCAAGTTTACTAGAGTCAAAAGGGTGCACATCACCAGCCCATGGGAAGGCACTATTTATTTCTTGAGTTTATAAAAAATAGCATAATATGGAAAAAATAAACATAAAATGTATTTAAGTAGTAAGTAAGAATTATTATTATTACCTTTATAACCCAGCTATGTGCAGAGAAAAATACATACTGATTTTTAATTCTCTACCATTCCTCACAGTACTGAGACTTTTTGCAGGAGTAAGAACAAAACTCCCCTCAGCTGAGTATGAACTGGAAGGTTAGGTGAAATTTAAGTGTTACAAGGTAGTGAATCTCCTGTCACTTTCACTCACAAAAAACTGTTATCTCTGATTTGGGGTTGTTGCAGGAGAGCAGCCTTACACTCAGGAAATGAATTTGTCAAAACCTTTTTTGGCTTGAGAGTATCACGAGTCTTGGCTTTTCACCAGATTTTTACTACCCCTTGGGTTCAGCTGAACTGAAAATATTCTTAGAAAAGGAGATCATCTGAATCTCTGCAATCACGGCCTCAAGCAGATCCAGAACATTCAGAGGGAAGCTGAACAAAGGTGAGAGAGCAGAAGATTTTGCTTTGGGTAAACATGCATTTAATTCAAATATTTGTCACATTCGAGAGAAAAATTTAATTGTGTTATAATACAACTTCACTATTTGGGAAGGTACACACAGTCAGGTGGCACAAAACTGCATCACAGAACTTTTGTGACAGTGGAACAGCACTCATGGAAGCCACAGGGAGGGAGGGTGACCTGGGCTTGCACCAGTTTTTCGGAGGAACTTGGTTTTTGGTTTTCTATGTCACTTGGATGCTCAAACTGCGGAAGTATGCTTGATGCTACTTACTAAATTCTGCCTTTAAATGAGTACACACATAATAGAGCAGCCAAAGACCGGGAAGTATTCTGGGACTTGAAATCTGCTTTCCATCCTTGGGGAAGTGTTTTGCCTGTCCTTTGTGCTTCCTTTGTGGAATATAAATCTTGTTCCTTCAACCAGATAGTGAGTAAGCCCCAGATATATACATCCTGTCCAACAGGACATGGCACATCTTTGCATGTGTCCACCACCTCCCAGAATGAAGGGCTGTAAGAATTAAGTCCATGGAAGATCATGCTAATATGTAACTGAGTCATGGAGATAAATGAATCACACAAGCTGCATGCACAAAATGATCACTTTTCATCATGTGATTTCATAAAGGGGAGCTTGGTTATAACAGAGGGAAAAAGTTATTCCTGGTTCTGAATTATGTTACCCCAGCCCAGCCTGTTAAAATTCCATGTGTGAAACCAGAAGGGGGAAAGATAACCCAGCTGAAACCAACTGTCTCCATTATGCAATGAACAATCTCTGATTATAGCACCAGTGTCCATAATTAGAATCTGCCAAGCTAGACCATTTCAATATTCCTAATTTTATCATTTGGCAATTAATCTACTTTAGGTGATATAGTGTATATTGTAAAAAGAAACTACTGCCTGCTCTCAAGCCTTGCTAGATAGAGAAGGACCTCAAAAATAGATGAGAACAGACGCACTGTATATGTATTTTTCAGCAGTTGAGCTCACTGAAAAGAAGAGCAGGTGTGCAGCACTGGTAAATCTTTCCAGTTGCCTGAAATGTCTGGTTATTCATTTATAATTATGTAATTTATCATCAGTGACACTCATAATCTCAGGAAGGTTTTGAATATCATAAATGGTTACTTAGGTTCTGTTTTACACAGTACTTATCACAGGGCTCCATTTACAGGTTTTTAAAGAACTATTATGCCAATAGAAATAATAGTAATTCTTATTAGTGGCAGAAGGAAGGGATGACACTGAGAGATTGGATAGCAGTGAAGCAAAAATGAGTTCATCCACTACAACAGTCTCTCAGATACAAGACTGTCCCTAGAAGATTGTTTCATCATCCCTTCAGAATAAGTGGATATAAGTACATTCACTATGCCCACTGTAGTAGTTTCTCCTGAGCTTGCCAAAGATCAGACCTGTGGTTTCAGAGTGCCCAGACGGTGTTGGTACATGACAAAGAGTGTTTCTTATTGCCTATTCAACATGATGGAAAATGATAGGAATCTTCTCCATCATGGAGAAGATGAAAAAGATGCCAGTGTCCAGCCAAGACTAGGAAATACACACTCCACCCCAGCTCACAATCCCAGCTCAGCCAAGCCTGACCCACACATCCCTGACTGACATGTGAAGCTCAGTCCCAGTACTGGGAATTGTGCATGAGAAGAAAACCTCTCAGTGGCTGGTCTGCAACTGGAATTCAGGCACAGAAAGGTTTTCAGGTCACCATTGTTCAACAATAACCTCAGGGACTTGACTCAGAGATCTAAAGGGCAGGCTTTAAAGGACAAGTTTTCTTCATGCCAGAAGCAATTCCCCCATAGACAGTTTTCATGTAACCATCCTGTTTTGGAGGCTGAAAGAATTCATCGGGATGATTTCCAAGTTGACCTAAGTTCCAGAGGACCATCTTCAACCTGTTTAATTTTGGAGCATAGATTAAGCCAAAATGTCCTGCTGTATTCACACATCCAAGAGCCATGGCCATGCAAAGGAAAAAAGCAAAGCCTCTCTTTTTCAGTTCCACAGTTCTTCCACTACAATATGTTTTAAATATACCTTTAAGCCAGCAGGTTTTCTAAGACCATCACCTTTTTCTTTTTTACTTCTGCTTTTAGGTCTTGGATTCATTTTCCATAGAAGCTATTAGCTTTGCATTGAGAAACACAAGGGGGAATGTTTCAATGACAGCAAGATGCAGCACTAGGTGCAATGCTATATTCTGAGTAAATGATACCATTCAAAGGGCAAGCAGAGCATGGATAGCATTGATTTCCTGAAGAGCTATTTCAGTACTTAGCAAAGTTTGATAAGACTGCTCTCCTTCACTGCCTGAGTTGTTAAGAGTCTGTGTCCCACACCAGCAGGCAGCAATATGGTCCGAGCTAAATGTAACTCATCACCTCCTGCAGGGTTGTCAGCATTGAATTATGCCTGGGCTCACCAGCTTGGTAGAAAATTCAAGAGCATCCCACAGTTCCACTGTGTGTTAAGGTAGGAGTGCCCAAACTGCTCTTTGCACTTTAGAAGGGCTCACAAAGCAGGTCTATATCATCAAAGCCCTCAGAGACCTACTCCAAGGGTATCTGAAATCACCTGGCATCCAAGGGGGAAGGCCTGACTGGTGGCTGAGAGCCCCCATGGGTGAAGCTGTTCAGGAGGAGACCCTTTGGAGCCAGTTGAAGCCAATGGGATGTTCTTTCAAAATGTCAAATCCAAGAACAGCAACATCACTTCAGAGAACCATAAGTTTACCTGATGGGTTTTGTCTAGCTCAAGGTGAACTACAACTTGAGAGTGCTGTCTTCTTTGCTCTAAGTGGGGTCTGGAGAACCAGCTCAAGTGCAGAAAAAGTACATCCACATGTTTGAATAAGCAAAGCCATCTCCAAGCAAGGAGTTGCACTTTGCCCACCCATATAAATAGTTGTAATAAAATCAAAAGTTTTGCAGCCAAAATCCATAAATTTATATAACTTTTCAGAGCAGGTTGTATGAAATTGAAATTTAAAAGTTTTGCAGATGATTTGAAAAGAGAAAATTAAAACATTTCTGCTCAAATAACTTATTTTGTTATTGCTACTGCATAAGATCTATTTTTTAACAAATTTTGAAGTACCATATAATATCTTACTTTAGCTAAAATACTGTACTTTAAACCTTCTTGTTTTGAAAGTTTTTTGAAAATAACTTTCAGCTACTTTACAAGCATAAATGTGTCAATACAATGTTGTCTTATTAGAATGCCCTTCAGCCACCTGAATAACTCAATATTGGCAGCAGTTCAGACCACACGTTTTGGCAGGCAAGCAACCTGGCTGTATATCCAAAGCTATCACTGAGCACACTTTCTGTGGCATGCCAACCTTGAGTACCTTGAAAGTACATGAGTATTTTTAAAAGGTTAAAATGTTGCTGTCAGCTTGTCAATTATATCATTTCACCAATTACCACAGCTTCAACAAATCCTTAGATGTCAGCAGTCTCCTGAAGCTGCTGCCAAATTAGAAAAGGGAGAGGGATGGATCAGCAAAGCCATTGAAGGAGTAAGAGTCTGGAGGCGAGAGGCTTGTTTACTTCAGTTTTAGCCTATTTACTGAACTGGGACTCTTGATTGCTCCTGAAGAAATAAATCGTTGTATTTTTGAAATTCCAAATTCTTCTTGCAGTGCTGTGGAAACTGACATTGCGGGCAGGAGAGAACTCTGATGGGATCAGCCTTTCCAAAGATAAATTGGTTGTAAAATCATGTTCCTAATCTTCTTGCTCCTCCAGCTCTCCTCCTTCATGGCTCACCTTATCCACCCACACTGTGGGAGATACCAGGCCCTGGGCAGATGTTTACGATGACAGCAGTTTCCAAAGCAGCTCTGACATCAAGGTCTGGCTCATGCCTCCCACCATTTCCAATCTATCACCTCTTCTTTCGTGCTCTCAGACTGTTCCTCTCAGCTAATTATCAGATATGCACAAGGGCACTGCTCCAGAGCAGGACCCCCAGCCCTGGAAAAAACCTTTCCCTTACACATCACTGCATCATTACTGTCCCACTCATCGCCCAGCGCTTCCCCTGCACCGCCTCTGGCTGTTCACCTCCTCCCTGCCTCTCTGATAACTGGGCAGCCAGCAAAAGCAGCAGCAGGCTAGTAGAGTTAATGTTGTCCTGTCAAATCTCAAATAATCTACTTCCAATCCTGGCTGCTTCCTTCAACAAGAAACAAAACAAAACAAAACAAAACCTACAACACAGAAGCATGAAAATACCTTTGCAAAGTTTGAATGCTGATGTTTAGTTTCTTGACATGACAAATTTACCCAGAAAAGCTGTATCTCAAGCATAGAGGAATCTGTTAGGAAAAGGCACTGCGAGTAGCTGGCAGGCAGCAAGACATTGTGTCAATGGCCATTACCCTTCTCGGGTAATATCCTTGTCAAAGACAATAGGCCTGTTCTGCACACATAGGATGCAGAAGCAGCCACTGAGCAGGCAAATTCCAACTCATTTCACCAGCCATAAAATAAATCCTGAGCCCATCAGTGCTTGTGTGGAAATGAAAGCTGGTTAATGACCTAAACATAAGATGCAAGCCCTTCAAATGCCCACTTCAAAGTCTAAAGCTTTCTTACACTTCTGACTTCAATCCCTTCAGCTTTTTGCAACGAGTGCAGTTTTAGCAACAACAGGAACAAGGAAATAACACCACCAAACTGGCTTAGCACCACGTGTGAATTCTTCTTCACAAGCTACTAATAGCAGAATTTTTATCCCTGGCTCAGCTCTAGCTGCAGCAAGAGAGTCTGAAAGCAGCTGCCCAGCTGAGGGCTGACAGCAAGAAGGGCACTGCCCCAGCCCAACCCCTGCTCCTCTTTCCTGAGGCCCCACACCACTGAGGTGATCAGGTGTTGCCATCAAAGTACCCCCATGTCAGTGGGGGATCAGGGACTCACTATGCACCAGTATGACCTACTGCTGCCCAGACCCCTTCTGTTTCTGACCTTCTGGTTTTTCTCACCTCACACAAAAAGGGCTGCTCTTATTGATGTTCACACAGGTTTTTTTCTGCTCCACAGGCTGGCAAAACATTCAGTGGTGCCTGGAAGGAGAGGAGCCACCAATAAAGACTGAGGATAAACCTGTGCCCAGGAGTCAAGGTACTCACACAGGGAGGAGTCAGAGGTCCTGGCTCCCACTCCACAGAGCATTTTGTAGTACCAAGAACAGGGGCAGGAGCTCTGGACTCATCTTTGCCCCTGTACTACTCAATCTGCAAGGCCTATTTATCTATGGCATTTATACACAGCTGATTATAAATATCACCACATGAAATAAAGTTTTTTGAGGCCTCTTTTCTAGCCGACATTCCTCATGTTTTCCCACATTTCTTATGGCATGTGGTAGTGGGTAGAGATCCCAAAAAATCCATAATCCTTTTTCATGGATTTTCAGCCAAGATATGCAGTGAGACAATAATTAAGACCACAAATCTACATTTTGGCAAGGTTTTCAGTGGATTAATTTGAAATACATAACAAGATAATGATGCCTTAATGATTTTTTTTGGGTTATTATATAAATCATTTCACTCTCTCCAGAATGGAGGGTCCTATTTATCATTCCCTCTTCAATTTCCATCACTTGTCATTGCCCCAAAACATTTAGAGCTGTTGTAATATCTCTTCCCAATGTACTAAAATACAATTTTCTTGTTGCTATTGCAAGACACCAAAGACCAGACAAAATAATTGGGTTTTTTGTTTGAATCTAGGAAGGAAAATTCCAGGAACACAACAATATGTTATAAATAACATCCATTCTGGTACACCTGACAACTGCAAGCCATTAAAAAAAAAACAAAAACAACCAACCTGAAAAGGGCTATAGCATGCTACAACTAATTTAAGGTCTTTCATCTAAAAGACTACAGGCATCAGATATGGCAATGTGCATGCATATAAAAAAAGTCAAACAAAAAACCAAAAAACACACCCCACTCCAAAATGCATAAGAAATTAAAAGTATGATTTTCCTCATGTTTCTGTAGGAGCAGAGAGACTATTACATAACAGATCTGAGATGACCCTAAAAAAGACTCTAAGTTGTAAAAAGAAAAATTGGAAGTACTTGCTAGCTTGGCCCGAAGATAAACTTCTTCCTGGTCTTAAACCTCCTGACTGGATCCAGGGGGCTGTGTCTATCTCCATTTCAGCCCTGCCACACAATAGGATTTTTAGCATAAGTATTTTGTTCATAATGTAAATCAGGCATGTAGTTCCATCTTACCCTGGTAAAGCTGTTCTCTATTTGCTTAAACTAAGGAAACTTGGCAGTTTGACTAAGCTGAGACTTCCAAATATGTTTCGTTTTACTGTGAGAGTCATTATTAGCATGAAGAAGTCCCGGACTAGCCTGTTAAAACTGGTACAGCTCCTGTCCTGTCATGTGCACGTGAGACACAAGAGGCAGGTATAGATGGCCAGAAGGAAAGAACAGAGTGAAACAAGCCAGCACTAGGATTGTCCATGGCTCGCTCTCTGTACAACCAGCACTGGTTTATTTAAAATGTCCCAGCAGGGAAGATTTTACTGAGGAATCAGAATGAAAGAAGTGAGGGAACTTTGCCACTATTTTTCTGGAGCTTCTCCACACACACTTAGGGAGACATTCAGCAAGTAAACTTCAATAGCTAAGTTCACAAGTTGTCTTACTCCTTCTCTTAAGGCAAGGGAAAAAATGTAAAGTTATTTGCAGGAGTGGTTTAGACAAGCTGTCAGACATTCATGGAACAAAATCAAACTCCAGTTTGGCAAGACCAAGGGATTTTTCAGAGCTGTATTTATTTCAAGAAACCTGGAAGAAGTCCAAGTAGGGTTGTTTTACAAAAAGCCAGAGAGAGAAAGACCTCATCTGACCTGCAAGATCTGAGTGCTGCTCGTGTATCATGAATGCTAAAACTGAAATGGCCTGTGGATGCTGTGCCAGAGAGAACTCAGTTTTCAGCCCAGAATAGCCAGTACCCATTGTGGTCGATGCAAAGGCCAAGTTCCAGCTCTGCTTGTTGCTGAATCAGGGAAGCAGTGACACCTTGACATGTCGCATCCCAACAGAGTACCTTTGTCTTCACACCTCTCGTCATCCTTAGTGAATGTGTTTTGAAAAGTTTGCAGCTTCATTTTGACACAAAATGAAAATGGATTTTGGAACTACAACACCTCTTCATGGAATAGAGTCCTTGTTTTCCAGCCCAACTGAGCTTTAAGCTTTAGTTCATGCCTAATGTTAGTTTTAATACTTAATGCAAATAATTTGAAATAGGAACACTGAAAGGCCTGGATGCATTCTAAGCACTAGTAGTACAAATCAGTAAGCAAAAAACCATATTTTAAACTCTCTCTTTTTTCATTAATCCAAACTTCATAGTAAGTAAAGTAGAAATCTTCCTACAAATTCAAAAGAAAACGACTTTCCAATCTCCCTTCATCTGTTTAAATCTTGCTGACTGCCACAGAAAGCATACCCTTTAAAAATAACAGATGATTAAACAGCCTGCCTCACTTGTAAATAAGCATGGAATTTGGTGTTTTAGACATGTTATTTGCTCTGCACCTACTAGTCAAGCTCAAGTCCTATGACTATTTATCTACCAGAGAGCCTCCACATTTTTTTTTCATTTGAAATAAATGCCAAATGACAAATTGCTTTTGACTCCAGAGATTTGGAAACTGAACTGCTGCCACACATGTAAGCTTTTTTCTTGGGAGCCATCTGCAAGGCAAAAACAAAACTCCAACATTATTATTCCAACCCAACTTGAAATACTGCAAAATACAAACTCAGCCTGCAGTTACGCTTCTACTAATATGCATACAACATAAGACTCAAATAAAAATGTTCAGCTGTGAATATTTACGTCTTATTCTCAGCTTAGTTGTGTTTAGAGGCTTAGTACACCTTTGGTTGCTTCTCATCCTCCAAACAGTCAACACAGAAAGACTTTTTTGTGTCAATCACATACTAACATCTGCAAGACAGAAAGAGCACAGTGAAAGTACACAAAATCTAGGAAGAGGTTTGTTGGTGCTCGCTGCATTTCAAATAGGTGTTTAAAAAATGTCAGAAGTTTTACTGATTGCAGGATATACTTTCAAAAGCCACCAGATTTCTTATGTGTGGCAGTCTAACTTGCACTGTCATGTCTCCAGCCAAAATGGCAGCAAGGAGCCAGTGGGCTCCAGAAATATCTGATGTTCAGTTGTGTTTCTCCACCTATGGACATTGGGCAAATCATGCAGTTCTGTCACACAGTTTTCTCTGAAGACATGGGAAAAGTCTTTCTGAACCTCCTCATTAGAAAAAAAAACAACCACTACCTGGCAAATCCAACATGCATATGTTTTTAATGAAAATTAAGGAGAAAGCATGCCTCTCACTTGCCTTTCAGACATTAAAGTAAACATTCATTATTATATCTCTGAGCATAACCTGTCAAATTGCATAAGCCTCACTGGAAAAGGTGCATAGCAATGAAATAAACCAGAGCAAATGTGATCTGAGCAGTAAAAAAATCATTATAAAATCAATACATGATTGCCTTTACTAAACAATTACAGTACTGACAAAAATAATGGTTGCAACAGCTCTGCAGTCACTGACAAATATTTCTTAAGGCATGACCATAAAACACTATGCATTAAAGATGTTGCAAAACAACAACTTTTGAAAAACTGGATGTACGTGTACAGAACCTGAACACAGAGATGAATCAAGAGAGGAAAGTCTGTGTTTTAACAGCTGTGTTCTTTCCCTCTGATTTGGATTTAAATACTGTCCTGGAGGACACAAGTGTCGAGACTCTACCAGCAAATGTGTATCTGATATAATTAAAGGAAGAAATAGTGACATACACAATTTCTCCCATGTGTCTGACCAAGAATCTCATTCATAGTGACTCAGGTACACTAATTATGATTTCAGGGAGGAGACACCAGGAATATTCATGCCGTCCGCCAGCAGTCTTACATCAAAGCTTTATCACTAGCAAGCACTTCTATGAACCTTTGTGATTCTACTGGATTCAGGGAATCTTTTAGAAGATTTTCCAAAGAGAAATGCAAAGCTGTCAGTGTGATCCTAGAAGGATTTTTTCCATTGCCACTTGATTGAACTCTCCAAACTGTCTCACAGCTGAAGGCACCATGAAGTAATCCCCCTTTGTCCCTCCCCGAATAATCCCTGCTAGCTATATGAGGGGAGGGTAAGGAGAGTTCCTTCACGACCTAGAATGAAAGAGCAAAGGGCTGCTTCTCCTCCAGGATACGTGGGTTATTTATTAAGGCTGGAATCCGGGAGGAAAAGAGACAGAAGGAAGGTTTTCCCGGGTATTTCAAACCTCGGGAGAGGGGCGGGGAGACATATAACACCAACCAATGGGATAACACTCCAGGGACAGGGAGGGGAAAGGAAAAACACGTCATACATGGGGGGGAGGGATTACAGAGAAACCAGGGATCATTAGGTATGTGCACCCTCACAGCACCACACAAATCTGAGGATTTGTTTGTCCAAGGCACTGGCATGATTAAATGGGATCATCCAAATGGCTCAAGAATTAACATCTTTTAACAATTTGAACATATTTCACCTCATATTGCTGCCACTGTTTTGCAGAATATTATACATATGAGGAATTACAGCACAAAGAGGCTAATGCTTAGATCCTAGAAAAAGGACAGTAAAAATAATTTACCATTATGTGCCATTGCAATGCCCAGCTTTCAGCATCCTTGTTCTCCTGATGGAGGGCACCCAAGGCAGCAGGGAACTGCACAGGGCAAGGAACCTATTTTAAGAGAAGAGATCTTTAAGGAGTTAAAGCAAGCTGTTCTTTGACCATGCATCAAGACTCATGCCTTTTAAACATGTACTTGGTATTGTCCTTAAAAATTTACCTCAAGACTTTAACATTGCAAATGGGAACATATTTTAGGACAAAAGGAACTGTTAGATGCTCAGGTGTGCATTACCTTGTTCATCATACATTCTGGGGCTTTTCTCCATGATTACCCCTGCAATCAGCCCAAAGTTGAATTTTGTTTTAAGGAAATGTTACAACCTGGACAAACTGTCAGGGACATTAGAACAGCCACCCATGGCAGAGCATTGGTCCATCCAGTCCTGTGTTCTGTCCCCATTCATTAGCTGGCCCAAACACAGGTGCTCAGGCCAGTGCATGACAATAGGGCAAGCACCCACCAGCACCTGCCCTGGTTATGTTCCTGGCCCCCTTCAGGTTGTGGCTCTGTGACCTCCTGGACCAGGCAAAGCATAAACAATCAAAGTGATAAAGATCAACATCAAGTGAGCATCCAGGACTAAAAATGCCCTTTATATTTCTCATTGTATAGCATTATCTTCAGAAAAAAAAGTATGTGACCTTTTTGCAACCTCTGCAAATGTTTATAATTCTTTTTTTGAGTGCATAACTTGGGTGCAGCCTTTGAGTACCAATCCTACCAATGCTAAGTACAGAGTTTATCTCCCTTTTGACTCAGCACTCTTTTAGCTACATATCTTACAAGCTTTTTTCTTTTTTTTTTTTTTT